>CM055122.1:1024306579-1024629079 GCA_029206835.1 Rana muscosa
ACAGTGGCTGTTAAATGGACTTTTTGGCTTCAGAGTCTCTTCCAGCGACTCTAGTGAACTGGAGTTACCTTCGCTACGTTGCAGCCCCTGTCAGGGGGAAGACATCCCTCCAAGGGAGTTGCCAGAGGCCCCGCCGTCATCGGATTAATGCTGTACCGTGCTATCTGGAAGGGTTACACTCCCCGGCCTCCTCGCCTCAGATACGGTCCCAACACCTTAGGGCCCCTCGTACTCCTCCACCCTCGCGGAACCCAGTCGAAGTCCTGGCTCCAGGCCTTGGCAGTAGTACCTGACCCCAGGCTTAAGGTGCCTGGGATGGACTCCATCCCTCGCTCCGGCCAGGTCAAGGGCACCTGGGCCCGAATCTCCGGAACGCCATCACCCAGGCTGAAGGTGCCTGGGTGCGGCCGCGTCCTCCAACTCTGAACCCCATGGTCAGGGCGTCCACCCCTTTTATCTCCTCCTCCTTTTGCGTCACAGCGGGTTCCCCGCCCCGCTGTACCGGCGCCAGGAAAGGACAAAAAGGTACAGTCTTGCGGTGCAGGTTTAACTCCAGCCAGGGCCTTAACACCACCTGCAGGCAACCTTGCACCACCAGAGTCCTCCAAGAACCACAAAAGGGATTCTCAGATTCCCTAACAATTAGTACATCTGGGTTAACTAACCCAGATGCTCCCCCCCAAATTTAAATACCCGCTACACATATATATATATATATATATATATATATATATATATATATATATATATATATTATATATATATATATATATATATATATATATATATATTATTATAAAAAATCGAATTTCCTAATGCATTCTGCTACATGTCTTCAGTTAAAAAAAATCCCAATAATTGTATATTTGGTTTGTGTGAAATGGTAAAAAACCTGGGTGCAGCCCCATCTCGATCCAACTATGTGCAGGAGAGCAGCGTCTCTCTTGGGTCTCTCACTGGCTCCTGCTGCTGTCAGACAGCCAGCGAGCCTATGAGGGGAGAGAGCAGACGTCAGGGACGACGCACGCTTTTTGCGAATGGACAATTCACAGTAGCATGGTTCTGGAGCCAGCCTGCTCAAGTGCCCCTATAGCAGGAGGCTTGCTATTGATTGCACTCGGTGGGGTTGGGGAGAGCAGACAGCGCCAGCAGGGGACCCAAAAAGGCTCTTCTGGCTGTTCTCAGAGTGGATTACACTTTTTTTTTTTTCCCCTAACCATATAGCTGGTTATTTATATTTTACCACTGCATATAGATATTCAAGATTTTTTTTTTTTTTTTTTTATCCGATTAGTTGGCCGATTTTGTTTAGATTATTCGACCAGTCCTATTATAAAAATTGGTAGTTGTAGCCCTAGTACTAACCGATTTAAAGGTATTTTTTCTCTGGGGCTATCATTTTGTCCTCACTTTACTCCCTGGAACAGACATGCAGGATGGTAGCTCAGGCTCTGATTGCACAATTGTTTCAGGTCAGGATGATGCCATAGCCAGTGCCAGATACCACTGCATGCCTCCCATGGGTCAGGGCTGCTTTCGTGGCAAAAAATGGGACCTACTCAATATTAGGTGGGTGGTAAACTACATTTTAGCAAATGGAAAAATCATGGATGTTTTAAAATGCAACATTGCTCCTTTTTTTTAAAGATCATCTCCAAGAGGTTGTAGGGTCATAAGGTTTCCCTTAAAGCAACTCGGCCGAGATTTGTACAGTCTATGGCTGGCCTTGGACCTCATGCAGCTGGATGCTTTTGGGCATCTGACATAAGTTGTGGGTGTATTTCCACAGCTGTAGGGTACAGCTTTCAATAATAACTGTACATACTGTAGATATACGATTTTGCTTGTGTAAATTCACGCTATGGGCGTAAATCCCTGATCGTGGCTTTTGTGTCCCAGGGATTTATGCGCACACGCATCTGTGCAGGATTGCACATATACATGCGTACAGCCAATGATTGCTATGGGTAAGCTGTTTTTCAGATGCCTGAAAGCATCCATGCACTGCATTCCCCCCCCCCCCCTCAAGCCTCTTTCATTAATGACATGCAGTAACATATGAGATTTAAATGGCTGTCATGTACTATGATGGTGTAATAGTAGATGGCATACATGGAAAAACACTATTCACATAGCTCTGCAGTCTGTAGTGGTCATTGTTCTGTTAGGTGTGTGAACTCCACTGTACACACCACTGATGTACAGCAAAGGAAAGTGAAAGCCTTTTCAGGCGGACCCTTCGATCATTTTACAAAGACTGAGCATAAATGAGCCATTTCTGCGGAGACGTATTTAGGACATCTGGTTTATACAACATAACAGTAATTCATTTAGAGAATGTAATTAAAGTGTGGACCACACACAGAGGCTGATTAGATTTATTGCGTTAAGTGGCAGATCTACACTTTAAAGCCATTGGTCAGTGCTATTAAAATGAAAGTGGCTTAGGGAAACATAGTCACTTGTGTTTGTAAAGCATGCACGGTACGTTTTTATATATCCATTTTTTTTATTTTGTGGTGTTTTGTTTTTTTATGTGACTGTGCAACATTGATATTGATGAGGTGCACAATGAAAGTGCGCATACATGACTGTAGTTTTGCCTTTTCTATCTAGCTCCTGGGGCAGTGATATGCAGTCTGCTCCTGACAAGTATGTCCTTACTGCTGATTTATGTGACCTGCCAGTTTCAATACTTGGCATAAGCACAGGATTGTATCTTTATTACAGCCTTCTAAAATGGTTATAGGTTCTGAATTACAACATAACCTTTCTATTATTTCAAAATGGTACATGGGCGAGTACACACAGAAGAAATCACTGCAGAGGGGGCTACTTTCATTTATCAGTAATGTGTCACCTGATGCTGGCGATGCATGTTTCTAACACTGGCAAGAAACCATGAAAAGTGGACCTCAGGTGTCGCATAGAATTCTCTGTTGCCAGGATGGACTAGACTGGCAATAAATAACGGATAACACCTCTTCTCCTTCACAGCTGTGACATTCTACCGTCTTGGATTAAAGAATTGACATGTAGGTGATGGCTGTCTCAGTGCAGCTTACTAGGAACTGGAAGCTATACATTTTATTTTTATTTCCTCCCCTGAAATTTTCAGGTAAACAATACATCAGAGGATTTATAGAGCACTATGGGAAAGCTAAAAGAATATCACAGAAGTTGCTGCCTTCATATCCAGCTTATTTTTTTGTCCGATTTTTTTAAGGAATGAGTCCACACAAACAGCTTGAGTTATAGAGCTGGGTACACAGGCTTTTTTTCATTAACCATAATAAAGAGAGAAAATGTGTACACAATCAGTATATATTCCCTTTTTAAGAGTGGGTTTACATGTCCTTTGCGAATAGTATGTCCGTTTTTCACTGCGAATAAAACAGCATTTTTTCAGCTGTTCATATGTGTTTTTTGATGTGGTTCTGATGCGAATTTGCAAAGCTCAGGACCTGATTTTTTGTCACAGCTGAGATTTCAGTGTCGGCCAGTACATTGTAGATAAAGGGCGTCAACTCCTGTAGTAGGAGAGCTATCGGTGCTGAAATCCTGACCTGAATCCTACACACGTGCGATTCAGAAGTGTTCCCATAGAACTCAATGAGCCTGGAATTTGCACCTGAAACGCACCAGTGCTTAGAAACCGCACAGGACTTTTTAAATTTTCACTGCAGAATGCTCTGCATACAGTGGATATAAAAAGTCTAGTCTGTTAAAATGTCAGGTTTCTTTGATGTAAAAAAAGAGCCCAAAATTAAATTTCAGAACTTTCCACCTTTTTTTTTTTTTTTTAATGTGACCTATAAACTGTACAACAAACTGAAATCTCTTAGGTGAAGGAAAGTAAAAAGAAACTAAAATTAATATGGTTGCATGAGTGTGCGCACCCTTACACTAATACTTTTCATGCACCTTTTGATTTTATTACAGCACTCAGTCTTTTTGGGGTATGATTCTATCAGCATGGCACATCTTGACTTGCCAATATTTGTCCACTCTTTGCAAAAACACTCCAAATCTGTCAGATTGTGAAGGCATCTCCTGTGCACAGCCCTCTTCAGATCACCCCACAGATTTTCAATCAGATTCAGGTCTGGGCTCTGGCTGGGCCATTCCAAAACTTTTAATCTTCTTCTGGTGCAGCCATTCCTTTATTGATTTGGATGTATGCTTTGAGTCGTTGCCATGCTGAAAGATGAAATGCCTCCTTCATGTTCAGTTTTCTAGCAGAAGCCCTGAAGGTTTTTGTGCCAATATTGACTGGTATTTGGAACTGTTCATAAATCCCTCTACCTTGACTAAGGGTCACTGTTCCAGATGAAGAAAAATGGCCCGAAAGCATGATGCTGCCACCATCATGCTTCACGGTTGGTATGGTGTTCTTTTGGTGATGTGCAGTGTTTTTTTTTTTGTTTTTTTTGCACCAAACATATATCTTTTTGATTTATGGCCAGAAAGTTCAACCTTGGTTTCATCAGACCATAACACATTTTCCCATTTTGCCTTTGGGAGACTTCAGATGTGTTTTTGCAAAATTTAGCTGGGCTTGGATGGTTTTTCTTTAAGAAAAGGCTTCTATCTTTCCACTGTACCCCATAGCCCAGACATATGAAGAATACGGGAGATTGTTGTCACATGTACCACACAGCCAGTACTTGCCAGATATTCCTGCAGCTTCTTTAATGTTGCTGTAGTCCTCTTGGCAGCCTCCACTGACCAGTTTTTCTTCTCCCTTTTCATAAATTTTGGAGGGACTTCCAGTTCTTGGTAATGTCACTGTTGTGCCATATTTTCTCCACTTGATGATGACTGTCTTCACTGTGTTCCATTGAATATCTAATGCCTTGGATTTTTTTTACATTTTTTGTACCCTTCTCCTGACTGATGCCTTTGACCCCTTTTACACTGGGGCCGCGTTGGCAATAAAGCGCCGCTCATTCAGTGCACTAGAGTTAAAACTACACGTCTCTGCTCCGGACGTTCAACATTTTCAGTATGTGGGGGGCTGAATGAAAGTAATGGTTTTATCTAATAAAGCGACCGCCAAATATGGAACAGGCATTAATAGAGAGAATTTTCTTTACACAGCAGATGGCTCAAAATATTTTATAGAGATCAGCTTTAGCTTCTGAGGTGAATAGACAGGGCAGGTTGGCTGTTGAGGGCTGTGTGAAGTCTGATCCCTTATCTGACAGGTGTTGCCAGAGAATAAAACTTGACAATGTCTTGGCTCAAAAAATAAATAAACATTAATGTGCTGAAGGGTGTAAATTTGCTTGGTGATAAAGTAAACATTAATTATATTGTAGCTTGCCTATTTTTAGATGTGTTTGGCTGTATTGGGTGTGCTTCTTTCTTTTTTCTTTCTTCTTTCTTCTTCTTTCTTCTTCTTCTTTCTTCTTCTTCTTTCTTCTTCTTCTTCTTCTTTCTTCTTCTTCTTTCTTCTTTCTTCTTTCTTCTTCTTCTTTCTTCTTCTTCTTTCTTCTTCTTTCTGTTTCATTTGGTAATCCAGCCAGTAAGTCTTTGACAGAATGTAGTAGTTTAGAGTATTGAGACCATTTTACCACTGACAGGTGTGCTTACAGTGGTTTGCTTTTTATTTATGTAAAACCTTTTATCCTGAGAAACAAACGGTTGCTGAAACTTCTTGTATAACTGCAGTGCAAACTGCAATTTGGCTCCAATTTGTTGGTGCACCTAAATCTGTTAGTACATTGAACACTCTCCTCCTCCCAGGTTGACAATGTTGCTGTTTGCTATGCCCTCTGTGCAGCGTTAATTTAGTTGACATTTTAGTAGACTAAATGAATACTAAAATACGACTAAAACTAAAATGGCATTTTAGTCGAGACCAAAACTAAAAAGAAATTTGACTTCAAAATTAACACTGGTCTGTAGTGCATGTTCATACCTCAATACCATAAATAACATATTGGATTTTTCACTCCCAGCAGTATATAATGAGTTTGGACATTGTAGAGAAATGTTAACTAATGCATTACAATTACACCCATTAGATTTTAGTCGACTAAAATGTAATGGAGATTGTCGACTAAAACAATTGCAGAATATGAAAATAAGACTATAAAACTAAAATGCCATTTTTGCTGGCAAAATTAACACTGCCTCTGTGCTCATGCATTCAGAGTGGGGGCACTGTAAAACAGATGTGTTACTGGTCATCTAGTGAAAACCGAGGCGTAAAAATTCTAAAGAACCCCCCCCCCCAAATAAATAAATAACTTTGATGCAACCACCACATCTAATTAGCAAGCTGCAATAAATTGTTTTTGGGTTTAATACCACTTTAACCACTTGCCGACCGGCGCAATCCGATGTACGTCGGCAGAATGGCATGGGCAGGCAGATTGGCGTACAGGTACGTCCTTTTAAATCTGCCGCCCAGCGCTGCGTGCCTCGTGAGTGAGGCCGCAGGTCCCGGGAACGTGATGTTCCCGGGAGGCCCGCGATTGCGGTCGGCAAGAGCAGAACAGGGGAATGCCTTTGTAAACAAGGCATTCCCCTATTCTGCCTAGTGACACTGTCACTGATGACCGTTCCCGTGATCGGGAACGGTCATCAGTGACGTGTCATGTGTAGCCACTCCCCCCCTCACAGTAAGAATCACTCCCTAGGAAACACTTAACCCCTGCAGCGCCACCTAGTGGTTAACCCCTTCACGGCCAGTGTAATTTTTACAGTAATCGGTTCCTTTTTTATAGCACTTATCGCTGTAAAAATGACAATGGTCCCAAAATGGTGTCAAAAGTGTCCGATGTGTCCGCCATAATGTCGCAGTCATGATAAAAATCGCTGATCGCCGCCATAACTAGTAAAAAAAAAAAAAAAAATTTATAAAAATGCCATAAAACCGTCCCCTACTTTTGTAGAAGCTATAACTTTTGCACAAACCAAACGCTTATTGCAATATTTTTGTTAAAAAAAATTAAGAATACTGAGGTAAAAAAGGGTGTGGTGTGTGTTTGTTTTTTTTTTTTTTTTGGGGGGGATATTTATTATAGCAAAAAGCAGAGGTGATCAAATACCACCAAAAGAAGGCTCCATTTGTGGGGAAAAGAACGTCAATTTTGTTTGGGAGCCACGTCGCATGACCGCGCAATTGTCAGTTAAAGCGACGCAGTGCCGAATCGCAAAAAGTGGCCTGGTCATTAAGCAGCAATATGGTCTGGGGCTAAGTGGTTAAGGGGCACTTAGCTGGCACGCTGTGAACTTTTTGCATCGGGTGGATGAAAATCAATTTATTTTTCTTTATATCAAATTTATTATTGCTTTTGGAGTAAAAATCTATCTAAAAGTTGTTTTTGTGTTTTGTTTTTTTTTGTTTTTTTTCTTTTTTTTTTATATTTAAGATGCATTAATTTACTTTATTCAGTATGAAATTGAGCTTCGTTATGTATCATGAGGCTGTATATTCTGCAATATTTACATTTTTGGTAAACTCGTTCAATGAATGCAAGCTAAGATAACATGCACTGCATTGATGCATTCACTCAATTTCACATTAACATGACATAAAACAAAGTTAAAGAATATTCCCCTATCCCATTATTTTGCAAATCTATGTACACTACAAACTGTATGATTGAATCTGTTCTGATATTGCTGTTTTACTAACCCGACAGCTTGTTCTAAATGAGGAAACCTTAATTTTGTTTGCAAGGATAATTCCTTATGTTTAAAGAGCACCTGTCATCTCAGATCCATCATGGCAGCGCCTGTTAGTGGACATCCACTCACCTGCTGCCGACATGCCCCTCACCTTGTTTCACTGCCGCATCACCAGCCATCCCAATAAAGTGAAAGGCTGTCAGTGAGTCAGAGGAGGAGCCGCTGTGGGACAGATGACAGTTGCTCTTTTAAAAATTATGGTTTGAATCGAGTTGATTTAAAATCAAGCCTTTTTACTAGTGAGTTAAATCAAATCCACCCTGCTTTTGTGTAGCACCCTCTACCGTAGGATTTTTTGTGAGGTAGAACTGTTAGTGCAGGTAAATTTAGGCAGGCCTATGCTTCATGCTTGGCCTGCTTGTTTTGATCTGGGAGCAGGGAGTTGTTAGTGTAGCAGTGGGTGTGGCCACCTGTGCTTCAGTACTTGGGTGCCTCCCCTGCTTCCAGGGAGATTGTTCTGGAAGAGGGGCAGGGCCAGGGCTGGAGTGACAGGCAGCTCATGTGAGGAGCCCTAACCAATCCCCACTTGGTGTTGGCAGGGGGCAGGCCTCCCATATAAGCTGAGGTAACCTCTCACTGTGGAGGAGGTGACGTGGAGAATGGAGTGCTAATGGCAGCAGGGGCCCCATCTGGGGGGGGGGGGGTGCGAGGCCCAGCGTAGGAGCCTGGGAGAGCTGAGAGGGAGCCTCATCCTTGCACGGTCACGGACGAGGTATGCTGGAACAGAGGGGCTGGAGAAGCTATTGGAACGCATGTCCGGGTAAAGTTCTCCATCATGGACTCGGGGCAGGTGAAGGTCGGTGAGTGTGACAGTGGATGTTCTGGAAGAGGCCTGCCAGAGGAGCTGGGTGCGAGGCCAGAGGAGAGCCTGTGGGATTCGTGTAAAATCGCTGCGGGCGCAGGATTTGCAGGCCGGACTAGCTGGGATCAGTAGTCCACCAAAGCTGCTAAATTGCTAGGCCTCCGGGGAGAGGTACTGCAGGCCTCTGGCCTAGTAACTATGCAGCCAACTACCACCAAGGACAACTAATTACAGCCAGCAAGCTGGGATTATTCAGAGTGATCCCCTTTCATCAGTATGAAGATGATGGACCAGAGAGACTAACAGGTTATAGTGGAAGTATGTGCAGGAAGGAGAGAGTCCTGGGAGCAACCATCTGCAGGAGCTGTGCAGAGGAGGAGCAATAGTCTGCATGGTTGATGCAGGAAAGAGACTAGAACTGTTGGGGTTCATCAAATCTTCATGGCTCAAACTTTTTGTTCTAATTCTTAAATATGATGGCAAAACATCTTGTTCTGTGGGCATCCCTTATTTCCTTTCCCCCAATAAACAAAAACAAAACAACGCAAATGACCATTGTCTCTCTGAAGTGATAGATGAAGGTCTGGCAGCAGGGTGATATGGTGGATGTTGGTTACTAGTAGCAACCAAGCGCTACATTTGTATGCAAAGCATACACATTATGCTAACAGGTGTTCTCCTGTATCATGGCACACACAGTGCATTGCCATAGTACTTGTGCTGCTGATGTAATGCACTATCCCAACGAGCATCGTGCAGCTTTGACACAACTTGTAACATGGTTGGACTTACTCCCTAAATGGAATGTAGTATTCTTTTGTAAATTACATTTATGAAAACCAGACCAAGGGACTGTAATGTAGGAGTTCTTTCCCATAGCACCCAGAAATCGGCTCTGAGTTCTATGAGAGTATCGGAACTGGACACCGCTGCAAGTAAGTTTTTACCAAATTATTTTACTTTTTTTTTTTTCCCCCATTGTCATGTGACTGATGCAGTTAATCCAAAATAGTGGTTCTAAAGACCGAAGGGTTTTTACTTTTCAAAATATTTTATTTTCAGAAGAAGATAAATATTTACAGAACATTCCATCATGTTGGATGAAAATAAAGAAAAGATTGTTTAGGAATAAACACAAAATCATTAGTCAATAAATGGATAAATTAATAAAAACATGCTAGAAAAAAGGATAGATTCATGTAAGCTATCAGAGAAACATAAACTTAAAATAAGCAATTAAATGAAGGGTGTGATACCTAAAACTAAAGCAATCAAAAGTTTGTCAGGGGGAGATCTCTTCATCCTTATAATATAATGGAAGGGAGAAGGGAAACCCTCTCTCCTTGGTAACCTGGAGCCCCTCATCGGGAACTAACTGCTCCAGGCATAGAGACCTCCTTCTGACTCTTAGAGCTTACAGTCTAGAAATCTTCTCGGGGCCTAACGAGCAGGGCCCTCTGATCCCTCTGTATTGAATTGTATTGTGACTGTACTGTCTTCCCTGTTTGTAAAGCGCTGCGCAAACTGTTGGCGCTATATATAATAATAATGATCAGGGCCAACAGATCGGGATGGACTAAACAAGGCCGAATGAAACATTTGATAGTATCCCATTAAATCTAAATAAAAGAGACATAATTTGTAATAGGAAACTAGAATTCCCCAAAAAGTTTCCATAAATCCTTTTTTCAAGGAAGAAAAGAAGAGGAAAATAAAGACCGCGGGCGGGTAAAAGAGGACGGAGGGAACAGGATGGGTACGTGTCCAACTTAATGTTGAATAGAAGGTAAAACAGCATCTTCACCCATCGAAATCCCCATATATTTGGCCCAAGGTTCCCATATTTTTTCAAATTTGGGAATGGTATTGGATAAGATGCTAGCCAATTTTTCCTGAGTTGGTATCCAAGATATTTTGGTTTTGGCATCTGACAGGAAAGGTTTTGTTTTTTTCCTACCGAAGGGTTTTTAACCTTCATGCATTCTCTATGCTTGTAGGTAAACTTGCGTGCAGCGCCCCCCAATTCTTACCTTAGCCCCCTATGATCCAGTGATGATCATAATCTCCTTGGCCGAATGGGGACTCTGTCCCCTCATTGGCTGAGACGGCAGCGGGAGCCCATTGGCTCCCACTGCTCTCAATCGCAGGCAGTGAGGCAATGAGAGAGTGGGGGGCAGGGACTTTGTTTTAGAAAAAACATGAAGCTTTAGTATTTAATGTGTAAGCAAATTGTGCCCAGCGACTGACCATACCTTACTAGCTCTTCAATATCCTGTAAAGCCACCCCCTGGTTCTAGGCTGAGCGTTCGCTCTTCTCCCCCCCCCTCTCCTTTCCAGTTCTTTCATGTACTATATTTCTTTTACTTGGCAGTACCACACACCTGTTGCATTAAAGCAATATCTAAACCTAAGAACAAAATGTAATATATTGCAGTGTACCACCCTTTAGCTGTGGTCACTGCATGAATTATTATTTTTTCACCTGATCCTTTTAGGAACACTTCACTTCCTGTCCTAGGATGACCACGCTCATTCACTGTACTGTATCCTTGAAGGAGCAGCATTGTCACCCCAGGGCAGAAAGTGTTTGGACTACAGAACATTGCCCCATCTCTGCTGCATAGGGAGCAGGGACCTGGTTTTGATGGAGACCTGCTCTCAGATCGCATTGGCGATCTGAGCCAGAAGTCTGGGTCCCCCCTCCTGCCCTTGCAGTTTTCTGCGATGCCTCACAGGTCACAGAAGACTAGGAGACCATTCACAAGGTGTAGCATGGCCTGGAGCTCCTCTTTAACCTCAAATGGTTCCACTATTGTCATGGGGGTGGTCACAGTGATGGCCTAAATTTGGTTTGATTGCATCAGATTAAAACAAATGGCCTTTCCATAATACTCATTTTATGGTAGAACACTAAGACCCCTTTGACACATCGTTTTCAGGCCCTTTTCCGAGGCTATCTCCCATTAACCACTTCAATACAGGGCATTTTCACCCCCTTCCTGCCCAGACCAATTTTTAGTTTTCAGCGCTGTCGCACTTTGAATGACAATTGCGCGGTCATAAAACACTGTACCTAAATGAATTTTTTCCCCACAAATAGAGCTTTCTTTTGGTGGTTTTTGATCACCGGTGCGGTTTTTATTTTTTGGGCTATAAACAAAAGAGCGACGATTGTGAAAAAAAAAAACTTTTTTTTTACTTTGTGCTACAATAAATATCACAATTTTTATTTATTTTTTAAAACAATTTTTTTCCTCAGTTTAGGCCGATATGTATTCTTCTACATATTTTTGGTAAAAAACAAATCGCAATAAGCGTATATTGATTGGTTTGCGCAAAAGTTATAGTGCCTACAAAATAGGGGATAGAATTATGGCATTTGTTTTTATTTATTTTTTACTAGTAATGGCAGCGATCTGCGACTTTTATATTGTGACTGTGACATTGCGGCTGACACATCGGACACTTTTGACACATTTTTGGGACCATTGGCATTTATACAACGATTAGTGCTATTAAAAATGCATTGATTACTGTATAATGTGACTGTCAGGGAAGGGGTTAAAACTAGGGAGTGATTCTAACTGTAGGGGGCGGGGACTCACAAGGGGAGGAGACCGATCTGTGTTCCTCTGTACTGGGAACACACATCGGTCTCCTCACCTCTGACAGGACATGGATCTGTGTGTTTAACACACAGATCAACGGTCCTGCTGTGTTCCGCGGACAATCGCGGGTGCCCGGCAGACATCGTGGCTGCCGGGCACGTGCACCGGGTCCCGAGCGCACTCCCTAGACGGCCAGGAAGCCCAGGACGTCATATGACATCCACCCAGGATGGGAGATCCCTCCTGCGGACGTCATATTACTATGGGTGGGTATTGAAGTGGTTAATTGCAATGTGTGCTTTCACACTGGGCGGTGTGCTTGCGGGACGTTCAAAAAAGGTCATCTTTGGGGCAGGTTGGGAACTTTCAAAACGCCCCTGCCCATTGAAATAAATGGTCAGCGCTTACAAATCGCCTTGAAAGCACCGCAAAAACGACCAACGTTTTTTTAGCGGTGCTTCAGTGTGAAAGGGGTCTAAATGATGAAACTGTTTTGCTGCAATAGTTGCCATCAATTAAGACATTTTCACTAAGTTTTCTTTCTTTTTTTTTGTGCGAGCAGTCCTGGCCAGCATCTTTCAACTTGCTGCCTCTGAACCCAGACCCCGATCCAGGTCCTGGACCAACCTTGGCCTGCAATTTGGTCAATAAAAGCATCACAATGCTGTCTCCTAACAGCATGCTCCTTCTCAGCACATGGACTGGCTCTTTATACTAACTTTTCCTCTCACATTCTTGCCCTAATGTACAGGGACTATAAGAAGCTGCCACCAGGACAAATTCTGGTACCTACGCTGACTGCATTAAAAAATCCATATAAAGGATAAGTTCACCTTTTTTGGAATGTTGCATGCTCCACCCATATTTAGGGTGGTACATGTAATATGTTCCAGCTCTTGCCTCCTTACCCCACCCTCCCTGTGACAGCGGGCTGGGGATCTTCTACCCGGACCTGCTGTCAAAATTTAAAAACAGTGTGGCTGTGTGGCGCTCTGCCCACACAGCCCTGTCATTCATTCAGTGTTATGTGAGTGAATGAACTACCTCTACTGTTGACCTCCCATGGCTGATGAGTTGTTCTCAATGAACTGCGAGGGTGCTGGTGAGCACTGTTGTAGTTCATTGATTCTTCCTACCAATCAGTAACTGTCTGCCCATATGGAGGTACAGGCAGACAGCTGTGTCTGCAGCATCCTGGCATTGTGCATTTATTTTTTTGTAAAAGGTGAATGTGGCCTCTAATGTATCCATGATTACAGAGCTGCATTATTTATCTTTTATCTGGCTTAAGTTCAGCTTAAGGCTCGGTTCACACTTGTGCAATGCCAGACATTGCATGTGATTCGCACCGCATTGCTGTGTATTCGGACCAAACTCGTGCAGTACTTTTTTTTTTTGGACCAGAATTGGATTGCATGCGACTCCGATTCCTGTCCAAACTCTCATTTTGACTTGCAATCTGCAGACCGATCTGCGGGTGTCATTAACTTTTGTATTTACACCCGCAGCAGTTTAGAGGGCAGTGTGAACCGCCGGCTATTCATGTGCGATGCAGGAACCCGCACTGGATTTGCAGGGTTTCCCGCATTGCGCTAGTGTGAACCAAGCCTTAAGGTGAAAAAACTTGTGTTTTTTCACCTTAATGCATCCTATGCATTAAAGTGAAAAAACACCTTGCTGTGCCCGGCCCCCCCCCCCATTTTACTTACCTGGGCCCCGAATTTTCGTGAGCGCGATCCCACGCCGCTCTCCCCATGGCTTATCGGCTCTTCATTGGATATATTAATAGCAGTGCAGCCATTGGCTCCCGCTGCTGTCAATCAAATCCAATAACGTGGCCACAGGGGGGTGGGGCCGAGTCATACACTTGGCGGCTATGGACACCGATTGTATGACATGGGATCGCGCACGCAAGGTAACCCCCTTGGCAGAGAGCTTCCCAGAGGGGGTTACCTATTGCGGGGAGGAGTCGTGAGCCACCGTGGGGCCCCAGAAAAATCTTGGTTTTAAGCAGGCTTGTTCTGGGTTGGACACAAACTCCTGAAGCCATAGGTAGCCAGTAAACTGGAGGATATTGGTGACATGCTATGTATTTATTTATTTACAGGTTTTCTGTAGAAGTGCTCCATTCTATTTTAATCCCATAGGTCTGTTTCTGACATGCTTAAACAAAGGGCTAAAGAGCATCACAATTAATAAACTTGTAAAGCTCCCAGAAGGTATTTATTGTCTTTCAGAAGCAGTTCTATTAGTACTGCTATTTTTAGACAATTAGGAGGAAGCTGTGATTCACACTGTGCCTTCATTTCAAATTCTATTGTTGCTGAATTGATTTTTGTACTCTGCTTAAAAGGCAAATATCTGTTCTCCACGCGTACTCCATTCTGTGTATGTGCCCAGCCTGTGCCATTTATGTAATAGTTCACTGTGCCTGTGTCATTAAACTCTTTAGTGCTCCAGGGCCTGTGCTGCATTGACTTTATTAGCCTCTTCAGTAGCTAAGGAGCCTGTGTCTAATTAATGTCATTAACTCTTGCCTCTTGAGGACAACCTAGTTACCACGACTAGCTGCTCACCTCTTCAGTGTCACAATTGATGCTCCCGAGTTTGCCTTTTGACACGTTTTTAGACACGTCTTGCTTGACATTGCAGTTTGTTACAAACTGTGTGTGTGTATATATATGTATGTGTGTGTGTGTGTGTGTGTATATGTATATATATATATATACATTCTTGTGTTCAATTAATAACTTTTACATGGCTCATACACTTTACAAATAATTTGTTACAGAAAGTTAAATGTCTAATAATTATGTTGAAGAATGTGGCCAAAATGGGCAATGATTACAGACCACACCAGCTCTGTGGTAAATCGCATTACGTTTTTATTTTTTAATTCTTTTTGAATGTAAGCCTAGGTGGCAATTGACACAGAAAAAATGAGGGCTGAATCGCACCATTGGGGACAAGGACTGCAGTAAAAACGAGTTCCGCCCAAATTTGGAACTTCCGCTTAATCCACTCCTCGCCCCCTTACATGCCAAATTTGGCATGTCATTTTTTTGGGGGGGGGAGTGGGGGGCTTCAGTAGGACTTCCTGACCCACTTCCTCCTTCTGCCCTGGGGCCGCCTAGGCGATTTTTGTCATATCGCCTTTTGGTGGCCCCTCCCTGTAGGCGATCACCTGGGACGTGACAGGTCCCAGGCGATCGCCTGTCCACTCAGAGCGCTGCGCCGTTCGCATGCGCTGTGAGTGCCCGGCCGTGAAGCCGAAAGCTGTCACGGCTGGGTGCCCACACTATGAATGGAGGCACCTGCGAAGAAGGTGGGGGGGAGAGGAGAGGAGAGGAAAGGAGCGGAGCTCCGGGCATCGCTGGACAGTGGAACAGGTAAGTGTATGTTTATTAAAAGCCAGCAGCTACACTTTTTGTAGCTGCTGACTTTTAATAAACATAAAAAAAAAGGCTGGAACTCCCCTTTAAGAAATGGTCTAATCCTCTATCCAATATTAACCACTTGCTTACTGGGCACTTTCACCCCCTTCCTGCCCGGGCCAATTTTCAGCTTTCAGTGCTGTCCCTCTTTGCATGACAATTGCGGGGTCATGCAACACTGTACCCAAATGAAATTCTTAGCATTTTTTTTTTCCCCACACAAATAGAGCTTTCTTTTCTTAGTATTTAATCAATGCTGGGTTTATTTTTTGCTTTAATTTTTTTTTTTTAAAGAACGAACATTGTGAAAGGGGGGGGGGGGAGAGAGAAACTGGTTTTATAGTTAAAATTTTGAAAACTGGTAATATTTGGCGGGCAGCGCTTGTATGCACTGGCGGGCAGCACCCGTGAGCACTGAATAGCAGCAGTGGCTCGGTGTATGGGACCGATGTCCCTCTGACAGAAGCCGGTGATTGTCGTGTTTTTTTTTCTCCTCGTGCTGTCAGCATGGGGGGGGGGGGGAATCAAATTTTGATCTTCTGTTTACATCACGTGATCCGCTGTCATTGGCTAACAGCTGATCACCTTATAAGGGGCAGGAATTGGCCCTTTACTCCGATCTGTGATCAGCCGAGTCTCATTGACTCGGCTGATCACAGAACACGTCAAGCTCGCCCCACAGGGAGGAAGTGCATGGACACCCTCTCAGCAATTAAGGCCTGCGCTGTAACCATCTTTCAGGCAGGCAGTGGTTAAAAGTTCTTCCACCGCTTGCCGCCCACCGTCAAATGACAGAGGGACAGTACGGATCTTGTTCTGGGAGGATGATCTATGACGGAGCCCCAGAACGGCCGCTATTACGCCCGCGGGGGCACGCAGCGTGTCGATTGTGGCAGTGTCCTAGCAACGAGCCCAATCTCTGTAAAGAGCCATGACTTTAACCATGTGATCGGCTGTGTCCATTCACAGCCGGTCACTTGTAAACACGGAAGTGCCGTGAATCGGCTCTCCTCGCCTCACACTGGCAGTGTGTGGCAAGGAGCGCCGATCAGTGGCATCTCCTCGCAGAGGAGACCTGGGCAGGTAATCGGGGCTCTGATCACAAGTGCCCTGATTATAGGAAAGCCCCAGCAGTGCTTCCTTTTGCTTTCTCGCATAGCACTTTGGACTTCCCCTAGTCGGCCTAGGCAATGGGGGTATGCATGATCACTCAACATTTACACCACCAAGAAATACTACCACCACTATTAAGGTCCTCTACACTAGCGCAGGAGAGAATATTTTCTGTTTAGATATTTGCCTGCCCACCAGTGCAGGAGAAAAATTACTTATTTACAAAATTTACTGACAGAAAAAAGAAACTTGTGCAGTGATTAAATGCCACCAAAAAAAGTCTATTTGTGTGAAGAAAAGATAAAAAAAAAAAAAATTTGGGTACAGTGTTGCATGACCGCAATTGTCATTCAAAGTGTGACGGCGCTGAAAGCTTAAAATGGCCTGGGCAGGAAGGGGGTGAAAGTGCACAATATTGAGGTGGTTAATAGGTCAACTTTTTAGGTGCAGATTAAAGTGGATAACATCAGAGATTATATATAGAGATATAGCCATATCTACCATATACCATACCTAGGTTACCTTACCCCTGATACCAGTAATTTATCCTCTAAAATTCTCTACCCATGTTGCAAAAATTAAGATCAACGCTGAAAATAAGGGAATCGTTCAACATATCATTCCTAGTTAAAATAACCGCTATAAAAATGACGATCTTACCAAAATTGTTATACTTATTTAGAGCACTCCCTATTAGTTTAAACAAAATAACAAAATTTCAATCGGAGATCAACAAATTTTTATGGTCAGACTCCCACGCACGATTTTCTAAAACTGGGTTATACAAATCCACGAAAAATGACGGTTTGGGTCTCCCAGACTCCTGGTCTTACTATTTAGCCGCAAGGTGGTCCCAAATTGCCCAATGGCACATATCCAACCCGAAAACCCCATGGATCTTATTTGAAAGAGACTCAGTATTACCCTATTCTATAGCAGGATTATTATGGGGCAACAAAGTCCCCCATCCGCACCCTAGAAAAGCTTAACCAATTGGTTGCCCACTCACATCAATTATGTAAATTATACTATAAGAAATTCACAATGACATCCACTACACCTCTCCTCGCTTCCTTCATAGGAGATCCTACATTTTTAGCTAACCATCCAAATTCAGATGAGTACATATGGTGGATTAGCAACAACTTGATCACCCTCACAAAATTTATAGAGAATGCCTCATTCACCTCCTTCTCATCGTTAAAAACTAAGTATAACGTCCCCAACACTGAACTTAGAAGATTCCTCCAGATTAGAGATTTTTCTCAGTCATCTTCCAGGATGGCTTACAGAGAGATGGGCTCCTCCCACCTAGCACAGGAAACACATGATCCACAGCATAAAAAGCACTGCACCTGCATCAGCTCCTCCAGTATTTTTGTTTCCTCAGGCCAGACAGGAACTATCCAGTGGATGTTTGTTATTTTGGCCTTCGTGCTAGGCGGCAGGGGCCTCCTGACGTCCATACCCAGTGCAACAGGGGTAGTTCTCCTGGGGTATGAGTCAGTTTGGGCCACCCAGAGACCTGAAGGAAGCGGTCTGGGGTGAAAATAAGGGACCCCCTCTCCCGATTTATGGCTATATCCTCAGTGAGGTTGGCCTTGAGGAGTGGAGGAGGTGATCCAGTGGGTCCATCCGGAGGGCACAGCAGAGGCCGTCGCCTGGTAAGGACGGCGGCCATCTTGAAAACCCTAGCTAGGTTATCCGAGGCTAAACAGGCGCGCTGTGCCATAGGGCGCCGTCGGATCCACAGCGCCGCCCTAGGTTCTTCACACCTCCTGAAATAGGGGCCTGAATAACAGGCTTCCAAGCAACATGGAGATACCAATCCATGGAAGCAGCGCCATCTGTTGATGCAGGCCCTAAGGTAAGAAAATAGGGGGCAGACTGCTCTCTTCCTTTTCTTATCCTCCTGTGGTGGGGGCACAGGGGGCGTTATGCCAGAGCCAGTTTATGGTGTATGCTTAGGGTGGACAGGCGTCACACATACTAGCATAGGCTCTGGTGGTGGGTACTTTTAAAGAATTCCTAGACTGGAATTTTGGTATCCACAGGGTGTTTTTCTGTTAACGGGTATTTACTTCAGTAGAAGTAATGGGCTGGCACTTGTCTTTTGATTCATTACTGAACAAAGCCCACAAGCCCAAAGATGTCAAAACAGACACCCAGAAAAAGGTGCCCGATGTGCACCAAGAAAATGCCTCATGGTTGGAAGAAGGGTGCATGTCAGAACTGTATAGTTTGGTAGCAGACACTGACTAGGTGGTCAGGGCTACAAGCTCCATGCACTGCTCCACACAGAGTCCTGCAAGTCACCAGGAAGGACACCTGCAGACTATGACCCTAGGGTAAGAAAGAGGCAGATGGAGGCAACTCTTTTCTTGCTCCCTGGTGAATGGGTCACCGAGGCTTTTGAGATTATTCTCTGTACTATCCACAGACAAACAGGGCTAGTCTGGGAAGTCTGGCTGTGTGGGTATCCCCAATGTTCTCCCTACTAGTTGTGGGGCTCCATTTGGGTCTCCCTGGGTGGACGGGTGCTGGTCAGAGGTGATCAGCTGCACCTTGTCTCTCTCTTGGTAAAATGCTCATTCTGCCTTGTCTTCTCCCTCTAGGACAGAGGATGGGAGCCACCTAAGGGACAGACGCACAGCCTGCAAGTACAAGTTATCCACTACCTGGATACCAGCTCCAGTGTTGAAATGCTTTTGGAAGGTTAAGGGATTCCTAAAGAGCATTGGGGGAAAAATATATGACAAACCTTTTTTTTTCCTCATGAGTGCTGAGGCTCAAGGGGAGCCCTCCCTTACTCACGTTTGGTAAAACACCATATTCGCTGTTACCGGCTGAAATCCTGTACCTCCTACAAACACAAGGTGAATGTGCTTTCTGTTCCTGTCCACTAGTAATGTGGTCATTTGGAGGCAGAGGCCCTAAGGGGTTAAGTGTACAGCTCTCCTGGGTGTAACCTCCATGCAAGGCTTGCATGGACAAACCCGTGTTTAACGATTGATCGTTAATACCTGCAGGTGTTTGCCTTCTGATTGCTCCTATTGCACACTGCAGGGCTTATCCATAGGTATCAGAAGCTTGCATTTATCACTGTCTCCAACCTGGTGTGGGCTACATAAAGTAAGGATAAGTGTACAGCGATCTCTGTTAACCAAATATTTTGTCTGGAACATAAGTAAAAAGTGAGTCTCCTTAAACTACATATTTAAACAATGTATGTTATGTCTAATTGCTGAAGCTGCACCTATTATCGGGTAACAGTATCTGCTATGCACTCCAGTTGGTGTGCTCAGACTTCTATCACCTGGAGCTCCCTGGGTTCCTCCACTGAATAGATGTGTAATAGATTGGTAGCCAGAGGTTAGGCTATATCTATGACACATGTTTGTCTGTCTGTCATGCTCATAGACAGCAGGTGTGCAAATGTCTTTTGCATATATACAGCGAAGGCTCGTGTTCTAGTTTTTTTTTTTTCTGCTGAGCCTTCATTCGGAGAGGATCAAATCCCTTTCGTTCAGCATGCAATATTTGCTGCTGATTATTATGAGGTGTAGCTGCCTTAGCCTACAGGGGCTAGGTACTCTGAAGGTCAGTGCAGCCATGGGAAATTTCCTGGAAGACGTTGGATGTTATCCTAGCGTCGGCCTATGACCTTTGCCAAATCGCTTTAAAAGATGAAGCATGGCTGCTAGCTTCCCCAATTCTTTTGATGGAAGTATTACATGGCTGGAGCAGAGGCATCCAGCGTCCCTGACTACCTCCCAGACGAGGGGAGGGGTGCATGTCTGCTGAGGCAGGTAAACTAGGTTGGTAACCAGGACAGTATGCAGCCTGCTATGCTGCAGACCCCACTGAATGGACAGCTATAGGGTCATTTTGTGAATTATTCTCTGGTGCCATCATCAACTGACACCAGGGAGGGAGCAGGTTCAGGGAAGCAGTTCTCTGACCTCAAACTTCCCAGGAGTATTACAGCAGACTTCTTCTGATTTACAAAGCTACACCATGTACTCTGGTTCCACCATGACACCTGCTTTAATTTTGGTAGATGGCCACAAGGTGGTTACCCTTAGGAGGATATCCTCTTCAGGTACTGGTTACTGTGGGTGTTTGCAACAGCACTAAGGGGCAGGAATATGGCCTGTAGATGTGGGTTCACGTCTTGCTACATCTGATTCCTATGCCTGACTGGCTATGGCTTAGGTTCAGTACTTTGTATATGTTAAAAACATCATTGCCAGCGCCATCTGCTGATGCAGGCCCTAAGGTAAGAAAATAGGGGGCAGACTGCTCTCCCCCTTTTCTTATCCTCCTGTGAGGGGGGCACAGGGGGCGTTATGGTTTTTCCAGAGCCGGTTTATTGTGTATGCTTGGGGTGGACAGGTGTCACACATACTAGCATGGGCTCTGGTGCTGGGTACTTTAGGATTTTTTTTTTTTTTTTTTTTTTAGATTAGAATTTTTCTTATCCACAGGGTGTTTTTCTGTTAACGGGTATTTACTTCACTGGAAGTAATCGGCTGGCACCTGTCTTTTCAGTCATTACTGAACAAAGCCCACAAGCCCAAAGATAACAAAACAGAGACACCCAGAAAAAGGTGCCCGATGTGCACCAAGAAAATGCCTCATGGGTGGAAGAAAGGTGCATGAAAGAGACACAAGGTGCCTTATGAACTCAGAACTTCCAACTTTGGGCAGAGCTCCTGTCATTCATAAAGTTGCCAGGTTCATTTTTACCCAGTTCCTTTCCAGACACTGATAGCTGCCATTTCAGCATTCAGAGGGTAGAAAGGTCATCAGTATGGGCATATGCGTTTTTGCTAGGGATGAAGATATCGATATATCCAGCATTAGGGCCGAAATCTTCCTGGATAATTAATAGGACCTATTATCCAGGGTGACCAGACATCCCCGGTTTCCGATGACGGTTCCCAGATTCGGGACACTTTCCCCGGACCAACTGTCCATGGTTTTGTCCCTGGATTGGATTTGAACAGGGGCCGGGTCAATTTCAAAGACGCTCGGTGCAGACTAAAGATCTGAATTGCACACTCCCACTAACTTAGGGGGTGTATTTTTTTCCGTTATCTGTGCCCCTTTCTGATGATCAGGTGCTGGTCGGAGCGGAGAGAATATTTCTTCAGTTTCGGGTACATGCCCATTCACCCCCGCTCGCATGTTTTTTTCTGCCTTGGCTCAAGTACCGGCCATCCGCCTGCCAGATTATCTCCTTGCCTTCCCTGGCAGAGTGATCTTCCTTCGTTCTCCACCCAGTAGTAGCCGGGGCCCGGAGATTAAGACTTGACAAGTTGTGGGGCCGGCGGCGGTGACGGGCAGAGAGTCGCCTATTGCCGCCATTCCTAGTAAAATTATGTCCCCGGATTTCTTTAAAAAATAAAAAAAAATCTGGTCACCTTACTATTATCTAAATGTCCATGGGTAGACATCTCATTGAATGAAAATTTATGTAAGATGAGATCCATAGTTTGGAGATCAACCTCCTAGCCTTGCTTGTTCTGTAGCCCAGATAAAGGCAAGAAGAGGTAAAATTATTCACGTCAGATTATTACTATCACAGGGTGATTGAAATGTGCAATGATGGAAGCCTGACAGGCATCATTGCTGTTTACCCGGGAAAACATCGAAGCTCATTCACACAGAGCAGGGGCCATTTCCTGAGCTGGAAAGGTTAGCGCTTCTCTTTTCAGGTTCTTTAAGACCGCATCCGGGTCCGGTTTCCAAAAACTTCATAGACATTACCTACCGGGCCTCTTCTCTAGCCAGAAACAGGCGGTTGGGAAGTAGGTGCTTAAAGCTGGGGTCCCGCCCTGATCAAATAGTCCTATTTTGTCCTCTCTGTAAGCTGTCCTGGAAGATGACTGAGGAAAAACAGTGTTATTACCTGATGACTACTTTTTCCAGGAATCTTCCAGGACGGCGTCAGTTTCCTCCCTTATGTGTTGGTGAGTGGCAATGTAGAACATGGAGTAAGAATAAAGCTGCGCTAATGAGGGTATAATGATACTTATTCTGAAGCCTTCGGTTAAATACTGAGGAGCTAATGCATGTGCAGTGCTTTTTATGATGTGGATCATGTGTTTCCTGTGCTAGGTGGGAGGAGCCTATCGCTCTGTAAGCCGTCCTGGAAGATTCTTGGAAAAAGTAGTTATCAGGTAATAACACTGTTTTCTATAACACACACATTTCCCATTATCAGATATCTCATCTCCTACATTTTATGAAAATATCTGTTCCAAATCCCCGGGAAGAACTGGCTTAATCTCTATCTATATTAATCGGGTTTAAATATATTTCAAACAGTCAAAATTACCCTATATGCACAAATGGGAACAAGAATGTGACATCTCACTCTGCCTAGAAAAATGGTCAGACTGTATTAATAATAACCTTCTTGGATGCACAAAATCAATCACGATTAGAGAAACTGCAATAAAAGTTTTTACTAGATGGTATTACACACCAGTAAAACTTTCCCTTCAGTCCTCCAAGCATGCTTCAGAGATTGCAACGCCACTGGATCTTTTTTCCATATCTTTTGGGAATGTGGAGTGGCATCTCTGATATGGAGGAGACTTGAAAAACTTTCTTCCAAAATTTCAGACAACATAAAACTTACACTCCCCAATTGTTTATTATTCGTCCCAATCATAGGTTTATCCACTCGCCACTTAAGACTAGTCCATACAATTTGTGTCACCATACACTGGCTCATAGCTTACCATTGGAAATCCCCACAATTAGCATTATCCCAACTGAAATCCAGAATTAACAATGTATATCTTCTTTTTTTTTTTTTTTTTTTTTTTTAATGGAGAAAAATTTCCACACACCTACTTGAAAAGAAATGGGACCCTTGGTTTAAACACTCAGATCTCCTCTTAAATCCTGGATAAGCGTCCATATCCGTACCAAAAAGGAAAAATAAAAATAAAAAATGAAAATAAAATAAGACCATTACTACAGGTTTAGCATTGGCATTAAATATCAGAAAGATTCTGTTCATTCATTGTTTTATTTTGTCATATACTCCAGCCATGACAACACAAAGACATTGTATTTCTCTTGTTCCATGATATATTGTATTGTACCATTTTAATTTTTTAAATTTTTTTTGCACTCAGTAAAAACGTTTGTAATCAAGAAAAAAAGAGGGATAGATATATTATATCTCTATATCCATCTATGCCACCCAGCTCAACAAACTTCAGTTGAGAAATTTAAGGTGCTGGGCAGAAAAGTTGGCTGAAAAAATTACTGCCGCCGAGCCATGACTAGATCAAAATTTGGCAGGGACCAGACAAAATTCAATCCCATGTACGGGCTGGGAGGTTGTACAGAGATCATCTACTGATCCACTTCTGTACAACCGCCCTGTCAGATACTCTCTGCTTGATAAGTGCTGCAGGCAGCGCCTGCAATGCTGATCTGTGTATTCTTCCCATAAAGTGTGTAGATGGGCCATTGAGTCGTGTGTGTGTGGGCTGTTGTTGTTGTTTTTTTTTTTTGTTCAACCATAAAAAAACTAAACTTTGGGGCTGCCTTACTTTTCTGCAGATGCCAGCTGTTTGAGCTCAATAGCCATTGGTGGAAGAGTCTTCTATCTATATACTAAACTGTTTACCAAGGATAGGGTAATTGGTAGAGGTCTCCTCTTTTAGCCCAGAACTCCTTGCGTGTATGGTTAGCTTAAGGTACTTGTCCCCAGATTACAATACTTCTCCTTTCTTCTTCTTTTTTTTTTTTTTTTTTTTTTTTTTTTAAGGATGCCTTCATCTTTTGTTTTTTTCCCATGAAAGTTCCTGGCTGAACACGCTTGATTTGCCTCTTATGTTCAGTCCTAGTATGACTGGGGAGGGATGACCAAGAAAATGAATGAAGAGGGGGGGGGGGGGGAGTGTGTGTGTGTGTGTGTGTGTAATTAATATAAAAAAAATATATAAATGTATATAATATTTATATTGTCTCTCTCGTATAAACAGTTTTTACCCATAATTTTATTAAAATATTCAAGTAGAACCAGACATTGGCCATATTCTGATAATTTTAAAGCCATTATGGAGAAAGTGATGGCATTCTCTAAATCACTCCAAAACATCAACTTCCTTTAATAGAAATGCTTGTAGCAAGTTATAAATGTGCAATATGTAAGTAGCTATGCACTCATGTCTGTCTACATCTGTAGCAGAAACGTGAGCATGTTTGTAACTTCACTTTTTGTGCGTTTTGAAAGTATTGCCACATCCGCTGTAAATGGCACCTCCCTTTTTATACAAATTAGGAGACAAAAAATTGAGAAATATTCCTAAAACCCTAAACTTTCTTGTTTGCTATTGAGAAACCCTCCACTTTTGTGGCCAACTTTCTTTACCCGGTCAAGCCACATAGTTACTTTTGTAACTGTACAAGTTTATAAGCAGTAGAAAAACCATACTTCTATTGAAGGGTGTTTGGTTAGCATTACTATAATACTTGGCATTCTGTAGGTTTTCATCTATACTTGGGCATTTTGTAGTGCCGCAACCTTGGACATAGAATAGTTCATTATTTTTTGGTTTTTTTTATTACAAGAGTAGTTCAATGTGCCATAAGCAAATTTTTCTCTTCAAAGTATATGTGAACCCTTGTAAAACAACCCATTCAGTTTAAATTAGAAATGAAGACAAAACGTATGAATGCATGTTTCCTTCTCAATGCATGCACAAGTCTTGGAACAGGCAGGCTGTTGTCCCAGCACAGCCAAAAAATGTCACGCTGGTATACATCTGCTACCATGCCTAGTGTGGTCAGTTTAGCAGGGTGACTGGTAGGACCCTTAGGGATTTCACACAAAGGAAGAAATACAAAGCGAACGGGAAACTTTTTGACACAACTACGTAGTACAACAGGCACATATCGGAGTACCTTGAAATTTTTGCACCAGTTTTAAGGGGTAGACAAGACAAAGGGGGTATGGGGACTTGTAAAAAGGGCCACTAGCAATGGTCCTCCCATATAGTTTATCAATGTTTAAAGCGGAATCGGGAATTTCCGGTTTTAAGAGGGGTATATAAGGTAATACTGACATAAAATCGCACACGGGTTAGACTGGATGGACTTGTGTCTTTTTTTATTTGCCAACTATGTAACTGATGAAAGTCATAAGACTGCTATATACTGCTGTTGAGAAAAGGTATTTAGCAGTTTTATATTTACAAAAATATTTGCATTTCCATGTACTGTGGGAGACCAGATATAGTGAATGCAGTTTCGGGGTTTAGAAACACTTTAATGATGAGAGGAAATAAGCTTTACAAGTGTGAAGAGGTAGCAAAAGTAAACAATGCATTGCTTTTTTTTTTTTTTTTTTTTTTTTTTTTTTTTTTTTTTTTTAAATGCTCTCTGAATAACTAACATATTGATGCGTCTTTATATTGCCAGACCACAGAATATTTGTTGGATGAGCTCACAGTTAAAGCCTAACTTCACCCAAAACGTTTAGATCGTAAACGTAAATGTATTTACTCTTTCTTTCATGGACTGACACAGCTTCCTATTGACATAGTGGGTATTATCTGTTATTTAGGAGTGACTAGGCAGAAAAACTTGTAAAAAGTGTTGCATCACACCTTCTACGTTACCGCCCAGGGCGGACCCTCTGGGTATATCCCCTCTCTATGCATCTCGCAGATCCTTTTTTTTTTTTTTTTCTGTCTAGCAAGGAGTAGGACATGGCTCCCTTCAGGCCCATTGGTCCGGGGGGAAAAAAGGGAAAAATTTTAATTAATTTTTTTGGTTTCTTCGATCAACTGCTGACTGCGTGACAGGCTGGATCCTCGATGCTTGTAGCCCCCCCCCCCAGTTTCAGCCATCGAGTGTGTGCCGACCCTAGCTACGCGCTTGGTTTTCTACGACATGCCCGTCGCTCTACGGGTGGCCAGTGAGCCTGCACTCCAGGGCCTGCATGGAGCACTCAGCTTCGGCTGACCTTACGGCCGAGTTGCAGTAGCCTGTCCGGTGAGCTAGCGCTCCAGGGCATGCATACGATCGTTCCCTAGGGTTCAATCACAGCATGCCTGGCCGACAGTCACCTCCGTGCGCGGATGATGATCTGTCCGGAATGTCTTCCAGCGCGATCCATGCAGGGCAGGTAAGTATCTCCCCTGCTTCGGCAGGGTGACTTGGCTGGACATTTCTGGAGAGATCAAGTAAGTGGATGGTGGCCCCTTTCTTTCCTCTCTCCCTGCCTTCCCTCCTCCTTGGGCTCTGAGCTAAGGTTGCTGGGGGTCACATGAGGGGCTCAGTCTGGTGCGGGGCTGCGCTGTGTTGTCATTTAAAAATGTCATTTTGCTTACGTGTGTGTGTGCTTGTCTCCCTCCATGCTGTCGGGGGCCATTTTGCGGTGGTCCATGCCTGTTTTGGCCTCTAGTAACTGCCTGGTGGCCATTTACTTGTGGTGTCGCGCCTATATGTATAGATCGCCGCTCGGCGGCCATTTTCTTGTAGTTTTCGCGCCCGCTTTGGTTTCTATCGACTGCCCGGCGGCCATGTTTCTTATAATTCACGCCTGTATGTAGTTACCGCCGCTCGGCGGCCATCTTTTTGTGGCCTGCGGCCGCTTTTGCCTCTATATTCGTCTCGGTGGCCATTTTCTTAGAGCACACATTGTTCCATAGAGCCGCTTGGTGGCCATTTTGCGGTAGTCTCCGGCCTCTAGGGTGCACTTTCACTGGCGCGAATTCACACAGGAAACGCTAATAGGGATCAGACTGACACTACAGCGGTGGGATAGCATCACAGGCGGAACAGACAGCAGCGGTAGCAGTACCGTTCCAAGGGTGGTGAGTCCTCTGGGAAAAGACCCTGCATCTCTGTATCAGCTAGGAGGGTGGCATATTGATACCTTGCCTGGAGTCCCTGCGGGTCTCAGCACGTGGGTCAGCATGGCGTCTGAAGCAGACGGTTTTTCCCCTGAAACACCTGATTTGGCAGCTGGTGCCCCTGAGGTAGCTATGGACGCTATGTCGGCAATCCTAGAGGCCCTTGTTGCCAGAGTGGAAGCAGCACATGGGAACACGGGGGGTAGTAAACGCCCCCGTCCCCTGCAATCTTCCGGGGATAATTCTGATGCAGAACCAGGCCCAGCTATGGCTCATGCCCATGCTTCAGAGACTGCAGACCGTGACCGATCGGACAGTGAGAATGACTACAAGTCCAGGTTAGTACGCGATAAGACTTTTGGTATCTGACCTTATTACTGCAGTGCGGGATATGCTAAAATTGGAGAATGCTGCAGAAGCAGCAGAAACACCAGTCCCCTTTGGGTTCCATAAACCTGCCCACACTGCTAAAGTGTTTCCGTGTGTGTGTCTTATTTTGATAGTGGGTTTTACCACTCCTTGTATAAGAGTCTAAGGGTGTTTACATCCCCAAAGAATTTTGCGGTACAGTACCCCTTTTGAAGAGTTTTTTTTCTGAAAAAATGGACCTCTCCCCCAAAAGTGTACCCTCCGGTGTCCAGACCTAATGGAGCTACCACAATTCCAGTGGAAGGGGCTCCTGTTTTTCAAGGACCCTGTGGATAAGAAAGCTGAAGCACTCACTCGCTACTTATACTCCGTGGTAGGCTCAGCGGTGCACCCGGCATTGGCCAGGGCCTTAGTGTATCAGACACTTACTGAATGGGCAAAATTGCTACTCCTAATGAAAGAACTTTGGCCGACCAGTTGGTACAGGGCCTTAAGTTTGTCTGCGAGTCAGACATGGATACTATTCCCTTGCGGTCTAAAACTTTGGTTTATGCGGTAGCAATACGCCGCCTGATCTGGCTAAAAGGCTGGTCTGCGGACCCCAGAGGAATCCCGCCTGCCGATCAATGTCCTGGAACTCTGGGTGATCAGGCTGTGCCTCTTCAGATGGTCTGAGGCTGCAAGGGCATCCAGTCAGGATCCAGTCGGACAACGCCACGGCAGTAGCATATGTCAATCATCAAGGAGGAATGACTGGTGTTAGCGCTTCAATGATCACTGCACCATGGTTGTTATGGTGTCAGGATGATTGAAGCGCATTATTTATATTATTACATTGTAATATGAAATGGTTCAACTCACCATAATGCAGAATCGGTCTGTGCCCCGAGTGTGTCACTTGCCACCAGATACAGCTTGCCACGTCACTTTCCACACATTGCGGATTGTCACTTGTTGCAGAATGTCACTTGCCACGTCACCTGCCACATGTTGCGGAATGTCACTTGCCTGCCACTAGATGCAGATTGTCACCTGCCACACCTTGCGGATTGTCACTTGCTAAGGTGGTGTTTTGCTTGACAGTCAGGCAGCAGAGAGATGAAGTAATCTCTCTGCTGCCTGCACAGTGAGGGCGGAAGTTACTGCAGGGCGGGCGCGGGGCGGTAAGAGATGTCATCTCTCTCTGCTCCCCCGGCTGCCGGCTTGATGATTGGCCAGCTGACTGCCCACTCTCTGACTCTCGCCGCCGAGCCGCCCGCCCACACACCGAGGCAGCCCACGCTGTCCCCCGCCCGTGGAGCCGCCCACTCTGTCACTCGCATGCGGAGCCACCCGCTCAGACTCTCAGGCACACGCAAGTTCCGCAACTACCACCCGATCAGGCTCTCGGGCGCCCGTAAATTCTGCAACTACCGCCCGCTCAGACTCCCAGGCGTCTGCAAGTTCCGCAACTAAAACTAATTTCTCTACGGTGGCAATCAACGTACCTGTACGTCCCCTTTAAGTGCCTGTCCGTGCGCCCGCGACCCTGCCGCCATCCCTGTGAGTCGGACCAGGGGTCCCGCGGACTCGATCGTCTCACGGAGGTGGGGAGATGCTTGTGTAAGAAGCATCTCCCTGCTCTGCCTAGTGACAATGACACGGATCTCGTTTCCGTGTACTCGGAGCGGAGATCAGTGTCATGTAACACACAGCCCATCCCCCCCCCCACAGTTAGAAACACTCTTAACCCCTACAGCGCCACCTAGTGGTTAACCCATTCACTGCCAGTGTCATTTTCACAGTAATCGGTGCATTTTTATAGCACTGATCGCTGTGAAAATGACAATGGTCCCAAAAATGTGTCAAAAGTGTCCGATGTGTCCGCCATAATGTCGCAGTCACGAAAAAAATCACTGATCGCCACCATTACTAGTAAATAAATAAAAATTAATAAAAATGCCATAAACCATCCCCTATTTTGTAAACGCTATAACTTTTGCACAAGCCAATCAAACGCTGATTGCGTGTTATTTTTGGTTAAAAAAATTAATGTAGAATACGTATCAGCCTAAACTGAGGAAAAATTTTTTTTATATATTTTTGGGGGAAATTTTATTATAGCAAAAAGTATTGCGTTTTTTTCAAAATTGTCGCTCTATTTTTGTTTATAGCGCAAAAAATAAAAACCGCAGAGGTGATAAAATACCACCAAAAGAAAGCTCTATTTGTGGGAAAAAAAGGACGTCAATTTTGTTTGGGAGCCACATCGCACGACCGCGCAATTGTCAGGTAAATCGACGCAGTGCCAAATCGCAAAAAGTGGCCTGGTCTTTAACCAGCCAAAATGGTCCGGGGCTGAAGTGGTTAAGGAAAATGATTGTGTATAGTCTAAAGCAGCCTTTTTCAACCAGGGTGCTTTCGAAGGGTTCCATAATCGGTGATAATTAAGAATTGCTCTTCCTAAACTGACCAATTGCAGTAGGGTGTTTTTTTTAATTTATTTTTTCCACTGACCACCAACATAAGAGGTTACAGATGCAATGGAACACACAAATATCTGCCCTAAGTGTCAAATCTAGGTATGCCACCTGTTGTTGTTGTTTTTTTTTTTTTCCCTTTTTTAAATAAAAAAAAAACGTTCTTCTGTTGACTGCTTGTTCTCTCATTAGAATGTACCGTGAGCTGTAGGTGTAATCTAAATTTTCAGCAGGGGTTTCCCAGGACCCTGAAGGAGTTTTTTAGGGGTAAAAAGGTTCAGAAAGGCTGGGCTAGAATACCTAGAAATGTTAACATGCCTAGTGTTCTATGCTGTTTTATTTACCAAAGCAGGTCACTTTATAGAGCACTGCGGGGGTGTTTGAAAAATGGACAGATGCTTTTATTGCAGCTACCTTGCTAGGGAGAATGGATATGTAGGTCATGTCTTGAGAGGAAGAATTGTGTAATAGACTCTTTTCTCTTTCAAGTAATAGACCTAATTGTATTTGTGTTTTTCTGTATTGCCTCCTTGGCTAAAAATAGAGAAGTCTTTACTTAAGTGGCGATGGTGGGGGTAGTTGGGTGATGTTGAAGGTGCCGTTTTTATAAAAAGATGGAGACCATGTTGTTCTATTACCTCTCCCATAAAACACATTGTTAATGTAACTAGCATAAGTATGGCAAAGAATAGGGCACCCTTTCTTGCCATTTGGCGCACGTCCTTGCTGTCTTGTTAAGCCCTGTCTGCATGAGTTGTCAGTAAAAGACACATTGGATTCAGAGTCTTTTCAATGCCCTGAGGTCTGGGGAGTCATTAATACCTGTAATTCATCCAGCTCATAAAAATTCTAACTGGTTCGTTGTGGGGCTAATTAGAATTTAAAAGAGCACAGTTCCCATTGATTTTAGTCTCATTTAGCCTTCATTGAAATGTTAGACGAGGTAGGTGGACAGAGGGGTGGGGGACTTCATGCATTCCTTTGCCCCCCCCATCCCCCCCCCAAAAAAATTGCTTGGTGATGGCATAGCATTAAGTGTTTTTTCATAGATGGCTGGCTCTATGTTCTGCTTACTTGGAAGTTAGTCACAGATTTTTAAGTGAATCAATCCCTTTAGCCCTGAGGCTCCAATTGGCAACATTTCACGGCAATTTAACTAGGGTCATTTTCTATATACCCTCAGGTTTTTATTCTTATCGACGGGAGGAATTGAATCAAAAGGAATTAGCACTCTTCTATCTAACACTTGCGCTGGCAGGCAAAATTAATTTGATTCTGATTCACTAAGCTCTGAGGATTTCTACCTATATGGAAGGACTTAATTAGCGCTTTTAAATGTGCTCCCCATTGACTGACAGGTTACAAAGGAGCATAGTGGTCAGGTAGTTGGTATGCTGGCATTGGTCTAAGATGGCAGTTATTGCTATGGAAAACCTTTAAAATGCATTCAACCTGTGTTCACTAAAAGTAGGTCAGAACTTTTGAAACCACGCTTAGACCCCTTTCACACTGGGGCGTTTTTCCAGGCGCTTTAGCGTTAAAAAAAAAAAAAGCACCTGAAAGAAGCTGCATCTGCAATCCCAATGTGAAAGCCCGAGTGCTTTCACACTAAAGCGCCTGGAAAAACGCCCTAGTGTGAAAGGGGTCTTAGCAGAGCTTTACCAGCGTTTTTCGAGCTCTGGCAGTGTGAAAGGGCTCTAAAAGCACTCAGGCTTTCACATTGGGATTGCAGATGAGGCTTCTTTCAGGCGCTTTTTTTAACGCCAAAGCGCCTGAAAAACGCCCCAGTGTGAAAGGGGTCTTAATATGGCATGGGTTATTTCAGACAGTATGTTTTATTAGCATGCAAAATCAGAAAAGCAAGTGAGATATATGCTATGGCAGAAGGGATGTAGAGAGCAAAATTGAAAATATGGTTTAAAATTACAGGCTGAGTAAATGCCAACACACAATATACAGTTACTGCATTGGATTAATTTCTGGAGACTTCTGCAATAAACGTCTCCGTCTTTTCTCGTATATGAAATGTGATGGCAAAAGCTATTGCACTAAATTACACATGGATAATTGGAGCTCGTGTGGTTTTTGAAGTTCTTGTCTGAATTTTAGTTTTTTTTTAATTCAGTGAATGAAGGCAAATTTATTAACATGAAGATGCCACAAGGCTGTGTGATGCAGATAATGAAGGAACCATGTAATCAGTTGATACTAAACTATATTGCAGCTGCGGTGCTGAGGGTACCAATAGTACGGCCACAGCGAGATCATTTAGAAGTTCGGCCCCCCTCCTCCTTCCCCTGCTGCCGGGCCATTCAGAAAGCGCAGCACGCTTCAAGCATTTGCAGTGGGGAACCGGCTGTAACGCCAAGAGGCATCACTGCCGGTTTCTCTTACCACGAATAGCGGTGACTGCACCCGAGAGCCGATGGAAACCGGCTGCGATGCTGACATCGCTGCATTCCAGGACAGGCAAGTGTTCTAATATATTAAATCAGCAGCTACAGTATGCGTAGCTGCTGACCTTTTATTTTTTTTGCTGGGGGGGGGGGGGGGGGGGCAGAACTCCACTTCTAAAGATTATCAACCTTCAAAATGGAATAAACTCAGGGAGTGAAATTTAATATAATGTATTGGATTGGGTTTGTTGAAATGCAGCATTTTATGACCGCAAACGCTCTAAACTTCCGAATAAGATTCCTGAACCCCATTTGTGGTCGTTTCTTAATATGCCTCCTGGTTATAATCACTGCAGTTTTTTAGTTGTTAATGCCTCTGGTTGATAAAATTCTCCAGAATAAAGTAGTGTTTTCAATAATATAGAAAAAGTTGTATTGTTACATATACAATTTCCAGCTGCTCCGGTTAATGCTTAAATAACTAAGTGCACCATAATCCCTATAGCTAAGTAAGTGACTTATTTTAATCAAATTATATTTCACGTTTCTTATTTTGGGGCACTTGAGACTGTTCATTTTTACAAGTGTCCTGGGTTCACCCGTTTCTTGTTGCCCTCGAAGGCTAACTTTTTTTATTTTATTTACCCCAAGCTGAGTTTTGTGTGGAGAACTATACTTTGATATGCCCTAACTACAGACATGGGCAAGTAGCTGGAAGCATGTTATGTAGCTACCAAGAAATGGATTGCTTTACATGAATACAACTTGACAAGAGCTGACCCTGCAGCCTTATCAGCTTGTCATCCTTCTCTTTCCCATCGATTGATCTAGACATAGTTAAGCCCCTCCAAGCTTTAATAACAGGAGAACTGTAGTTGGTCATTGTGGTTCAGCTGTTAGGGACACCTTTTCAGTTATCTGTCTGTTTTACGACTCAAGTGTGCTAAGCTATAGTGGAACATGCTCTTGACGTACAGTGGATATAAAAAGTCTACACACCCCTGTTAAAATATCTGGTTTCTGTGATGTAAAAAAAAATAATTTCAGAACTTTTTCCCAATTTTTTAATGTGACCTATAAACTGTACAACTAGTTGAACAACTGAAATTATTTAGGTGGAGGGAAGTAAAAATTAAAAAAATATAAAATATGGTTGCAATAGTGTGCACACCCACTAATTCTTTGAAGCACCTTTTTGTTTTTATTACAGCACTAAGTCTTTTTGAGTATGAGTCAGCATGGCACATCTTGACTTGGCAATATTTGCCCACTCTTCTTTGCAAAAACTCTAAATCTGTCCTATTGCGAGGGCATCTCCTGTGCACAGCCTTCTTCAGATTACTCCACAGATTTTCAATTGGATTCAGGTCTGGTCTGGTGAAGCCATTCCTTTCTTTTTTGGATGTATGCTTTGGGTTGTTTTCATGTTCAGCTTTCTAGCAAAAGCCTGAAGGTTTTGTGCCAATATTGACTGGTATTTGGAATTGTTCATCATTTCCTCTACCTTGACTAAGGCCCCTGTTCCAGCTGAAGAAAAACGGGCCAAAAGCATGATGCTGCCACCACGGTGGCTATGGTGTTCTTTTAGTGATGTGCAGTGTTTTTGCGCCAAACTTATCTTTTGGAATTATGGCCAAAAAGTTCTACCATGGTTTCATCAGACCATAACACATTTTCCCACATGCTTTTGGAAGACTTGAGATGTGTTTTTTTGCCAATTTTTCAGGCTTGAATGTTCCGTCTTGCCACTCTACCCTATAGCCTAGACATTTGAAGAATACGGTTTTCACATGTACCACACAGCCAGTACTTTTCAGATTTTCCTGCAGCTCCTTTAATGTTGCTATAGGCCTCTTGGCAGCCTTCCTGACCAGTTTTCTTGTCTTTTTTCATAAATTTTGGAGGGACATACAGTTCACAGTGGTGCCATATATTCACTGTGTTCCATGGTATATCTAATGCCTTGGAAATTATTTTGTACCCTTCTGACACCTTTTTAACAATGAGATCCCTATGATGCTTGGAAGCTCTCTGCGGGCCATGGCTTTTGCTGTTGGATGTGACAAAGGAAACGTCAGGAAAGGCCTACTAGAACAGCTGAACTTTATTTGGGGTTAATCAGAGGCACTTTAAATGATGGCAGGTGTACACTGACTCCTATTTAACATGTTTTGAATTGCTTAATTCTGAACACAGCTACATCCCCAGTTCTAAGAGGGTGTGCACACTTATGCAACCATATTTATCTTTAATTTTTTTTTGGGAGGAAGGAAGGGACCCAATTTTGGAGGAAGGGTCCCCCCCCCAAGCAACCTTCTGGGGTGCGTTACAGGTCCCAAGATGGTGCAGGACCATTTCCGGGTCGCAGCGGGAAGCTGGCTGTGAAGCCCTAAGGAGTCTTGGCTGGCTTCCCACAGTTGGCCTGCCGGTGCTGTGGACCCAAAGATAGTCGTAGAATCGGCACGGATGAGGATGGCTTTAGATCCCTGGACAGGTAGGTGCCTGTTAAGTTTTGGCTACGGCGTGGGTATATGTGCGATTTACATGTTTTTAGCCATGGTCCCTTTTTAGCTTCTATTAATTTAGTGTGTGTGTGTGTGTGTGTGTGTGTGTGTGTGTGTGTGTGTGTGTGTGTTTGTCATTTATTTTTTATTTAAAACTGAGTTTTCTGAAAGTGTACCAAAAGTTCTGCATGCCGCATCTTTGGTGTGCTTTGAGAAAACCCAGCCAAAGATGCTTGACCTAAGATGTAATGGCACTGTGGCTAAAACACAGCGTGCCGGTGTGAACGCATTCAAAGTATTGGTAAGCTTTAGTATATTACATTTTGGGTTTTAATACCAATTTGAAGCCCTATCAATTGTATTTACTTCTATGCTCTCCATTCTGACTAGGCATGCATGCACATTACTTCAGATGTACAGTCAATCTAAAGTTAAGCAACTTGTGATCCATACACCTGATTTGACATTGAAAGATGCCAGCTCCATATTGGAGTTATCGACCCTTGTTGAAACAGATTGCTCAAAGGGAGATGGCATAGTGCCTGCACAGTTGCCAAAAGCTGCAGTGTACACAGTAAGCCTCTTTATGAGCAAGCTTGGCTAAGTGTAACAAGAAGATATGGATTTATACTTTTAACTAAAACCTTTCATGAGAAACGCATAGAAGATGCCATTGTGATCGTCTTTCTGAAAATGCTAGCTGCTTGCCTGTCTTGATGGCCATATTGCCTCGTGTTTTAACTCATTGCCTCATTTTCGCAGCTTACCAGTCATTAGATGAAGTGGTTAGTTTTCTATTTGGCTTTTTTCCTTTATTTTCACCATGTAATTCTAAGAATAAAGCTAGACATACACTGAAACTCAGTCCAGCAGGGTCCAGACGAATTTCGATCAGCATGTGGGCTCCACTGCATGACAGAAGTTTATTGTTAAATCGACTTCTATCTAAGGAGCATGTTGGGCAATTTTCTGTCAAGTTGCAGCTGCGTGCTGTGGTCAGAATTCAATGTCCTGGCCGGGAGGATTCGGTAATCGGAAGCCGCTTTAGGCTCTAGTATGTCCTTTTTTTATATGTGGACAACTGATGGGTGTACAGGCAGGGAAAGGGCTCGTCTCTGCTCCATAGTCAATGAGGAAGGAAAAAAAGTCCCAGGAGCCACACATCACACAACCCTAAAAGCATAGAAGCCGCCTCAGCCTAGACTCTGTCCAGGTCACACCCCTGACATTTTTTCCCCCCGTGACTTAGTCATGGGACTTGGTCATGGTCCTGTGGGTAGGGCGAAACAAGTTGGGGATGAGGCCTAGAAGGAGTCTAGGCTAAGGCTGCTTCATCACTTTACATGATGGTTTTGTGTGGTGCGCGGCTCCTCATTTTAATTTTTTTATTTTTTTCTTCACCAGTCTAATTGGATTTTCTGCCAAGCTCATTTGAATTTTTAGTCGAAGGTAGAGGTCGACCGATATATCGGCCGATATGTGGACTTTTTTAAGAAATCGGCATCGGCCGATTATTATGCTAATTAGGCCAATTAGCACAGCGGAGCGGCTCCCATTTGTACCTCGCTCAGCACAGCTGACACGGCGCGCGGTGACAAGCAGCACAGCCCCGGGCACTGAATTTCAGCTGCTGCCCCCCCACAGACTTCTTTCTGCTCCCCTGGCCCCTCCTTCTCCTCCTCTCTCCCAGTAAGATGCAGGATGGATGATGGCCACTTGTTACTAAACCCCTCCCCTGCTCCCCCTCCCGCCCTATGACCAATCCTCTCCCACCTTCAGTGCAGCACAGACAAACGCTGCTAAACTAAAGGCGACTGAGATGAGAGGGAGCCCGGGAGGAGTAAAACCAGAGGGTGGAGCCGAGTGATACCATGGGGCGGGGCCAGCAGGAACCGGTTCTGGAATGGCAGGGCACGGATGACAATCCTAAGTGGAAGGTAGGACATTGATTAGATGCCTCATTCTGTGACTGTCTGTTCTCTGAATATGCAGCCTGCAGCTGCTGCATGTACATCATGGGGACCCTCTAGACTAGAGAGGTGAACTTATGAGGAATAGTTGGGGACATGGAGCAAGGGAAAAAGAGGGAAAGAGGGGGGGACATGGGGACAGAGCAAAGTTGATGGGGACAAAACAAGACACAGGGTGGGCTTTACTCAGTGGGGTATCTGTCCGCTGAGTGCAGGGGGATGACAAGCCCATATCTGCTCAGTTTCTGCTGAGCGAACACAGACCCACTCTACTCTATGGGCAGTCAGATTTAAGCCCGGTTCACACTAGTGCGATGCGAGAATTGTGCAAATTCAGTGCGGGTTCCCACATCGCACCTGAATCGCACAGTGGTTCACAGTGAGATATGAAAACCACTGCAGGTGTCAATGTAAAGTTAACACCTCCAGATCAGTTTTCAGATCGCAGTGCAAACTATGAAATGGTGCAAGAATCGGATCGCATGGGTGTGAACACCCATGCGTTCTGATTCCAGTGCGGACTAAAAAAAGCGTCCTGCACCATTTTTGGTGCGAATGCAATGCGATTTCAGCCATACAGTTTGTATGGCTGAAATTGCATCGCACAGACATCGCATGTGATGTGCACTGCAATGTGGTGCGAATCGCATGCGATGTTTGGAATCACGCTTTTATTTTTTAACTGTTAGATTTTATAAGATGAAGGGAAAAAAAACTAAAAAATATCGGCCGCAAAATCGGCATCATATATCGGCCATCGGCCGCCCCGATTTCTAAATATCGGCATCGGCCAGAGAAAAACCCATATTGGTCGACATCTAGTCGAAGGTGATTGTATAGGGGGGTGCCAACAGGGCCACCGACTTGCAAATTTTAGCTAGTTCATTAGGTCAGCTGATGTGCATTAAGCTGGCCATACTGTACATAGAAGGAATAGCTAAACTCTCAAATATTAGCCTTCCACCCTTCACCTTTCGAACCACACATGTGATGTATTGCCCTGAACGTCGGAGTGAGAGCAATGATTCTAGCGCCAGACCTCCTCTGTAACCCTTAACTGGCAACCTGTGGAGATTTTTAGTTACTGTGGTTTTGGCGTCGTTCTTTGGGTGTACAATTTTAACCAGTTTCAGACTGCTCACCACATATATACTGCGGCAGGGCGGCCCGACTGTGCAGAATTAAGTACAGGTACGTGATTTTGTGCACAAGATCCATGCCGCCGGAGCGCCGCTCCCACTGTGATTGGACACAGAGGGAGCCAATTGGTGGGTCCGGTGGCTGCGATGGAAGAAAGGGAGAACAGCGGTCTGTAAACAAGGTAGACCACTGTTCTGTTAGAGTAAAAGAGACCTCTTGTGTTTTCATCTGTCCCCCACACAGTTAGAAATCATTCCCTAGGAGCACACTTAACCTCTTGATCGCTCCTGGTGTTTTTTTTTGTTTTTTTTTAGCACTGGTCTCCAAAAAGTGTCGTGTCAGATTTGTCCGCCGCAATGTCTTGCTAAAAATCGCTGATCGCCGCTATTACTAGTAAAAACAATAAAAAAAAGTCCATGAAAATATCCCATAGTTTGTAGAATGCATATTGGCCTAAATTGATTTGATTTTTTTTTTTTTTTTTTTAAGTTATTGGGAATGTTTTATAGCAGAAAGTAAAAAAAAAAAAATTTCAAAATTGTTGGTCTTTTTGGTTATAGCGCAAAAAAAAAACCCAGCAGAGGTGATCAAATACCACCAAAAATCTCTATTTGTGGGGAAAAAAGGACATAAATTTTATTTTGGTACAACGTCGCACGACAGCGCAATTGTCAGGGAAAGCAACGCAGTGCCGTATCACAAAAAATGGCCTGGTCATGAAGGGTGTAAAACTTTCCGGAGCTGAAGTGGTTAGTGTGACATGTTTGGTATCTATCTATTCAGCATATCATCATCTTTTCTATTGTACCAAAAAAGGTTGTTTCTGTGCAATAAAATTCATTGAAGTGTGTTTTTTTTTTATTTGACTTATTTATTGTTTTGTTTTTTCAAAAACCACTGCGTGAGATTTGTAACAACCACAATTTTATTCTGTGGGGAGCATGTGTCACACACAAGGCCCACGGCCTGAATGCAGCCCTCCAGGCCTTGTCATGTGGTCCTCGCACACAGATTTGCAGCTGAAACATGGTGGAACTCCCATTCCATCTTGATGTATCCATCAAGACTGGGTCGTTTGTGACAGTACGCTGCTTTCCTATGGGATTAGTAACTGGGTGTTTTCTTTTTCCACTTTATCAGCACAATGCTGGCAGGAAGATTTTTCATTTGCACCTTTTGGGTGTTTAATTGTGGACTCATAGATGTTTTATGGACTATGCTTTATATAATGGCTGTTTTGTATATTTCTTGGTATGAGACTCACAGGTTTAAGAAGGGGGCGCCTTTGCTATTGATTTGACATTGCGTTATATTTGCTGTAGCTGCCGATTTTTTTTTTTTTTATCTTTAACCACCTCCCTACTGTGCACGAAAACCCCCTTCCTGCCCAAGCCATTTTTCAGCTTTCAGCGCTGTCACACTTTGAATGACAATTGCGCGGTCGTGCCACGTGGCTCCCAAACAAAATTTGTGTCCTTTTTTCCCACAAATAGAGCTTTCTTTTGGTGGTATTTGATCACCTCTGCGGTTTTAATTTTTTGCGCTATAAACAAAAGAAGAGCGTCCAGTTTGGGAAAAAAAACACTATTTTTTACTTTTTGCTATAATAAATACCCATTTTTTTTTTTTTTAAATACAATTTTTTCCTCAGTTTAGGCCGATACGTATTCTTCTACATATTTTTGGTAAAAAAAAAAAATTGCAATAAGCGCGTATTGATTGGTTTGCGCAAAAGTTATAGCGTGTACAAAATAGGGGATAGATTTATAGCTTTTTTTTATTAGTAATGGCGGCGATCTGCGATTTTTTTTTTTTTTTTTTTTTTTTTTTTTTTTTTTTTATTGTGACTGCGATATTGCGGCGGACACATCGGACACTTTTGACACATTTTTGGGACCATTCACGTTTATACAGAGATCCCTGCTATAAAAATGCATTGATTACTGTATAAATGTGATTGGCAGGGAAGGGGTTAACCACTAGGGGGCGGGAAGGGGTTAAATATGTTCCCTCAATGTGTTCTTACTGTGGGGGGAGGGGACTGACTGGGGGAGGTGACTGATGGTTGTCCCTATGTACAAGGGACACACCATCAGCCTCCTCTCCCTCACAGGACGTGGATCTCTGTGTTTACACACAGAGACCCACTTTCCTGCTCGTTTCCCGGGCAATCGCGGGTGCCCGGCGGCAATCGCGGCCGCCGGGCAGGCGCACCGGGGCCTTGTGAACGCGGCGCGCGCGCCGCTGGCGGCGAGCGCGCGCCTTCTAGCTCGTTTTAAAGGGAGGACCCAGAACGAGAGTATCCTCCGCCCGCCGTCAATTGACAGTGGGCGGTGGACAAGTGGTTAAAGCTGTATTAAACCAATAGGCAAACCTTTTATTATATTGCAGCTTACCAATTCTCAGATGTGATGGCTGTATTAGTTTCCTTTTTAGGCTGGCCATACATTATACAATTTTTCCTTATTTTTTTTAGATTTACCAAAACCATATAATGAGGTCAAACCTGAACACTTTCAATATGTATGCAATCAGGCCGGCCCTTGCACTACATAGTTGAATGTAAAACTAAAAATTGTATAATGTATGGCCAGCTTTCTTTTTATTCTATAAAGGTCTTTTTCCCCAGTCCCCTGCCAGCGCTGTTGGCTCCTCCTCTTTTGCAGGGTGCCCTCTCGGCAAGCCAGGTGCTAAGGGGGCACCCGTGGGCATTCTCCCGAATCATCAGGTTGTGTGTATCCATACACGCATGGCGATGGTAAGCCATGTCCCCATTCCCAGCTCACAGGAGTTTGACTGATGGCAACGGGAGCCTCTGGGTTCCACTGTGCTCAGTGTCTCCTGTGAAAGCGAGCAGTGCGGCAGCATGTTGCTGGATCGGTTTCTCAGTCAGGTAAGTGTTTAGGGGTGGTGGTAGATAGATTAGTTAGCAGGCTACTTTTTACTCCAATGCAGAAAATGCATTAAAACATTTTTAGTTTAAAGCCACTTCAAAAGTACATTTACTGATATTTTAAGGAAAACATAACTGGATTCGTTTTTGTTTTTCTAGCCGCCTACATGTTTGCTTTTATACCTATTTGTCAATGTTATTAATAGCATACAATCTTTCAAAAGATTTATTTGCTTGGTATGTGTAGGGTTTGTAAAGCCAACATTTTTATAATGAGCTTCTCTGTTCAATTGTATTTTAGCTGCAGCAGTATTATAGCATCTAGAATGGCTGGAGTAGTGTAGTCCTTAAAGCGGATATTCACTGCATCTGAACACCACAAACCAAAAAACACTACTTATATAATTTTGTAATATTCAAGGCAAACTCCCTCATCCATCCATGTCTCAATGCTTTATTTTCTGGAGAAAAGACTTTGAAAAACAACCCCCCAGCATGAGGATTACATTTTTTATTTGGGAGCGTGAAGTTCCACATTAATTCCAAACTGCGACTGAGAGGTTGAAGAGTTTTGTAACCACATAATAGCACATTTTTGAGCAGTTTTGTGCGAATTTGATAAAGGTTGCTGTACTATTTTTGTGCGACTTCCTTGCTGCTTACATTGACATCTATTAAAATGAAGTTGCACAGGGTGTTGGCAAGCTGCGTTTTGAAGTTTCGTGACTTTAACCACTTGCTTACTGGGCACTTTAAGCCCCTTCCTGCCCAGGCCAATTTTCAGCTTTCAGCACTGTCACACTTTGAATGACAATTGCGTGTGCGAAGTGGCTCCCAAACAAAATTGACGTCCTTTTTTTCCCACAAATAGAGCTTTCTTTTGGTGGTATTTGATCATCTCTGCGGTTTTAATTTTTTGCGCTATTAACAAAAAAAGAGCGACGATTTTGAAAACACTTTTTTACTTTTTGCTATAATAAATATCCCAATTAAAAAAAAAATATATATATATTTTTTCTCAGTTTAGGCCGCCGATATGTATTCTTCTACATATTTTTGGTAAAAAAAAAAATCACAATAAGCGTTTGGTTTGCGCAAAAGTTATAGCGTCTACAAAATAGGGCGTAGTTTTATAGCATTTTTTTATAAAAATTTTTTTTACTAGTAATGGTGGCGATCAGCGATTATTTTTTTATTTATTTTTTTTACTGCGACATTATGGCGGACACATCGGACACTTTTGACACCATTTTGGGACCAGTGTAATTTACAGCGATCAGTGCTATAAAAATGCATTGGTTACTGTAAAAATGACACTGGCAGTGAAGGGGTTAACCACTAGGGGCGCTGAAGGGGTTAAGTGTTCCTAAGGGAGTGATTCTAACTGTGGGGGGAGGTGACCGATGGTTGTCCCTATGTACAAGGGACACACCATCGGTCTCCTCTCACTGATAGGGACGTGGCTCTCTGTGTTTACACACAGAGAGCCACGTCCTTGTCTCTGTAAATGGCAATTGCGGGCACGCGCATCGGCACCCGCGTGACGCGGTGGACACAGAAGTTCCCCGATGCGCGCTCTGGAGCGCGCGTGGGGAACGAGGAAAGGGGAGGACGTCAATAGACGTCCTCCCGGCATTCTATGTCTGCGCTGTAGCCGTCATTCGGCTATAGCGCGGGCCTCTAATGGTTAAAGCTGCACCTGTGTAAACCAGGGCTATATGTCAAAATTAAGTATTTTAAAATGGAAGAACATGCATCTCAAAAACACAAAGCTTGCATATGCACAGTGCTTCTTCATTGCCCACGATGCAGTTACTCTCTCATTCCATTGAACTGAATGAGAATTCTCAAAACTATTTCATTACTTTGAACATTTGCTGTGCTTTTGGAATAACTGCTGCAGATGCTGATTATCTTTAGAATGAATAACATTGGTTCCTTGTATCGCTGGGTTCCTGAGTTTGATTTATATTATGAATCATGTGTGTTGCTCTGTGATTGTACTGGTTTTCTTCTGTTTGGGGGGTTTTTCCCCATCGGTTTTTGGAAAAAACTGAACTTCAGTCAAACTGTTAAGTATGGTTGAAATACTTGTATATCAACTCTTTCGTTTTCAAAAGATTTTCAGTTTTGTCCTACCATCTGTTGATCCTGGCACCCCTGTAAAACAGCCAAATCTTTGACTGCCCTAAAGATTACTCTGTGGTTAAAGCTGAACTCTAGGCACTTGGCATATAATGTCTATAGATATGCTGCCTAGCCTTTACCTCCTCCCTAATGCCCGGACTGTGGATGTAGTGACAGATACTTTTTGCCAGTGGCAATAGAGAAGTAAAGTTGTACGACAGAGGTCCCCTGACTGCTACATTGAAATTAGGGCTGTGGAAATTAACTATTAATTCCTCGATTAATCGATTAATTGTTTTGATCGATGAATTATTTTGATCGGTCAAAAGTCTTCAGGGAGATCCGGTGACGTCACGGACACCGGCGGGGCTTTCCGTGTCCATCTGAAGGGCTTCTTTGTTGTGCCTTCATATCTGCATGCTGGCGGGACCTTACCATCTGCCACACGCAAGGGCTGTTACACTTCCCTCTATCACTTCCCTCTATCAACCTGGGATTCTACAGCCATCCACTGTGAGTTGTGATAGTTCCCTTCACGGGACATCTACATGCCGACGGACTGATGTTAGCCCCTTCTCATCTGGATTAAGCAGTGGTATCGTTATACACATTTTTATACCAGTATCATACTTGGCTACATGTTTTTATGACTGCTTTTGCTGCCGTTTGGTATTACTCGCACTATTTTTACAGCTTATGTAGCTACATCGGTTTTATCTCCAGTGCAATATTTATTTTGTTACCTACTTGAAGACTATAAAAGTTTTAATGCTATTCCCATCGAGCGCTGCCTTTGTGTGTTTTTTGTATCCTGCTATCCATTTTTCCAGTGGTTGGTAGCTGCACTGGGAATCGGCCTGCAAGGCGATCAGCTAAAAGTAGTTGGATCTATGTGCGTTATAATTAATCAAAATTAATCGATTAAAATTTTCCTGTTCGATTAATCGATTATTTTTTTTTAATCAGTAACAGCCTTAATTGAAATGGCAGAAAATGTAAATAAAGAAGAGAACTTTAAAAATATTTATTGGGCTAATTTGCTCAGGCTATGTGTAGTGCCACTGTTTTTTTCCCAGGTGCCTGGAATGCAGCCTGGATCGTGGGGGAGCATCACTACACAGATGGGGTCATTCCTCTGCTCACACCTCCTGTTGCCATTTTCCTAAACCGCAATAGAATACCGACAACCCTTGTTTAGCCAGTGTTGCTGTACAGGCTGATATAAAGACAGTTTCACGCTACTTGTAAAAATGCTTTTTTTTATGAACACATAACACCCTCCTATATATTTTGTTGCTTTTATTTACATATGGAGCTAATAGATCTTGGGCATAAGGTTTGGGGATGCTCTAATTTTTCATGTCTCATTTTTGATATTTGTTCTTAAATCAGATCTTCACCGCATCTGAGCACCACAAATGCTATGGAATTCATTTTTAATATTCAAAGCAGATTCGTCAATACATGTCTCTCTGCTTTTTGTTGAGAAATCACTTTGAAAAACACCCCCTAGCATTTCTAGCCAGGGCCATCTTGAGTAAGGGCAAATGATTCATGTACCATTTTTACTTCCTGGAATCCCTCTGCCCTTAGCTAAAACATGCATACAGGAGAGTGTGCTTGGCTGAAAAAATCCCTCTTCTTCTTTCTTCTTTCCCTTCTACAAGTAAATATGATGCTTTCCTATCAATTTACTAATGCTAGCTGCATGAGGATTAAAAAATAACCAATGTTGATTGGGAAAGTGAAGTTCCACTGTAAGTTTCACATGGGTGCAGCCAGATAGCTAGCATTGTATAATGTTGGAAGTAGTATGTCTACCTGTGCTGTGAGCTGCGGTTCTCTTCCCCCTTTTGATTCCTCCTTGTGGGGTTATGGGAGGCGATGTGTTTGTGGCGGGGTGCTTTGTTTTACTGGCATCTGCATTTATGCTTCGGTATACCTGGAATATTTTGCTAGTTTTGAAGTATATGCACTTTTTAGCTGCTAGTGAATTAGAAAGTTTTATTGTTCTTTTGTTTTTATGGGAGGTGTGCCTAATTGACTCTCACTCTTTACAGCTGCAGACCGCGGGGATCCTGTGGTCTTGTATTGAGGGCTGTGGGAGTGAGCCAATAGGTTACGACTAGGTGCTTGTGTAGCATGAAACGCGTTAACATCTTGCTGTGTCCCCCCCCCCCCCCCCCCCACTGCGGTGTGATCTTTATCTGATGTGGTCAAACCGATGAGTGCAACTATCCAGGTTTCTTCTTTATTTTTATGTTTGACAGAGAAGCCGAGCTAGTACCCCCCATTGAGAAGCTGATCAGTGAATGAATGCTTAAGTGGGAGAGATCACCTGGAGCGGTGTGCATTCCATCACACGTAACTGAATTTAATAAGGTTTCTAGTATTTGCCTGGTTTTGAGATAAAAGTAACTTGTGCTCAACTAATTGTGTCTTTTTGTTATTTATTTTTTATTTTTCCATAGCTGGGTAAATGATTTATACCACAAAGGCTGCAGAAAACTTTCTGGGTTATTTCCTTGGTATGTTGCTTCTGGACTCTAGGTCACCTACCAGGCAAGCATCAGTCTCATTACTTTGCCATTTATAGTCTAGATAAATAAGATTTGTATTTTCTTTTTCTAATGTCCTTGCTGGCTTTTTTATATGCCCAAGCTTTAGCCCAGCTTGTATTGTCACTTTAAATTAACTCTCTTTAAAAGGACCACACCCTTTTGTCTGCTTTGCACCTACTCCCATGCGTTTAAGCGGTAGGGGTCTCTTTAATGAGATGGTGAAAGCCAGGGTCTTGGGATCTCCATTCTATGCTGCTTGGCCTTTTGTTGTGTGTTTCTGAGAGCGAGCCTTCTAAGAAGCCAGCACTGGGCGCTTTGCTGTATGTCATTTAATGCTACAATAGGGTTTGTTATGTGTGCATGTATTTTTCTTTAGACACATCAGTCAATTTCTCAAAACTATTAAATGTGTTTCTTCGAACGCTGTTTTATCAAGCAGGCCTCCCCCGTTAACCTACTAGCTGGTATCATCCTTTTTTAATTGGAGAGATCTGGTGGTAATAGAAGTCTGTACCCGAGATTTTCCTAGAAATGCAACAATGGAGTAGGAACAGATGACTTTTATATTGTGACAGATAGTTGTAATTGTTGACCATTTATACATGGAAGCAAGTAAGAACTTTGACACCAATGTGACAAGATGGTACAAAATTGAACAATCCCCTGTGTAGTTTTTTTTTTTGAGATCCAGTAATTCTCATCAGAACCAGCCAGAAGATTCGGGATCGTGTATGTTGGAATTCAGTGAGACTGAATCATTATTGAACACTAAAATTGTTTAGCACATATATACCAAGTATGAAGTGGTACATTTGGTAGGTATACCCACCTTAGGGCAGGAATACAGCACTTGGTTAAAGTGTGTGTGTTTGTGTGTGTTTGTGTGTTTGTGTGTGTTTGTGTGTGTTTGTGTGTTTGTGTGTTTGTGTGTTTGTGTTTACATTTTTTATTTTTCTTACATGCAAGGCAAAGACATAATGTGTTGGTATTCATCGCATACTACTAGCACATTATGTGAAACTTACCTGAAGGCCCCTTTCACACTGGGGCGGTAGGTACGTCGACGGTAAAGCACCGCTATTTTTAGCGGTGGTTTACCGTCAATTTTGCGGCGTTTTACCCCCCCGCTAGCGGCCGATAAAGGGTTAAAACCACCGCAAAGCGCCTCTGAAGATCTGAACAGCAAAAACATACTTTATTTTACAGGTACTTGTATAGCGGCATCAATTTAAGCAGTACTTTACATATACACTCACCGGCCACTTAGGTACACCTTGCTAGTACCAGCTTGGACCCCCTTTTGCCTTCAGAACTCGCCTAATTCTGGCATAGATTCAGCAAGGTGTTAGAAACAATCCTTCGAGATTATGGTCCATGTTTACATTATGGCATCACGCAGTTGCTGCAGATTTGTCAGCTGCAAATCTCCTGTTCCTCCACATCGCAAAGATGCTCTATTGGATTGAGATCTGGTGACTGTGGAGGCCATTGCAGTTCAGTGAACTCATTGACATGTTCAAGAAAGCGGTTTGAGATGATTTGAGCTTTGTGCCATGGTGCATTATCCTGCTGGACGTAGCCATCGGAAGATGGGTGCACTGTAGTCATAAAGGGATGGACATGGTCCGCAACAGTACTCAGGTAGGCTGTGGCGTTTAAATGTTCAATTGGTATGAAGGGGCCCAAAGTATGGCAATAAAATATCCCCCACACCATTACATCACCAGCCTGAACCGTTATGCCAAATTCTCACCCTACCATCTGAATGTCGCAGCTGAAATCGACTCCTCAGACCAGGCAAAGTTTTTCCAATCTTGGTGAGTCTGTGCAAATTGTAGCCTCCGTTTCCTGTTAGTTGACAGGAGTGGCACCCGGTGTGGTCTTCTGCTGCTGTAGCCCATCTGCTTCAAGGTTTGATGTGGTGTGCATTCAGAGATAGTATGCTGCATATCTTGGTTGTAATAAGTGGTTCTTTGAGTTACTGTTGCCGTTCTGTCATCTCAAACCAGTTTACCCATTCTCCCCTGACATAAACAAGGCATTTGTGTCCACACAATTGCCGCTCACTGGATATTTTCTCTGTAAAAACCCTTGTAGATCAGTAGTTTTTAAAATACTCAGCCTGTCTGGCACCAAAACCATGCCACGTTCAAAGTAACTTAAATCCCATTTCTTCCCCATTCTGATGCTCTGGTTTGAACTTCAGCAAGTTGTCTTCACCACACCTAAATGCATTGAGTTGCTGCCTTGTGTTTGGCACTTTGTGTTACCAAGCAATTGAACAGGTGTACCTAAAGCCTCATACACAAGGTCGGATTTTCAGCGGACAAAGCGTAGGACTTTTCTCCTAAGGGCGTTGGCCAGGAACTTGTCTTGCATAAAAACGGCAAAGAATTGTCGGCCGACACACGAACGTAGTCACGTACTATGTCGTTTTCAGCTCTTTAACACCACCCTTTGGACACCTTCTGCTAATGTGTTTGAGCATTGTTTCTGAGCATGCGTGTTTGTACTTTGGACTTTTGTTGCCGGAAAATCGGATCATGTGTGCGAGGCTTAATAAAGTGGCCGGTGAGTGCATACAGTGCCTTGAAAAAGTATTCATACCCCTTGACATTTTCCACATTTTGTCATGTTACAACCAAAAACGTAAATTTATTTTATGTGATAGACCAACACAATAGGACACATAATTGTGAAGTGGAAGGAAAATTATGAATGTTTTTTTCAAATTTTTTACAAATATCTAAAATGTGTGACATGCATTTGTATTCAGCCCCCCTGAGTCGATGCTTTGTAGAACCACCTTTCACTTCAATTACATCTGCAAGTCTTTTTTTGGGGATGTCTCTACCAGCTTGGCACATCTAGAGTGAAATTTTTGCCTATTCTTTGCAAAATAGCTCAAGCTCTGTCAGATTTGATGGAGAGCATCTGAACAGCAATTTTCAAGTCTTGCCACAGATTCTTATTTGGATTTAGGTCTGGACTTTGACTGGGCTATTCTAAAGCCCCATACACACGGTCGGACTTCCATCGGACTTTTCCGTGGATTTTTGTCCGAACGGAGTTGCCCGGGCACACCCATAGCATACACACCACAGGACTTTTCTGCAAAACTTTGCAACATCACGTGTTTTTTCTGCTCTTTTCTGCTCTTTTCTGCTCTTTACCGCCACCCTTTGGTCAACTTCTGCTATTGTTGGTTTATTTTAACATTAGTTGTTTTGTCCATCGGACAAAAGTCCGATGGTTTTCTGTACACACGGTTGGACTTTGATCCATCGGACTTTTGTTGGCCAAAAGTTTGTCCGTTTTGCAGACCCAACTTTTGTCCTATGAAAACAAAAAAAAAAAAAGTTTGTCCGATGGAGCGTACACACGGTCGGATTGTTGGTCCAACTTGCTCAAAATGAAGTTTGTTGGCCAAAAGTCCGACCGTGTGTACGGGGCTTTACACATAAAATTGTTTTGATCTAAACCAGGGGTCTCAAACTGGTGGCCCTCCAGCTGTTGCAGAACTACAATTCCCATGAGGCATTGCAAGGCTAAACAGTTACAAGCATGACTCCCATAGGCAGAGGCATGATGGGACTTGTAGTTCCGCAACAGCTGGAGGGCCACAAGTTTGAGACCCCTGATCTAAACCATTCTATTATAGCTCCGGCTGTATGTTTAGGGTCATTGTTCTGCTGGAAGGTGAACCTCCGCCCAGTCGAGTCTTTTGCAGACTCTAACAGGTTTTCTTCTAAGACTGCCCTGTATTTGGCTCCATCCATCTTCCCATCAACTCTGACCAGCTTCCTTGTCCCTGCTGAAGAGAATCACTACCACCACCATGTTTCACGGTGGGCATGGTGTGTTCAGGGTGATGTGCAGTCTTGCTTTTAGGCCAAAAAGTTACGTTTTGGTCTCATCTGACCAGAGCATCTTTTTTCACATGTTTGCTCTTTGTGTTTTCATGGCTTCTCGCAAATGGGCTTTCTTCTTTCCTTTCTTCAATAAAGGCCAGATTTGTGGAATGCACGACTAATATATGTCCTGTGGACAGATTTTCTCACCTGACCTGTAGCTCTTTGCAGCTCCTCCAGAGTTACCATGGCTGCTTATCTGATGAATGCTCTCCTTGCCCGGCCTGTCAGTTTAGGTGGACAGCCATGTCTTGGTAGGTTTGCAGTTGTGCCATACTCTTTCCATTTTCGGGGGATGGCTTGAACAGTGCCCCGTGTGATGTTCAAAGATTGGGATTTTTTTTATAACCTAACCCTACTTTTAAACTTCTCCACAACTTTATCCCTTACCTGTCTAATGTGTTCCTTGGCCTTCGTGATACGGTTTGTTCACTAAGGGCTCTTTCACACGGGGTGGATCAGTCATGATCCGCCCCGTGAAGCTCCGCTTGCTCAGCGGGGATCGCTCCGTTGATCCCCGCTGAGCCGGCGGATGACTGGGCGGTCCCCGCACACTGTGCAGGGACCCCGCACACTGTGCAGGGACCGCCCTGTCAGAGCGCCGCTCTCCCCTATGGGGGATCGGATGACGACGGACCGTAGAGTCCGTTGTCATCCGATCCGCTCCGCCGACGGAAGGAAAAATTGGGTTTTCCTCCGTCACACTTTGGCGGAGCGGGTGTCAGCGGACATGTCTCCGCTGACATCCGTGCCTCCATAGGGCTGCATGCAGCATCCGTGCAGGTCCGCCTAAAAAACTGACAGGTGGACCTGAACAGAAAGGGGCCTTAGGTTCTCTAACAAACCTCTGAGGGCTTTACAGCACAGCTGTATTTTATACTGAGATTAAATTACACACAGGTGGACTCTATTAACGAGATAGGTGACTTCTGAAGGCAATTGGTTCCACTAGATTTTAGTTGGGGGTATCGGAGTAAAGGGGGCTGAATACAAATTTACGCCACACTTTTCAGATATTTATTTGTAAAATTTTGAAAACCATTTTATTTTCCTTCCACTTCACAATTATGTGCCACCTGAATTACAGTGGCGGGGGTTGTTTTTGAAACACCTGATTGGAGCCACAGGCTCTAATAGGCGTCAAAGGTAAACGGCGAGCGCCATGCTTGGCGCTTGCAGTTCACCCAGCTGTGTTAGAAAAGCGAAGGAAAGTGAATATTCATAACACTGAACCGCCTCTCAGCCAATCGGGTGTTTGGGCCTATAACCCGTCATTGACATTGGACGCCGATCAGAGTTTTCTGGGTTGTGTTGGTTCACGGATTGCCTTAAATTTTTGCCTGAAATTACGTTTTGCTAAATTACATTTCCTGAAAGTAAATCTGACCATACTATGGAAACAGAAGTTTAGATATATTCTTAATACAGACTAAATGAGCTTTAAAACAAGCACTCACTGACCTCGGTAGCTGTTAACACTGTGTAGCAATTCAAAGTTTTATAGAAGGCGCTCTACAGTTATTACTTTAAGCACTTTCTCACCCTGCTCTCTTGCACCCTTGGCAGTTGCAGCCTGTTTTCAAGGGCCCATTCATATTTTTGCTGTGTTAGGTATAACTCAATGTAAAACTTCTTCTTTTTTGGTTTTGAGTGGAATTGGAACACCTGTCATGTTTTTTTATTGCTCTGTGCCCGTTCGGGAAATTCACCCTATCTATATGTCCTTTTTTTTCCATTTTTGGCAAGTCCCCTTTTACATGGGCATTCCTTCTATATGATTTTCCGCTGTCAGCAGATTGCATTCCTATGGGCAAACGGATATAAACATATGATGTAAATTTTATATTTGCATCCGTTCGATTTTTTTTTTTTGTTAGTTTATTTATTAAAAGGAACTAGTGTCTAGTTTTTTGTTCCATTTAACAAACCGCAGACCTAAACGGACAACAGTCCACTTTTGCATCAGCTTTTGCAATTTTTTTTTTTTTTTTAGGAGCCAGCACCTGCCAGTGTCTTAACAACCAGGGTGAAGGTGCTTTGTGGGGGGGGGGGGGGGGGAAGAGAGAGATACCAGTCAAAGTCCCTCCCTATGTTGAGAGCATGTGGCCTGGTATGGTTTTGGGAGGGGGGGGGTTTCACGCTGGTATAGGTGTGCATGTGTTTTTTTTTTTGGGGGGGGGGGGGGTTTATTAAAAAAAAAAGTGTACAAGATATTCCCCAGCCCCCCCCCCTTATCGCTGCGTGATCTTGAATGTCTCTCTGTCTCGTTGGATCCCGCTGCTGTCAATCAGCCTGTGAGGAGATGGCTGCGCTCAGGATCAAGCCCACATGAGTGCCCCTATAGCAAGGGGGAGGAGCCAGGCGTGCAGGTGGGGGACCCTATTGCACAGAGCAGTGGGTACGTTTTTATTTATTTTTATATATATATATATATATATATATATATATATATATATATATATATATATATATATATATATTAGGGCTGCTACTGATTAAAATTTTAGTGTTCGATTTAATCGTTGTGTTTTTTTTTTTTTATCGATTAATCTACTAATTTCGATTAATTATAACGCACATACAGATCCAACTACTTTTAGCTGATCTCCTTGCAGGCTGATTCCCAGTGCAGCTACGAACCACTGGAAAAATGGATAGCAGGATACAAAAAACACACAAAGGCAGCGCTCGATGGGAATAGCATTAAAACTTTTATAGTCTTCAAGTAGGTAACAAAATAAATATTGCACTGGAGAAAAAATCGATGTAGCTACATAAACTGTAAAAATGGTGTGAGGAATACCAAACGGTAGCAAAAGCAGTCATAAAAACATGTAGCTAAGTATGATACTGGTATAAAAATGTGTACAACGATACCACTGCTGAATCCAGATGAGAAGGGGTTAACATCAGTCCGTCGGCATGTAGATGTCCCGTGAAGGGAACTATGACAAATCCCAGTGGATGGCTGTAGAATCCCAGGTTGAAAGAGGGAAGTGTAACAGCCCTTGCGTGTGGCAGATAGTAAGGTCCTGCTGGTATGCAGATATGAAGGCACAGCAAAGGAGCCCTTCAGATGGACAGGGCAAGCCCCGCCGGTGTCCCTGACGTCACCGGATCTCCGACGGAACTCCCTGAAGACCAAGCCGGCGGAGAGGTAAGTATCGATCAAAAGAATTTATCGATTAATCTCACACACATACACACACATACATACACACACACACACATACATACACACACACACACACACACACACGCACACATACACACACACACACACATACACACACACATACACACACACATACACACACACATACACACACACATACACACACATACACACACATACACACACATACATACACATACACACACACATACACACACACATACACACACACATACACACACATACACATACACACACACATACACACACACATACACACATACACACACACATACACACACACACACACACACACACACACATACACATACACACACATACACACACATACACACACATACACACACATACACACACATACACACACATACACACACACACACATACACACACACATACACACACACACACACATATATATATATATATATATATATATATATATATATATATATATATATATATATATATATATATTATACACACACCCACCTATCACAGGTGAGGATGGTTACCTTTTTAATAGCCATTCAAACCCTTTGTGTCAACTTGTGTGCCAAAATCACCAGTATATGTAAACTTTTGATCAGGGTCATTTGGGTAGTTTTCTCTTGTGATTATGATCTAAAGCATAAACACAGTTGATTGTTGATAATATATGGCTTCAGCCAAACACTAACCATGAGTGAAATTCTTTTTTTGTGTTTATCATTCATATTCTCTGAAAAATGGCCAAGAAATCATAAATTCTGCCAGGGTAAACTTATGAGCACAACTGTGTTTTATTTTCTTCTTGTCAAGTTTTGCCTCAGATAAGTCAGTTGTGTAGATATACAGGGTGTAGTGTGTCCTCCGGTATGTGCTGTGTTTACTGCAGCTCAGCCTTGCAGCCAGCAGATTTTAGCACAAACTTGCCTCGGGGTGGCCTTGTCCTATTTTCCTCTTAGATGGTTCTGGCATTCGCAAAGCTTTGGAGATCGAGCTTCCGAATTTTCCAGTCTGAAGAACTCGAGCCAAAACAGCAGGGAGGACAGCAAACCTGCACGTTGGATGGCTAAAGGCAGCTGGGCCTGTTTTTCTCTTACGAAGAGCGGTTGTAGATTTGGCAGGAGGTGGCAGGAAGAAAAGGAACAGGAGGGGAGCAAATCTCAACAAAGGAGGTGGACGGAGAATATGAAATCTCAGCTCTGTTTTTAAAAGTAAAATATCCTGCTTTTAAGTTGCATGTAGCAGGCAGATGGACTGTGTGTAAATCTGCTAATTTTGCCCTTGGAAAAAGTATCTCTAGCAGTCTTTTTCTCTACAGAGTTCTAGAAATGGAAATCGGAAACTAAAGTGGAACTCGGTAAAGAAAGTAGTAAAAGTAGGGGAAAGCAAAGGTGTGAACTAAATCGGAGCATAACAAAGATATATTTATTTAACTAAATTATCAATATTATTGGGGGGGAGGAGGAGGTTGGGCGATTGCCCCATTGTGGGATGGGATCAATGCCAGTATATCCATCCTCCTAATTCCTATGACCGTATCCAGCAAGTGTGTGTGTGTGTGTGTGTGTGTGTGTGTGTGTGTGTGTGTGTGTGTGTGTGTATTGTGTGTATATAGGACATAAAGGCTTGAAGGAGGGTAAGTCTTCTAGCTGCTGTTAGAAAAATGAGTAGTCAATTATTGAAGTTTTGTATATACTAGAGTAAAGAAGGCCCAGAATGCAGTGGATTGGGTCCAATAGGAGTATAACTCCCAAGACTTGACATGGTACATCAGAATCATGGGGCATAACCAGAATATATAAAAAAAAAGTACCCACTGATTTGTCCACATCTCCAGCACATCCTGGATACTGAGAGGTTATAGAAGTGTAATCCCATGGCATTCTTATACAGAGAGAACTTCCCAAATTCTGACCCACCAGACTTGTTCTCATTTTTCTCATATACAGAGGGTACGGAAAGTATTCAGACCCCCTTAAATTTTTCACTGTTATATTGCAGCCATTTGCTAAAATCATTTTAAGTTCAATTTTTTTTCCTCATTAACCACTTGCTTACTGGGCACTTAAACCCCCTTCGTACCCAGACCAATTTTCAGCTTTCAGCGCTGACGCACTTTGAATGACAATTGCGCGGTCATACAACGCTGTACCCAAATGATATTTTTATAATTTTTTTCCCACAAATAGAGCTTTCTTTTGGGGGGTATTTGATCACCTCTGCGGTTTTTATTTTTTGCGCTATAAACAAAAAAATACAGAAAATTTTGAAAAAAAAACACTTTTTTTTTTACCTTTTGTTATAATATCCCTTTTTTTTTAAAAAAAACGTTTTTTTTCTCAGTTTAGGCTGATACGTATTCTTCTATATATATTTTTGGTAAAAAAAATTGCAATAAGCGTATAGTGATTGGTTTGCGCAAAAGTTATAGTGCCTACAAAATAGGGGATAGAATTATGACATTTTATATATATATATATATATATATATATATATATATATATATATATATATATATATATATATATATATATATATATTTTTTTTTTTTTACTAGTAATGGCGGCGATCTGCGATTTTTTTTTTTTTTTTTATTTTTTTTTGTCAGGCCTGCGATATTGTGGCGGACAATTTTGACACTATTTTGGGACCATTCACATTTATACAGCGAACAGTGCTATAAATATGCATTGATTACTGTATAAATGTGACTGGCAGGGAAGGGGTTAACACTAGGAGACTATCAAGGGGTTAAATATGTTCCCTATTAGTGATTCTTGCTGTGTGTGGGAGGGGACTGACTGGGGGAGGTGACTGATCTGTGTCCCTATGTACAAGGGACACAGCATCGGTCTCCTCTCTCCCTGACAGGACATGGATCTGTGTGTTTACACACAGAGATCCACGTCCTGCCTCTAACAGCCGATCGCATGTACCCCGGCCGCCAGGCACGCGCATCGGCATCACGTAATGCGGCGGGCACAGCTGTTCCCTGCCGCGCGGCCGGATGTAAACAGCAGGACGTCCACCCGGCACTTGAGAGACGCGCTGCAGACGTCTTTTGTCTATAGCGCGGGTCTCAAGTGGTTAATGTACACACAGCACCATATTGACAGAAAAACACAGAATTGTTGACATTTTTCCGATTTTTATTAACCACTTCAGGCCCGGGCCAATTCTGACACTTCGTTTCTACATGGAAAAATCATCTTTTTTTTTGCTAGAAAATTACATAGAACCCACAAACATTATATATGTTTTTTTAGCAGAGACCCTGGAGAATACAATGGCGGTCATTGCAACTTTTTATCTCGCACAGTATTTGCGCAGCAATTTTTCAAACGCGTTTTTTTTTGGGGGAAAAAAAGTTTCATGCTTTAAAAAAAAAAAACTAAAGTTAGCCCAATTTTTTTGCATAATGTGAAAGATGAAGTTACGCTGAGTAAATAGATGCCTAACATGTCACGCTTCAAAATTGCACACGCTCGTGGAATGACTCCAAACTTCGGTACCTAAAAATCCCCATAGGCAAGGCTTTAAATTTTTTTACTTATTACATGTTTTGAGTTAGAGGAGGTCTAGGGCTAGAATTATTGCTCTCGCTCGAACGTTCGCGGCGACACCTCACATGTGTGGTTTGAACACCGTTTTCATATGTGGGTGGGTCTTGCGTATGCGTTCGCTTCTGCGTTTTTTTTTTATTATTGTTAATTTTACTTTTAATATTTTTTTATCTTGACACTTTTTAAAAAAAAAAAATAAATAAAAATTTTGATCACTTTTTTTATTCCTATTACAAGGAATGTAAACATCCCTTGTAATAGGAATATGGCATGACAGGACCTCTTTACTGTGAGATTTAGGGTCAATAAGACTCCACGTCTCACCTCCTAGGCTGGGAAGCCTAAAAAAAAAAACGATCACAGCCGAAGGGGCGCCGTTTTTTTGAATGCAGAGGCCGGGCGTGACGTCATACCATTGCGCCCGGCCTCCGATGATCATAGAGACTCTGGCGACCATCTGGTCCGCCGGAAATCTCTATGATCAACATCCGGGGCCGGCGGATCCTGTCACTGACTCACCGATCGCACAGGTGAGAAGGTATAAGCGGCGGGAGGGGGGGACGTCCCCTTTTGCCACCCAAAGGAACAATCAAGCGGCGGAACAGCCGCTATGATCGTTCCTATGGTGTAGGGAATCGCCGGCTGAAAATGCCGATATCTGAATGATGCCTGTAGCAGCAGCTGCAGGCATTATTCAGATATAGAGCCCCACAAAGCCCAGGACGTCAAATGACGTCCTCTGGGCGCCAAGTGGTTAAAAAATAAAAACTGAAATATCACATGGTCCTAAGTATTCAGACCCTTTGCTGTGACGCTCGGGGGCTGTCCATTTCTTCTGATCATCCTTGAGATGGTTCTACACCTTCATTTGAGTCCAGCTGTGTTTGATTATACTGATTGGACTTGATTAGGAAAGCCACACACCTGTCTATATAAGACCTTACAGCTCACAGTGCATGTCAGAGAAAATGAGAATAATGAACAGGAACTGCTCTTGAATAACAGAGGCCCTGATGACTATAGGGGTGAAATTCATGAACCTTCAACTGCTGTGGTTCTTATTATCCGGGAAAGTAAAGTTCAAAATATTCCTGGAAGATATTTGGAATGTGCTTCTTCTAACCGAGAACTTTAATCTAGACAAAACATAGTTGCCAGTATTTAAAAATGGTCCACAGTTTCAGTGCCAAGGCTTTCTAGGGACTCACAAGTAGTTGACATGCAGTATGCTTTTAAAAGGAAATGGTTTGCTTTGATTTCCACAAGTTGTTTCTAGGTTATTGCCTAGTTGTATACAAGTTGTAAGTTGCTTTTGCATCAACTTGTGTAGAAAAAAGTGGTTTCGGGTACCAAGAAATGTGTACACTAACTCCTAAGAATAGATCCACGCTGTTGCATGAATGCATTTGAATGAGCAGCTACTTGCTCAAACCGTTGCTTGCAATTTGACTGTTTTTAATGTTGTAAAGCTCATTGGATTTTAGATCAAAAAAACGAAACGCATGTAAAAAGGATTCTGCCACATGACATGCCTAATCTTATAAAAAGTTTTTCCTCCATGCTACAGATATTCCTACTACACTGAACCTATCTATCCATATTCTCCACACTCAACCTTATTTTTTGTAATACTGACCCATGTATGCCATCACGGATAGGAAGCATATTGCTTGAGGTCATCGAGACCTGACATTTGCAGGTCTTGGAGAACTTAAAATGGTAAGAATGAAAATTTCCACATAGTCTGCCTCCATTACCTTTTTTAAAGCAGTAAACTTTTTTTAGACATATAATAAGGCTTGCCTGTAGGCACAGTAAATACCTCCAAAACCTGCACCTTTTTAGGAAATATTTACTTTTGAAGCAGCCAGTGACATCACCAGCCTATGCATACTGCGCTCTCGGTGGACAGCGTGCGCTGCAGAGTAACAGCCCGGCTCAGCCATTCAAACAGCCGGAGCCTGCGAACTCTTAAGGAAGATCAGGTGAAGATGTGCACTGCTGGAGGGCTTTTTTTCAGGGTAAGTCTTAATGTACTAGTATGCAATGCATACTAGCACATTATAACATTACCCGGTTTACTACCACTTTAAACGAGAAGCATTTTATTTGCACAAATTTTGGAATGGCTTATTTTTGTCCTTATGTTTATTATCCCTGTGGGCAGCTACTGAGCCCAAGGCAACAAAACAAACTAGCAATGAGCTGTGGTGAGCGGGTGCCATTGCCGGCAATGAATCGTCTGAATCGGTGCGACGCCACACCGATTTTTTTGTACTACTTTTGGCAACTTCAGGGTGCAATTTTTAATAGACTGACATCTGTGCAGCAACCCGCACAGATGTCTCTGAAATCGCCCCTGAAGTCAGGACTGAAATGCAGGAATCAAATTGTGCGAGTTCCATTGAACTCGCACAATTTCATTTCTGCAGTCAGTGTGAACCTACACTTCCATTTTTATTGCAAGGTCTTTGCTGACAAGTTATCCCGGCCTGCCCAACTACCATGAGCATTGCTAATCCAAAGAGCGTTGCATTATGGCCTTGTGGCAGGGGGCAGAGGCACAAACTACCAAGGGAAATCTCATCACACCGCTCCCTGAGGGGAGATGGGTTGTACCACTCATTTTCTTATCTCGAGGAAGTACATACTGTAGGTCCACAGTTTTTCTTTAAGATGCGAGTGCATGTGCCTGTTGCTGCTGAAGTGTTACAAAAATCAAAGCTACTTTTTGTGTAGAAGTCGAACCTTTTGGTATTGCCTGAATATGGGGACCTTGTTTAGATTCCTGTTAAACCATCAACTATTATGGGCAGCACAGTGGCTAAGTGCCCAGCACTTCTGCCTGGCAGGACCAGTGATTGATTTGAATCCCAATCAAGTTACTACCTGCCTGGAGTTTGCATATTCTCCCAATGCCTGTGTGGTTTTCCTGTGTTCTCCAGTTACCCCCCACACTCCAGACATGCTGGAAGGTTAATTGGCCCTGTCTAAAGTAGCCCTAGAATGTGTATGAATGTAAGTTGGGGACCTTTTAGATTGTAAGCTCCTTGGCAAGGACTGATGTGAATGTACACATAGGGGTGTAAATCTCTTCATTAGGGCTGCAACCAACTATTATTTTCATAATTGATTAGTTGGCTGATTATTGTTTCGATTAATGGGTTAATAACCTTAAAAAAAAAGTACTTTTGCTGCAATTTGCATTTTTACATTTTTAATTCTTTTTGGCCAATTTCCGCAAAACGCATTGCATGCTTTTCTGCATTGAAGTAATATTGAACCAAAAAAACAAAATGGCAACGTTTTGCATTAAAAAATTTCCTGCCCTTTCCAAATACGCAGCAGCTGAAAAAAGCATGGATGTGAACGTGTCCCAAACAGGGGCGGATCCAGAGTCTTTTCTCGGGAAGGGCACTGCCAAAAAATGTTTTTTTTTTGTGGGAAATTTATCGGGGAAATGGCTGGTGTTGGCACTTCAATCATCCCGGCACCATGGTTGTTATGGTGTCAGGATGATTGAAGCGCATTATTTCTATTACATTGTAATATAAAATTAAATAGTTCAATGCAGAATCAGTGGGAGCCCCAAGTGTGTCGCTTGCCACCGTCGCCTGCAATTAGTGGGAGCCCTGAGCGTGTCACTTGCCACACGTTGCGGATTGTCACATGCCACGTCACCTGCCACATCTTGTGCATTGTCACTTGCCACATCACCTGCCACACCTTGCTGATTGTGACTTGCCTGCCACCAGATGCAGATTGTCATTTGCCACGTCGCCTGCCACACCTTGCGGATTGTCACTAACTTGCCTGCTAAGGTGTAGTTTTGGTTGTCTCTTGCTGTGTCCCAGAGTCAGGCAGCAGAGAGATAATGTAATCTCTCTGCTGCCTGCACAGTGAGGGCAGAAGTCGCTGCAGGAATGCAGGGAAGGCACGGGCGGTGAGAGATGATCTCATCTCTCTGCTCCCCCGCTCCCGGCTAGCTGATTGGCCAGCTGCCACACTGAGCCTGCTCTCTCACTCTCACCTGCGCTGCCAACACACTGAGCAGCACAGTCTGCCCACGAACCGCGCCGCCTGCCCACAAACCGCGCCGCAAGCATAGCCGCCCACTTTCTTACCCGTCTGTGGAGCCGCACGCTGTCGCACCTGCCCGCAGAGTGGCCCGACATGACTCACTGACGTCACTCGTTGCTAGACGCCAAGCGGCCCAGGCGTTAGCAACGAGTGCAGGGAAGAGGCTCCACCTACCTCCTCCTCCGCTCCTGGTATTGTGTCAGTGCGCCGCGTAACTACATTAGACGAGTCTCTCTCACTGCAGCTGATCGGCTGATGTGAGAAACTGAGAGAGAGACTCAGAAAGGCAGCGGCAGCCGCAGAACAAGTACTGTATATTCTCGGGTATAAGCCGACCCGAATATAAGCCGAGGCACCTAATTTTACCCCAAAAAACTGGGAAAACGTATTGACTTGAGTATAAGCCTAGGGTGTCCATCTGAATGCCTCACTGTGCCTCACTTTGCCTCACTGTGCCCATGCCTCACTGTGCCCATGATTAGACTGATGTTTAACATGGGAGTCTATGGAAGGATTGCCCGGCTTTGAAAAATCGGTTCTCCCCGGCCGTAGGTCTCCCAGACACCAAACTTTGAACACTTATAGAAGAGACATGGGGCTACATGTGTGCCAAGTTTGGGGTCCAGGGGACCTACGACCGGCCAGTACCGGGTCCGCAAATTCACCGGAGAAATTACCGTTTAACATTGGAGTCTATGGAAGGGGTGCCCGGCTTTAAAAAAATCAGTGCTCCCCGGCCGTAGGTCCCCCAGACTCCAAACGTTGCACACTTGTAGAGGAGACATGGGGCTACATGTTTGACACATTTGGGGTCCAGGAGACCTATGGCCGGCCGGTACCGGGTCCCTAAATTTCGGGAGATCAGGCACAAAAAAACAAAACAGAGCAAGCAAGTGAGTGTGACAGATGGTCTCGGGGGGGGGGGGGTATTGCCCTGTTGTCCCGCCCCCTGGATCCGCCCCTGGTCCCAAAAGAAACCATGTAAATGAACTGTAGTGGGTTTCTGCAAAAAGCACCAAAAAACAGAGGTGTGACCCAGGCCTGAGATGTTTAGTAACATAATGGGGTTAAAAAAAACTAAAATGAGTACAAAGAGCAAATAATCGCTACTGTAAGGGGTTAATTTTTTTGAAAGTGAAAGTAATATTTACAGTAGCGATTTGCTCTTTTTGTACCGATTAATCGATTATGAAATTAATCGATTAGTTGTTTCGGCCCTAATCTACGTACATTGACGGCACTATACAGTTACCTGTAATTAAGTTATTTGCTTTCTGAATTCAAGCTATCAGCCTAGGGTGTATTTACGATAGTCTGTGGCTGCAATGAGACCCAGTTAATATTTGAAAATTAAAGTTGCAGTGACTTGTGAGCATGAAGCCAAGCCTCTGAGCAGCCCTGTCTGGCTACAAACTATAAAGGTTAATTTACAGTGACCACTGTTAAAGTGGTTGTATACTTTTTTTTTTTTTTTTTTTTTTTTTTTTTTTTACCTACAGGTAAGGCTTACCTGTAGGTATAAAGAATACCTCCTAAACCTGTACGATTTAGGAGATATTCCCCTTGCAATGAGCCGCTGACTTCAGCGGCGCATGCGCTCCTGAGATTCTCGTCTGAAAGTCTGGCAGACGCCGGAAAGAAGTCTCCCGCGGGAGTGACGACATTGCGGCTCCGGCCACTCAGAGACGAGGGAAAATGTCCTCTTCCTCGGCGTGGACCGGGATCACCTGCGACGCCTCGTTCTAAGGCAAGTATTTCATAATGAGCTAGTATGCGGTGCATACTAGCTCATTATGCCTTTTGCCTTACAGATAAAAATCTGGTGGGTATACAACCGCTTTAAGCAGTATTAGGACACCTATATGGGGGGATTATAGACTGCATCTCTGACCACCAGTGTTTACAGCGTGTAAAAGTGTACATTTGTAATCCCCCTGCCACCAACTGGAGCCCCAATATTTTCTGTGGGGCTCTATAAACCCTAGTTCGCTGATAAAAAGGATTTTTTCTGATTTAATTGAGTTTGTATCTGGTTTTAAACATCAATGACAGCACTTAGAATGTTTACAGAACTGATATCTGTATGTTAAAATGCATTACAGTTTTTCCTTTTTAACCACTAGAGGTCCGTGTTATAGCCGAATGACGGCTACAGCGCGGACCTAGAATGCCGGGAGGACGTCAATTGACGTCCAACCCCTTTCCTCGTTCCCGGCGCGCGCATCGGAGAACTTCCGTGCCCACCGCGTCACGCGGGTGCCAGTGTGCGTGCCTGGCGGCCGCGATGTCCGCCAGGTACCCACGATCGACGTTTACAGAGCCAGGGGCGTGGATCTCTGTGTGTAAACACAGAGATCCACATCCTGTCATGGAGAGGAGACCGATGGTGTGTCCCTTGTACATAGGGACAACCATTGGTCACCTCCCCCTGTCAGTCCCCTTCCCCCCAAAGTAAGAATCACTCCCTTAGGCACACTTAACCCCTTCAGCGCCCCTAGTGGTTAACCCCTTCACTGCCAGTGTCATTTTTACAGTAACCAGTGCATTTTTTATAGCACTGATCGCTGTAAAAATGACACTGGTCCCAAAATGGTGTCAAAAGTGTCCGATGTGTCCGCAATAATGTCGCAGTCGCAATAAAAATCGCTGATCGCCGCCATTACTAGTAAAAAAAAAAAAAATTAATAAAAATGCTATAAAACTATGCCCTATTTTGTAGACGCTATAACTTTTGCGCAAACCAATCAATAAACGCTTATTGCGATTTCTGTTCACCAAAAATATGTAGAAGAATACGTATCGGCCTAAACTGAGGGGGAAAAATTTTTTTTTTTTTTAAAAATGGGGATATTTATAATGGCAAAAAGTAAAAAATATTGTGTTTTGTGTTTTTTTTTTTTTCTTAAAAAATTGTCGTGCTTTTTTTTGTGTATAGCCAAAAAAATAAAAAACGCAAAGATGATCAAATACCACCAAAAGAAAGCTCTATTTGTGGAAAAAAAAAGACGTCAATTTTGTTTGGGAGCCACATTGCATGACCGCGCAATTGTCATTCAAAGCGTGACAGTGCTGAAAGCTGAAAATTGGCCTGGGCAGGAAGGGGGTTTAAGTGCCCAGTAAGCAAGTGGTTAAGTATCGTATGAATGTTTTGAATTATGTATATGTATGGTAATGATGTATTGCTGCAAATACTTTTTTCATTGTAGGTGAAATAGTTTTTTTGTTTTCATATCAAATAATTTTAACTGTTTTTTTTTTTTTTTTTGTTTTAACAGCTCATTACTGCATTCATGGACTTTTCTGCTTTAGGTGAAAATAAATTCTCTAATCTTATTACTATCTCAATAAACCCTTTTGGATAAATTAAAAATATTTTTTCTTCCAGTGTGATGACTGGAATATGAATAAGGTTGAAATATTTATTCTCCCCCTTTTTAGGGACAATAAATATGTCGACAACAAATTTTTATTGTCCACTATTAAGTCGGGTCTACATGTTATAATGTGTCACCACTTTTGTATGCTTAGCCAAAGCCTGTATGCTTGTATGGCACAAAAAATGTCTTGGAAATTGCATAGGATTAGAATATATATATATATATATATATATATATATATATATATATTTTTTATTATATTTCAGATATTTTCAGATTAATCAAAAACAGTATAGCACAGATAGATAAAATAAATGTTTACAAATCACCGTTCAGTATGGCGTGGGTCTTGTATAAGACCTAAAGTGAAACATTAAAGTTATGTTAAACCCTCATGTGTTGGTTTAATACATTGAGGCCGGGTTCACACTGGTGCGACACGACACTTGTCCTATTTTTGGATCCGACTTTGCCCTGCGACTTGAAGCCAACATGCGTCCGACTTTCAATGAACGGGGATCCGACTTGAATCCCCGCCAATACCAGGCACTGTGTTTGGTATGAATCTTGAGGGGGAACTCCACGCCAAATTTTAAATAAAAAACCAGCATGGGTTCCCCCTTCAGGAGCATACCAGGCCCTTCAGTCTGATATGGATATAAAGGGGAACCCCCTACGCCGAAAAAACGGTCCACCCAAAATCCATACCAGACCCTTACCTGAGCACGCAGGTCGGTCAGGAAAGGGTGGGGACGAGCGAGCGCTCCCCCCCCCTCCTGAACCGTGCTGGCCGCATGCCCTCAACATGGGGGGTGGGTGCTTTGGGGCAGGGGGGCGCCCTGCGCCCCCCCAGCCCAAAGCACCCTGTCCCCATGTTAATGAGGACAAAGGCCTCTTCCCGACAACCCTAGCTGTTGGTTGTCGGGGTCTGCGGGCGGGGGGCTTATCGGAATCTGGGAGCCCCCTTTAATAAGGGGACCTCAAGATCCCGGCCCCCCACCCTATGTGAATGAGTATGGGGTACATCGTACCCCTACCCATTCACCTGGGGGGGAAAAAATGGCAAGGGAAAAAAAACACACTAGACAGGTTTTTAAAGTAATTTATTAGGCAGGTCTGGGGGTCTTCCGACTTCGGGGGTCTCTTCTGACTCTCCGGTGCCTTCTCCGTACTCTCCGGTTCTTCTCCTGCTCTCTGGTGCTTTCTGTCTTCTGCCGGGCACCTCTGCTATCTTCTGGCAGCTCTTTTGCTAGCGGGAGCCCGGTCTTCCCCGTCTTCTTCCCTCTTCTCTTGTCCCGATGTTGACATGCCGTTCTCTCCCGCTGTAATGCCGTGTGCGCGGCGCGCAACGACTTGTATAGGCATGGGGCGTGGTCACCGCGTGATGTCGCGCACACGGCAGTACAGCGGGAGAGAGCGGCGTGTCAACATTAGGACAAGAGGGAAGTAGACAGGGAAGACTGGGCCACCACTAGCAAAAGAGCTGGCAGAAGATAGCGGAGGTGCCCGCAGAAGGCGGAGAAGGCACCGGAGAGCGGGAGAAGAGGCCGGAGAGTCGGAAGAGATCTCCGAAGTCGGAAGAAGACCCCCGGAGCTGCCTAATAAATGACTTTTAAAACCTGTCTAGTGTGGTTTTTTTCTAGACTTTTTTTTTTTTTTTTTTTTTCCCCCAGGTGAATGGGTAGGGGTACGATGTACCCCATACTCATTCCCATAGGGTGGGGGGCCGGGATCTGGGGACCCCCTTATTAAAGGGGAGCTCCTGGATTCCGATAAGCCCCCCCGCCCGCAGACCCTGACAACAAACGGCCAGGGTTGTTTGGAAGATGCCCTTGTCCTCATCAACATGGGAACAGGGTGCTTTGGGGTGGGGGGCGCTGTTTTTTTGGCGTAGGGGGTTTCCCTTAAAATCCATACCAGACCCAAGGGCCTGGTATGCTCTTGGAGGGGAAACCCATGCTGGTTTTTATTTAAAATTTGGTGTGGAGTTCCCCCTCAAGATCATCAGAGCACAAGTCGCATGCCAAAGCCGGATAATGCAAGACGGCGTTCCGACTTTGATCCGACTTCAATGATAGTCAATGGGCTGAAGTAGGACCAAAGTCGTACAGGGAGCATTTTATTTTCAAAGTCGGACCGACATGTGTCGGACCAGTTAAGACGGCTCCCATAGGGAAACATTGTCGGAGCGTTTGTCGCACCAGTGTGAACCCGGCCTGAACACCATGAAATAAACCTTCCCCAGAAAACCTTTTGTTAACGCCTTTGCGCCTAAGGGTAAAACAAATCTTAATGTGTATGCCCAATTTTGTGTCACTTGCATGTTTTAGTAAACCTGTACATATAACAACTACTTTGTGTATCCAGGTGGATTATACCGTGTTTTTTTTTTTTTGGGACAAATTGGGCTTTCATTTAGTGGTAAATGGTAATGGATATCTCCTGGGTGTGTTTTTTTTTCTTAGATAAACTGACTCAAAATAGTTAACTTTTTTTCAACGTGCTACTACCATAACCTACCACCAAAGAACAACCCAAAATAAATTCTCCTGCTCCTGACTATCACAGTGATGCCACATAATGTATGTTTTGTATCCGTAGTACAGCCCAGAAACTTTTTTTTTTTTCTTTTTATCCTGCTTAAAGCCCACTGACACTGATGCCAATTTATAAAAAAAATCCTGTCAAAAAATTCTGACCCTAACCCGGCGACCCCACTGAAATAAGCCCAGTTTAGTGGGGGCCGCATATTTGCATATGGTTGGCGCTAAGGGGTTAGAATTCCAACCCAGCACTTGCAGTTTCCAAATTTCAGTGTTGCTGGCCCCCCCACACTCAGTTCTGCTTCCTGGAACTTCTGGACCAACAGGAAAGTTTGCAGTGGACAGTGCAGTCTCTAGTCACTGTTGGCAGGTCTTGGGCTATGGAGCTTTGTATTTCTATTGATGCACAGTGTAGGGAGACACAAGTCTAGTTCCTGCATACAGTGGTGGCTCTATAGCAGGGGTGTCAAACTTAATTTCATCGTGGGCTGCATCAGCAGTATGGTTACCCCTTGGTTTGCGTCGGTTGTATCTGGGGTGAGCAGGGTTCAGGAGTGCATTACGCTACGTACACAGAGTGCAGGGTCCAGGGGTGCGTTATGTACAGAGTGCAGAGTTTAGGGGTGCACTATGCACAATTTGCTACCCCAACCTCCCCCACAAAGCTTCCTCGCATCTTGCCTACCTGGCCCGTCTCCAGTACCTCCCTGTGTAGGCAGCTCTACTACCTGTTTGTTTGGCTCTAGCACCTCCCTGTGTAGGCAGCTGCCTCGTTTTGCAGGGAAATCGTTCATGCTCTGATTTTAGAGATCTGTCCCTGCTGCGCCCCACTGTGAGTATGTGCTGGAATCTGTTAGATATGGGAGCTGCTAAGGACAAAGCTGTCACTTGTGTTTACAGGTGACAGTGGGGAGCAAGAGGGAATGGAGTTCTGCCATGTTCCAGCTGCAAAATTGGGTGTGAGGGGCTCATGACAAGGCTTGGAGGGCTTTGTGTGACATGTGCTCTATAGGGTTGGCTACGCTCTGTGCTGCTCCCAGAATTTCTGGTTTTCACAAAAGTTAGTGGTTGTAAAAAGTTGTTTTTCGGGGGGGGGGGGGAGAGAAATCTCTCTACTTGCCTGCTCTGTGCACTAAAATTGCATAGAGCTGCCCTGAACCTGCCAGCACTCCTGGTTCCTCCTGTCCAGTGCTCCCACAGGGGGCACTTGTTTGCTTTCTCCCGAGTCAGCCCCGCCTCCTGCTTCCTCGTCTCTGGCTTTGATGGCACTGGAAGCCAATGATTTGAGAAGCGCTGGTTTAAATGAGGGCTCAGGTAAGTATAAGATGGGGTGAGGGCCAAAATCGTTGCCTAAACGTTTTCACTTATTTAGACTTTAGAACGACTTTAAGTGGACAGTGAAGTCACTGTTGGCTTGCAAGGGTGGCTCCAAAGATTGATGCAGGAGAAAGTAGCCACATTTTAAAGCAGGAAACCTGGAGCAATGGTAATGGCACCAGGTTAGACTGAAACCTAGGCAAGGATTAAAAGATAAAGAAGCTTCATGCTCTGTAAGTAAAATAGCTGCTGAAAATACTTAAATTGGAGGGTAGATCTTAAAAATGCATAATCCGTTTTATTATGATTTGAGATGCAGTATCTTACAAAAGTCAGTACACCCCTCACATTTTTGTAAATCTATTATCTTTTCATGTGACAACACTGGAAAAAATGTCACTTTGCTACAATGTAAAGTAGTGAGTGTACAGCTTGTATAACTGTGTCAATTTGCTGTCCCCACAAAATAACTCGACGCACAACCATTAATTGTCTAAACCGCTGGCAACAAAGTCAGTACACCCCTAAGTGAAAATGTCCAAATTGGGCCCAAAGTGTCAATATATTGTATGGCCACCATTATTTTCCAGCACTACCTTAACCCTCTTGGGCATGGAGTTCACCAGAGCTTCACAGGTTGCCACTGGAGTCCTCTTCCACTCCATGACGACATCACAGAGCTGGTGGATGTGTGGTAGACCTTTCGCTCCTCCACCTTACGTTTTGAGGATGCCCCACAGATGCTCCAATAGGGTTTAAGTCTGGAGACATGCTTGGCCAGTCAATCATCTTTACCCTCAGCTTCTTTAGCAAGGCAGGGGGGCGTCTTGGAGGTGTGTTTAGGGTTGTTATGTTGGAATACTGCCCTGTGGCACAGCCTTCGAAGGGAGGGGGTCATTCTCTGCTTCAGTATGTCACAGTAGATGTTGGCATTCATGGTTCCCTCAATGAACTGTAGCTCCCTAGTGCTGACAGCGCTCATGCAGCCCCAGACCATGATACTCCCACCACCATGCTTGACTGTAGGCAAGACACACTTGTCTTTGTACTGCTCACCTGATTGCTGCCACACACTTCTTGGTCTCATCAGACCACCGGACTTGGTTCAAGTAATCCATGTCCTTGGTTTGCTTGTCTTTAGCAAACGGTTTGCGGGCTTTCTTGTGCATCATCTTTAGAAGAGGCTTCCTTCTGGGACAACAGCCATGCAGACCAATTTGATGCAGTGTGCGGCGTGTGGTCTGAGCACTGACAGGCTGACTCCCCCACCTCTTCAACCTCTGCAGCACTTATACCTCTATTTCCCAAAGACAACCTCTGGATATGACGCTGAGCATGTGCACTCAACTTCTTTGATCGACCATGGTGAGGCCTGTTCTGAGTAGAACTTGTCCTGTTAAACTGCTGTATGGTCTTGGCCACTGTGCTGCAAGTCTGTTTTAGGGTCCTGGCAATCTTCTTATAGCCTAGGCCAGTGATGTGAACCTTGGCACCCCAGATGTTTTTGAACTACATTTCCCATGATGCTCAACTACACGGCAGAGTGCATGAGCATCATGGGAAATGTAGTTCCAAAACATCTGGAGTGCCAAGGTTCACCATAACTGGCCCAGGCAATCTTTATGTAGAGCAATTTTTTCTTTTTTTCAGATCCTCAGAGTTCTTTGCCATGAGGTGCCATGTTGAACTTCCAGTGTCCAGTATGAGAGTGAGAGCGATGACACCAAATTTAACACGCCTGACCAGTATGAGAGTGAGAGCGATGACACCAAATTTAACACGCCTGCTCCCCATTCACACCTGAGACATTGTAACACTGAGTCACATGACACAGGGAAGGGAAAATGGCTAATTGGGTCCAATTTGGACATTTTCATTTAGGGGTGTACTTACTTTTGTTGCCAGCAGTTTAGACATTGATGGCTGTGTGAGTTATTTTAAGGGGCAAATTTACACTGTTATACAAGCTGTACACTCACTACTTTACATTGTAGCAAAGTGTAATTTCTTCAGTGTTGTCACATGAAAAGATATATAATATTTACCAAAATGTGAAGGGTGTACTTTTGTGAGATAATGTATACCTTAAACCTGCCTATGTATGAAGTGGCGCACTTGTAGGTTGTACAAAAGAAACATTTGCCGCTAAATGTTACGATCCCTGGCATGTTTATTTTTGTAAATAAAGTGGCTAGGGCATCCTGCATGATGTCCTTGACAAAAAAAGTGGGGATTCAAGGGCTAGGAAAGGGAGGGGCAGCAAGCATGTAACATTCTCTCCCCCCCCCAGCCCATACCAGACATGTCGTCGCAATTGGGAAGGTACCCCTGCAAGGTGGACCCCCTCCCCGACAAGGAACTTCTTCCCACAACCCTGACCTATCGGAATCTGGAGGGTCCACCCAGGGCTGGTGCAAGGATTTTTGACAAACTAGGCGAAACCTAATTTTCCCACCCCGGCTCCTCCCCTGACTCCACCCCCTTTGCCCTGCCCATGTATACACCACCTTTTTAATGAAGCACCCATCAAATGCAGCCTCAGCATCACCCATCAATGCAGCCTACCAGTGCCCATCAATGAATGTTTGCTTGCTTCCAATCGCTCAGGAGTCGCGACACAGACCCAGTCCTCCCCTGCCGCTGTGCCTCTGACACTATGTGCGAATGGAGCGGCAGCTGTCTGCTGATGCTGAGACTTGGTTGCTTGCTGCAGAGAGAAGAGAGTAGGAACACCAGTGGCCGGGCGCCCTAGGCAGCAGTGCACCCTAGGCTGCTGCCTAGTTTGCCTAGTGGTAGCACCGGCCTTGGGCCCACCAGATAATGTCCCTTCCACGTGATTGAGTAAGGGGGTACATAGCAATTCTGTTTACTCTTTCACAAAATGTAGAATGTAAATAAACACACAGTGACTAAGTAAGTATTTTATTTAAAAATGTTGCATGGTGTAAATCCATTGTCCGTCACATCATCCAGCAATGTAGGTCTAACATCACACAAACATGACAACCCGCACCAAACTATTCTCTCCTTTGTCTCACCGCAGCTGACTGCTGAATGTCAACAAACCAGCCGGTAATGATGTCCGACATCACTGACCAGATACGGTCATGACCATGTTTGGTTAATGAGATCATCCGCAATGTCCGCCAGCTTGTTGACAATTTTAAAACAACCAGTAGGCAGGATTGTGAGAAGATGCCATTCAGTGACCATATCAATAGTCTTACCACCAGTAAATGAATGCCTTGTTGCTGCTGTAGCCAAATCTGGATATTTTAGTTTGGTGGACCATGAATTGGTAGGGTTTGCTGTGAACCCTGCATTGCAGCAAACTCGGACCTTATCCCTAGTCCTTATTGGTGGTGTGCACATTTTGTGGTGCAGATTGACATAGAATGATGTACGGGTTTACTTTAACAGCATGGCATATGCACTGTGATCTACATTACCAAATTTCAACAGCAGGTGTTGCTCCAGTCAAAAGCAGGAAAATATAGTGCCAATTTTGGCTAAAACCTGGGCACACTCAGGAAATGGGAAGCCTTGTGTATTACTGTCACATTTTAGGATTTCCAGTTTTCTCCGTGGTTTTCATCACATTTTCACCGATTCCTGTATTGTCTGGTTTTTATGTAAATTCAGCCTGGGCTTGGAAAATGCTGGATTTTGCTCTGGATTGTGCCCACCCCAGACCGTTGTCTGTGGCAGCATAAAAATATATAATTTGATTTGTAATACTGGTAGCCCTTGTTTGGAGGGGTGTTATGAGAAATGGCCCTCCCCCAACAGGATATTGCACTATTTAGACAGAAAACTTGCGCCAACAGAAATTTTTCAAGGGCTGGGTTGTGTCAAGCACTCACACCACAACAATCAAAACAGCCCTTACCATAGATAGAGCACAGACATTGAATCCGCGCTATATCAAAAAAAATATTAACGCCTTACCCAAATCTATTCAATAGAATATGGAGTTTCTTAGGGTTAAATTACCCATACATTTAGTATTGGTTAGAATATGGGCAAAAATCTCACACCAATGTTCTGGGAGTGGGATAAAACAAATGTCCAGGGGTAGGTTTAAATAAAAAGGTGGTAACTTACATCAAGTAGGTAAAATTCAGGCATAAAAACATAGGAAGAGCCGGCCGGCATGCAGTCTCCCGTTCAACGATGATATCAGCGCGTCAACCTCCCGACGTACGTTTCACTATAAGTAGACAACGCTACCTATAGTGAAACGCACGTCGGGAGGTTGACGCACTGATGTAATCGCTGAACGGGAGACTGCATGCTGGCCGGCTCTTCCTATGTTTTTATGCATGAATTTTACCTACTTGATGTAAGTTACCACCTTTTTATTTGCATAAATGCTGTTTGAACGATATACACTATGTGGTTTCCCCTTCTCATTTTTATGACTGGTGAATACTGAGTTCCAATATCGCAAGAGTTCCTCTCCATCCTTGGATATCCATCTACTGCAAGGAAGCGAGTGATTCCAATAGCTTGCCTCTGGTAAGCACATTATTTTGGTGGTGGTGTACGTGTGCATTTTTTTTGGTGCAATTTAGGCGTTCACCCTTCTTCCAATTTGCATTGCAATTTGTTTATGTTCAGAATTTATATGGACAGTTATATGATTAACCGTTATTCCTTTTGGGTCAAACTCTAATAATGTGTCGGTTTATCATATCATACCATACATTATATAAAAAAAAAAAAAAATTTTTGCCACTTTTTTTTTTTTGTCACTATATTAACCACTTCTCTACCGTGCACGAAAACCCCCTTCCTGCCCAAGCCATTTTTCAGCTTTCAGCGCTGTCACACTTTGAATGACAATTGCGCGGTCGTGCGACGTGGCTCCCAAACGAAATTTGCGTCCTTTTTTTCCCACAAATAGAGCTTTCTTTTGGTGGTATTTGATCACCTCTGCGGTTTTTATTTTATAAACAAAAGAAGAGCGTCCAGTTTGGAAAAAAAACACTATTTTTTAATTTTTGCTATAATAAATACCCATTTTTTTTTTAAATAAAATCTTCCTCAGTTTAGGCCGATACGTATTCTTCTACATATTTTTGGTAAAAAAAAATCGCAATAAGCGCGTATTGATTGGTTTGCGCAAAAGTTATAGCGTGTACAAAATAGGGGATAGATTTATAGCATTTTAATTTTTTTATTTGTAATGGCGGCGATCTGCGATTTTTTTTTTTATTGTGACTGCGATATTGCGGCGGACACATCGGACACTTTTGACACATTTTTGGGACCATTCACGTTTATACAGCGATCCCTGCTATAAAAATGCATTGATTACTGTATAAATGTGATTGGCAGGGAAGGGGTTAACCACTAGGGGGCGGGAAGGGGTTAAATATGTTCCCTCAATGTGTTCTTACTGTGGGGGGAGGGGACTGACTGGGGGAGGTGACCGATGGTTGTCCCTATGTACAAGGGACACACCATCGGTCCCCTCTCCCTCACAGGACGTGGATCTCTGTGTTTACACACAGAGACCCACTTTCCTGCTCGTTTCCCGGGCAATCGCGGGTGCCCGGCGGCAATCGCGGCCGCTGGGCACGCGCATCGGGGCCTCGTGAACGCGGCGGGCGCGCGCCGCTGGCTTCAAGCGCGCGCCTCGTAGCTCGTTTTAAAGGGAGGACGTCATATGACGTCCTCCCAGAACGAGAGTATCCTCCGCCCGCCGTCAATTGACAGTGGGCGGTGGACAAGTGGTTAAGTTTTATAGTTATTGCACAATATTTCCAGATGTATTAATGTATAGATCTCCCTCAACAATAGTAAACTATGAACACAGGAACACATCCCTAGTAGCCTCTGCTTCTGGCCTGAATAATATACAGCAGCATCTCTTGCTGGTCAGGTGAACAATTTCTGTGTCCACTTCCTGGAAACTACCCTTTAGGCCTGGTTCACACTAGTGCAACTTAAGTTGCACAGAATTGCATGACAAGGGAAATTGCATTGTTTTGTTGTGTGACTCGGCAAAGAGCGATTTTGAAAAAGATTCTGTACTACTTTGGTGTGATTCCAGTGCGAGTTTCATCCAAGCAGCACTACATAATTGAAAGTAGGTTCCCTGGTTTGTTGTCCAGGGGACCTTCGGCCGGGGAGCACCGATTTTTCAAAGCCGGGCACCCCTTCCATAGACTCCCATGTTAAATGATCATTTGTCTGGTGACTTTGGGGACCAGGAACCGGCCGGTCGTAGGTCCCCTGGACCCAGAAAATGGCACACATGTAGCCCTATTTCTCCTCTACAAGCGTGCAAAGTTTGTTGTCTAGGGGAGCTACGACCGGAGAGCACTGATTTTTCAAAACTGGGCACCGCTTCTATAGTCTCCCATGTTAAATGTCAATCTAGGCATGGACACAGTGAGGCATGCACATGGACACAGTGAGGCATGCACATGGATACAGTGAGGCATGCAGATGGACACCCTAGGCCTATACTCGAGTCAATATGTTTTCCCATTTTTTTGTGGTAAAATTAGGTGCCTCGGCTTATATTTGGGTTGGCTTATACTCAAGTATATACGGTATATAATATTATCTCTATCTCTATCCCATCATGGTGTTTTCCATTAAAAAAAATATATTTTTCACTCGCTTTTAAAAATGCACAACAGACACTCCTCTACGATTTTCTCCTTGCCTACTTTTCTTTCTCTTTTCTGTCCTTCCTTCTCTTTTCTCATCTCTCTCTTCCTCTCCTCCCCCTCCCCTCTTCCTCTCCCCACTCCCAACACCTGACCCCACTACCACTCCTTTTGTTCCCCCTTTCTTTTGGTTTTAATCTTAATCCCTAACGTATCTGTTTACAATCCTGCCATATATGACGGGACTCTTCTAGCTGTACCCGTTTTTCTATTCCAAATCTGATCCTGTATAACTATGTATTATGAGTTATGCTGTGGGCGATTAGCCGTTTGGCTGACTCTTTGCACAAACTTATATGTGACTACTTACGGATTGTGACTTCATATATGTTTTCATGTACTCCCTGTTAAAATACCAATAAATATATTTTCAACCCTAAAAATGCACAACTCGCATTTGTAACCTTCCAGACCACTATAGTGTATATCCCCATTAGAGGCTGCAACTTGTGGATACGTAGAACACCACTGTTCCCTTAACCTCTTGCTGACCGCACTATAGCCAAATGATGGCTACAGTGTGGCTGGCCAGTTCTGGGAAGGCGACGTATGATGTCAACCCGTGATTGTGCACGGTGTGCTCTGTTATCACTGTCCCCCCAGACACAGCTGATCAGATTGAGGCAAAGAGCCAAACGGAGGCTCTTTACCACATGATCAGCTGTGTCCAATCACAGCTGATCACAATGAAAACACAAGCTGGTTTTTGGTTTTTTCCTTTCCTCGCGCTGACCGCGTGAGGAGAGCCGATAACCGCCTTGTGTAAAAGGGACGTCTATACTGTTCAGGGCACTGATTATCAGTGTAGTCCCACCAGTGCTGCCAATTGGGGTCACCCAACAGTGACGCCTATCAGTGCCCACTAGTGACCGCCTAATCAGTGCAGCCTTCTCAGCGCACATCAGTGAAGGAGAAAAATTACTTGTTTGCAAAATGTTTATAACAAACTGAGTTGTGTGTGTTGTGTTTTTTTTGAAGAAAAAATAAATAAAAATGTCTTTTTTATTTATTTTTTCATTTTATTTAGCAAAGAATAACCCAGTGGTGATTACCACCAAATGAGAGCTTTTTTTGTATGAAAAAGAGATTTCATGTGTACATTGTTGCATGGCTGTTCAATTGTCATTCAAAATTTGACAGCGCTGAAAGCTAAAAATTGGCTTTTTCAGTAAAGGGGTGAAAGTGTCAAGTGGTTAAGGCTCCGATCCTCCTCGCTACAAACACTGATACCTTCAGTGTTTGCGTCTGCCAAGTTTATACAAACGTCCTGCGTTGCTGGCTCTGCCCCTTACGTGTTACGCCACCAGGCGTGGCTTCTTCAATTGGCCCAGGGACAGGAAGTACCTGCCTATAGCAACTAATTCTGTGGTAATTTAACAAACAGCCATTTACAAATACACTAGAGGGCAGCAGATCCTACAGTTGTTCTGGTGATCTTAACAAACTGGGTTAAAGAGCTATGCTGGTAGGTAGATATACAGTTGTTTTTTTTTTTTTTTTTTTTTACTTTATTCAATTTACATGGCATGAAAAAGTGTGTACTTGGGTTTTTTGTAAATCTCCAAATACAGTACAACCCAGAAGTATGGGTCCACAGGAAACAACCAGTACTTTTCACCAAATCCTTGTTGGTGTGATCGGAATGCATCCTATATCAAAACCGGGAAAAAGCATTAGCAAAAGTTACCTCCAGTGCAATCCACATGTTTACACAATCGGTAGATCCAGAGATCTAGACATCAGAAATAGGATTCCTATATAAATATTTTTCCTGTAAGAGTTGTTAGGGTGGACCAATCTTAAGTAAAGAGGCCCTTAAGGTGATGGCTGTGAGGTTAAGACGACCTTTACAGGAAAATTTCAGATTTGCATGGTTTGTGGCAAGTTTACTTTAAGTTTTTCATTAAACAAGTGCAATCGTTGCTGCGGTATTCAGACCAAAGCTATTTTTAGGACTAGTGATACAACGGCTGGTAGCAGACGGATTCCTGGAAAGCAGACGTGTTCTTTACATTACATGTGCAATAAAAGGTTTGATTTGGAGTAATTATCTTGATATGTAAGCTGTGTGTCATGTTCCTGTCAAACTATGTAATAAATGCACATTGCTTGTATGGCTGCTGTAAATTCGGCTTCCTTCCTAACTACTGTAAATTACAGATTAACAATGTATAATATCTCTGGGATAGTTACTGCCTCTTTACAGGGATAGAGGGAGGAAAATAAACTTGACTAATTGAATAAATTGCATACAAAATAGGTTTATCTTTTAAGTAAACATTTTATAAAGTACAGTAGTGATTTGCATTAATTTTAAACTGAGCTTGAAGTACTGATATTTTTTTTTTTTTATATATATATATATTATTTAGCTGCATTTCCATTAACATAACACAAGACTAGGTTTTAAAGTGGAGTTCCAGACACATACATTTTTGTTACATTTTTTAAAGTCAGCAGCTACAAGTACTGTAGCTGCTTTCTTTTAATAAGGACACTTGCCTGTCCAGGGAGCTTGCGATGTCTGCCCCCCGAGGCAGATTTGTCCCCTGGCTCGGGTGCAGGCGCTGCCATTCCAGAGGAGGGAAACGGGTAGTGGAGCCTTCAGGCTTCACAGTTGGCTTCCTTCTGCGGGGGTGAAGGAGGGCTTGCCGCAGAAGAGGACATGACGTCTTGCGCTCTTCGTTCTTCAAAAAAGGTAGGACAGAAAAAAAAAAATTGTATAGATCTCCAATAACGAGGGGTGGTCTTTTAGTTTAAGACCACCTTGTAAAAGTGGGTGGAACTCCGCTTTGTTTTTTTTTGTTTTGCAAGTGCATGAACCCATATCAAAATCTTTTCAATTGAAGTTTACTTAAAGCAGATCTTCACTGCATCTGAGCACCACAAACACAAATTTTTACTATTCAAAGCAAACTTAGTTGATCAATTAAGCCGTGCATGTAAGGGTGTTATTCCACTGCATAGCTTGGTGTCATCTGGAAAGACTGAAATGGTACTTTAAATCCCAGACCATATATCATTTATGAAGATAATAATTAAGGGTCCCCCAGAAGTGGTAGGATGTGTATGGTCGGTCATGACTATCCATATTAATTATTTGGTGGAGATTTGTTTATTGGGCCTGATCCACTAGAACCTACAAAGGTGATCCCGTACGCTACTTTACTCCTATTGTGCATGGAAAATAATTATTCTGTCACACAAAAAACCTGTGGCCTCTACTGTATTGACGTGGAAGGTGTTGGTTACTAAAGAATTACCCTTGTATAAGGCCACGTACACCAATAGAGGGGGTACCGACTAAGTTTGAAAAAATTGTGGGGAGGTTGGATAAATTGTAAATCTACTGTATCTGACTTTTTTTATATGCTGCTTTGATTTCATGGGGGTTGCTAGTTTTCAAGGGTCCCTGTGGGCATATAGTACATTTGCCTGTTCCGTGGGGAATGGAATATTGGAAATGTGCAACTGTTTATAATGTAATGTGTTGCAGTAAAGTTTTCATATGCAAGTACAAAACAAAGTCCTAACGGTGAACCCTGGGGTACACCACTGACGAGTCAGAATCATTAACCACTACTCTCTGAACATGGTCTTTTATCCATTTCTCTATCCATTTACAAACTGATTTTCTCTTTTCGTCCATGGACTGACACAGCCTCTTAAGTCTTGACAGTTGGGTTATGTTCCTGTTCTATAGGAGAGGACTAGGCAGAACATGTTAGATATTTAAATACATGTTACTTTAACAGAGTTGAACAGCCCCACCCAGGGGGCGGTCCCTCCGGACATAACCTCCCTTTGGGCCCAGGGTCCGGAAGAATTTTTTATTTATTTTTTTATTTTCTTTTAAGAAATCTTCTATCAACTGCCGGCTGGATATTATAGATCCTTGTAGTCCCCCAGTCCGGCCATCGAGCGTGAGCAGGCCTTAGCTACATGTGGGGTCGGCCACGACATACTCCATGGGTGGCCGGTGAGTTTTGCTCCAGGGTTCACATATGACCGGGCTGCTTGCTGTCTCAGTCACAGTGGACCGGGCCGACAGCTACTCCATACTGCTCGGTTGTAGGTCTGTCAGGAACGCACCAGCAGGTCCTCGCAAGGCAAGTACAGTTCCTCCTGCCTCGGTAGGATGGAACAGCTGGGCATTCCTAAGGGGGCTGTTGGGGGGGTTCTCTTGCCCTCCCCTCTCACCCCCTTCTTTACTCCTCTTGCGGGGCTCGCTCCGACCAAGGGTATACCTGTTGGGGGGCTGTCCAGGCCCGCTCTCTGTGGGGGGGTAGTTTTCTTACAGAAGACTTGGCCTTCTCGTCCACCTCGTTGTTTGGCCGCCATTTTTCAGGTGCCTGTGATTAGTATTGAAAAATCCCATTGGCGGCCATTTTGCCATGGCCGCGCTGTGACGCAGGTCTGCATTGCGGGCGGCCATTTTCTTGTGGTCCGCGCTCTTTCTCTGAGGTGCTCGACGGCCATTTTGGAATGGGTTTCGGCCTCTAGTGCTGGAAGCCTTCCTGAACGGCGCTATTCACTTCACGAGTTCCTCAGACACACGCTGTGTGTGGATGGAGAGCGGGCAGTGGCGCTGAACAGTCTCTTGCTGGGTGGGGAGTTCCCTGGGTAACCCCTCCGGTCAGTGCAGCAAGGAGGGTGGACTTTTTTGTCAGGTGTCTAAAGTCTCTAAGGGCTGTCAGTGGGCAATATGGGGTCAGAAGCTGGCGTTTTTTTCCCCCAAACATTCCAGAGGCAGCAACCGGTGCCCCTGCACCTGCGGTTACCATGGACGCTTTGTCGGCAGTCCTGGAGTCATTTGTCGTCCGGGTGGAAGCGGCATGTGGGCACAAGGGGGGGTACTAAGCGCCCCCCTTCCCCCGCCATCTCCTGGGGAATGTTCTGACTCAGACTCAGGCATGGCTGCGGCTCAGGACCTCAGTTCTGGTGTGTCAGAAGATGCGGACCAGGACCTTCCCAGTGAGGAGGACCCTTCGTCTGGGTCAGCTCAAGATAGGGCACTTGTGAGTGCGCTTATCCATGCTGTGAGGGACACTCAAGCTGGAAAATGGAGCTGGGACTTCCACAGCAGGGTCTGTCCCTTTTTGGGTCGCACAAACCGGTAAGGTTTTTCCTTATGTTGATTTCTTTGACAAGTTCATAGATAAGGAATGGGAATGGCCACATAGGTCCTTTGCGGTCTCTCAGCGCATGGCGGTCCGTTAACCTTTTTGAGGAAAGCCTTTTGAAAAAGTGGGCTTCTCCTCCAGCCGTTGATCCCCCGGTGTCTTGGTTAAATAAAGTAACCACTATCCCGGTAGAGGGGACCCCTGCCTTTTAAGGACCCTACTGATAGGAGGTCCGAATCGGTGACCCACTCCTCCATGTTCATCATGCTGGGGTCAGCATTGCGGCCTATATTGGCTGCAACCTTGGTGTCTCAGACACTCACTGAATGGGCTAAAATATTGCACCAGACAGTGGAGGAGCATCAGCTTACTCCTGAATGCGTGTCACTGGCCAAACTGGTTGGTTCAGGGACTTGTGTACGTCTGTGATGCAACCCTGGATGGGGCCCCTTTAATCTCCCGGGCTTCCGCATCTGCGGTGGTATTGTCGCCTGATATGGCTAAAATGCTGGTCCGCTGACCAAGCTTCCAAGAAAACTCTGGCACATTTGCCTTTCTAAGGTGGGAGGCTTTTTGGTGCCTCACTGGACGACATCATTAAAGATGTCACTGGAGGTAAAAGCACACTTTTCTCCCTCAGTCCACTAAAGGGAAAGAATTGCGCCGTAAGCCGGGGCCCTCCTTTCCCACACAGCAGTGTTTTCTTCCATTTAGGACCTGCTGGCAGACCCTCCCAAGCGGAAAAAGGCCCAGCTGGGGGACAGAAGCGCCCCTGGGTGCGCAAGCCCACCAAGCCAGCAAACCAGCCTGCTTCCGCATGAAGTTTTGCCCCCACCCGACTCCTGGGTGGGGGGACGGCTTTGCGGGTTTGCAGCTCGGTGGACCTCCCTGCTCTCTGACCAGTGGGTCTGCGAGGTGATCACTTCGGGGTACAAGATCGCGTTTCTTTCTTGTCCACTAAACAGATTCTTTCCCTCAAATCTGCCCCTCCTTCCGGCTCGTCGGACTGCCCTGCTGGGGGCAGTGCAAGACTTGTTGAGGTGCGGGGTAATCATACCCGTACCACCGCAGGACAGGTTTCAGGGTTTCTACTCGAATCTGTTTGAACAGACTCCGTCCTTCTTTGGGACCACAATCTTGGACCTCAAGGCCCTCGATGCCTTTTGTTAAGGTTCAAAAGTTCCGGATGGAATCGATTCATTCGGTGGTTGCTGCGCTCCATCCAGGGGACTTCCTGGCATTCCTGGATATCAGGGACGCATACTTGCATGTCCCCATCTGCGTCGGGCATCCGAGGTTCCTGTGCTTTGCGATCAGCGAAGACCACTATCAATTCGTGGCTCTTCCCTTTGGCCTACCGCGGCATTGCTATCATGGGCTACTTGGATGATCTTCTGAGAGCTGCTTCAAGCTCAGAATTAGAGGACGACATTTCTATAGCCAGTCAGACCCTTCGGGAGTTTGGTTGGGTACTGAACCTCTAGAAGTCGGTGTTGGTACCGACCCAGCGCCTAGAGTACCTGGGGTTGATTCTGGACTCCTCGGAGGCCAGAGGTTTTCTTCCCTTGGAAAAGTTGCAGACACTCCAGGCAGCGGTGAGGTTGTGGACATCCCGCAAATGGTCGTGTCTTCGTTTTTTGCATGCAAGTCCTGGGCCTAATGGTAGCCTCTTTTGAGGCAGTGCCGTTTGCCCAATTCCACACTCTGGTATTGCAAAGGGAGATTCTCTCCAAATGGAACAAATCTTCGTCGTCTCTGGATCGTCCGATTCAGTTAAGTCATCTAGTCAGGACCTCTCTGAGTTGGTGGCTGAGATCCCTGGCTCTTCGGTCCTCCCTTTTCATTGGACTGTGATCACGACGGACGCCAGCCTGACCGGTTGGGGGGGTTCAGGCGGCCCAGGGCCGCTGGACTCAGGACAAATCCCAACTACCGATCAATGTCCTGGAACTCCAGGCTGTGCCTCTTCAAATGGTCACAGAGGCCAGGAGGGCGTCCAGTCAGGATCCAGTCAGACAGCCACGGCTGTAGCATACGTCAACCATCAAGGAGGAACAAGAAGCTTGGCTGCAGCGTTGGAGGTCGCTCACATCCTGCAGTGGGCTCTCTCGGCAGTTTACATTCCGGGCGTGGAAAACTGGCAGGCGGAATAGCTGAGCCGCCAGATGCTGGACCAAGGGGAATGGTTGTTGCATCCGGAGGTTTTTCAACTCCTTTGCCGGAGATGGGGCACGCCAGACATGGATCTCCTGGCTTCTCGACTCAATCGCAAGGTGTCGAGGTTCGTGGCCAGGTCCAGAGATCCCTGGTCAGACGCGTTGATGGCTCCATGGGGTTAGTATCGGCTAATTTATGCCTTTCCTCGTCTGCTCCGCAGAGTAGAGACCAAGGGGATTCCGATGATTCTCAACGCCCTGGATTGGCCCAGCTGTCCCTGGTACGCCGATCTAGTGCGCCTGGTGGCGGATGCACCTTGGCGACTACTGATGCGGGAGGACCTTGTCTCGCAAGGTCCCATTCTTCATCCTGCTTTTAGTTGCTGGCTTTAACGGCATGGCTATTTAAAGCCAGGTACTAAGGGACCAAGGCCTGTCGGATTCGGTAATTTCAACCATGTTGAGGGCACGGAAATCTTCTTCTAGGAAGATCTACCATCGCACGTGGAGAGCCTACATCTCTGTGTGAGTAGATGGAATGGCGTCCACGGGCATATTCGGTTTCCAGGATCCTGCTGTTATTACAGCGTGGAGTGGATCAGAAACTTGCCTTAAGCACCATTAAGGGCCAGATTTCAGCCTTGGCTTTTTTCTTTCAGCGACCCCTGGCGGCTCTTCATTGGTGAGTACTTTTTTTGTGCAAGAGATCCGACATGTGGCCCCTCCTAACCGACCACCACTGCCTCCGTGGGATTTGAATCTGGTGCTCTCGGTACTTCAGAAACCTCCATTTGAGGACATCAGGGAAATTCCTCTTTTGACGCTCTCTCAGAAGGTTGCCTTCCTAGTAGCCATCACATCCGTCAGGAGGGTTTCTGAATTGGCGGCCTTGTCTTTCAAGTCCCCTCATTTGGTCCTCCATAAGGACAAAGTGGTGCTACGTCCGCAGCCTTCCTTCCGAAGGTTGTTTCGGCCTTTCACCTGAATGAGGACATTGTACTTCCATCCTTTGTGTTCTCGGCTATCGCAATCCAAGGAGGTTGCGCTGCATTCGTTAGACGTGGTACGTGCCTGTCGGCTACGGCTCCGTTCTGGAGGTCTGACTCGCTGTTTGTGTCAGTGTCTGGTCCGCAGAAGGGCCTGGCGTTCACGTTGGCCACCATTTCTCGGTGGATCAGGCAGACCATCATCCAGGCCTATGCCCTTAAGGGGTGTGCGCCTCCCTTTCCTGTCACTGCGCATTCGACCAGGGTTATTGATGCCTCTTGAGCTTTCCAACATCAAGCGTCTGTCTTACAAGTGTGTAAGGCGGCGACTTTTTCAAAGTTTTAGAAGGATGATATGAGTGCATCTTCGGATGCTAGCTTCGGCCACAAAGTTTTGCAGGCGGCCGTTTGACGATGCAACTCCTCTGAGGAGCTCTGCTTATTTGGGGTGAAATTGATATTTTGATTGCTGTTCCCACCCCTCCGTTTTTTTGACACTGCTTTGGGACGTCCCAACTGTCAAGACTTAAGAGGCTGTGTCCGTCCATGGACGAAAAGAGAAAATAGGATTTTTTGTACTCACCGTAAAATCCTTCTCTGTCCATGGACGGACACAGCACCCACCCCTCCTTTTTTTTTTTTTTTTTGGTTTGTACTGCTTTTTTACGAACTGAGCTGCTGACTGCAGGGCGGAGGGTTATGTCCGGAGGGACCACCCCCTGGGTGGGGCTGTTCAACTCTGTTAAAGTAACATGTATTTAAATATCTCACATGTTCTGCCTAGTCCTCTCCTATAGAACAGGAACATAACCCAACTGTCAAGACTTGAGAGGCTGTGTCTGTCCATGGACGACAGAGAAAAGGATTTTACGGAGAGTACAAAGAATCCTATTTTTCCAAGCCTGTAGACTTTTTTTTTTTTTTTTTTACCTTCCATAGGGTCTATTGCTTAAAATACCCAGCAAGATCTCCTCTGTGGACTTTTTTTTATTAAGCTCTCCAGTATCTTCCCAACTATAGATACATTATTGCACATGCGTCTGCATCTTTTGACAGGGAATGGGGCTTAAGCTGGTCTTCAGAAGGGACTGTGTGAATTTCGATCCTTCTTTTGCCATTCCTATTCGAGAGGAGTTGATCTAGATCAACTCCTTCCAAACAAGACTGCTAGAAAATTTGTGTTCAATCAGCACTGATTAGTGTACTCTGGCAGTGGAAGTCCCGCTGTCAGAATACAATACCGCAGCGTGGAGGTTTTTCCCATCCACCTCCAAATGTGTGGATGGGGCAATCTGTTCAGACCTGCTGACTGGTCAAAAACAACTGAATAATGACCAGCTTTAGGCCTAGTACACACTAGTAGTTTTTTCATTCAACCCAGTGGGCTGAATGAAGGGAGCAAAAAACTAGTACAGCGTCTCCTCCTGAGCTCTTTAACCACTTCAACACCGGGCTTTTTTTACCACATCAATACTGGGCCTATTCTGGCACTTCTCTCCTACATGTACAAATCATCATTCTCACATCGCGCCCGGGCCTCTGACGATCATAGACATGACTGGTGACCATCTGGTCACCAGTCATCTCTATGCTCGTCACATGACCCACCACCGTGCCGGACGATTCTCTCCGGGTCCCCAATGGCACGGGAGAGCCCGGAGAAGCGGCGGCGGGGGGGGGGGGGATGTCCCCTCCCGACTATAAGAACCGCCGCTATGATCGTTCTTATGGTGCGCAGAATCGCCGGCGCAAGAAAAGGATATCTGAATGATGCCTCTAGCTGCAGGCATCATTCAGATATCCCCCCTCAAAGCTGAGGACGTCATATGATGTCCACCCAGGATGGGAGATCCCATCTGTGGACGTCATAGGACTATGGGCGGTAGGGAAGTGGTTAAACAATCCGATGCTCAGAAATCTCCCCTGCTGAGCTATTGTGTACTGACGGGGTGGCTCCCCCTCCAGAACACCAGTCGGCTCTCTCAGACCTTTTATGGACATGCCTCTGTTCGGCCGGCTTCTGCCAGACTTACTGGCGTACACATGGGCCAAATGTCAGACAGTTTCTATTGAACAGGCTGATGCCACCAGATTTTTGGCCCATGTGTACAGCCCTTTAGTATCAACTTACGGAAAACTAACACCTGTATTTAGCAGCATGAAACTGGTATCTAAGGTCCCAGACTGACACAAAAACTGATCTAAAGCCTAGAAGCATCACAAGATGCCAACTGATTTATTTTAGTTTTTTTTTATTTTATTGGCTGTGCCAGGTTCTCTTTTAAATGTAAGCTGTCTGCTCAGAGCTGCCCTCCACTTTACCAAAGTTTCTAGTCCCCACAGACTGGCGTATGTGCCAGTATAAACATAGTAAAAAAACATGGGGGGAGTAAAAAAAACATGGGGAGGGGGTTTTAGATAATTTGCACATGTTTGTGAGAACTGAAAAATGTTAGTGTGTGTGTGTTTTAAGTATGTTGGATTTAGTTATTGTCCACTTTTTTAATTTATATTCGATTTTATGTTACAGTGGTGTTTTTTGCAAATGTTCAATTGTTGAAAATGTTCAAATTTTTTTGCACATTATATGCAACAGAAGTATTTGCACTGTAAACCTTTTAGATTTATATAGTGTGGGTGAACTTAATAACTTCAAATGCCTTCAAACGGCCCTGCCGCCCCTTAAGCCTGTGCTGGCAGTGGTGTGTGTGTGTGTGTGTGTTATTTTTTTTTTTTTTTGTTTTTTTCCCTGCTTCTAAACGCATTGCCTCTAAACACCTATGTGTGCAGGAACCCAAAGGGCTCTTTCACACAGGGCGGATCCGTGCAGATCCGCCCCGTGAAGCACCGCTTGCTCAGCGGGGATCGCTCCGTTGATCCCCGCTGAGCCGACGGATGACTGGGCGGTCCCCGCACACTGTGCAGGGACCGCCCTGTCAGAGCGCCGCTCTCCCCTATGGGGAATCGGCTGACGACGGACCGTAGAGTCCGTTGTCATCCGATCCGCTCCGCCGACGGAAGGAAAAATAGGGTTTTCCTCCGTCACACTTTGGCGGAGCGGTGCGGATGTCAGCGGACATGTCTCCGCTGACATCCGTGCCTACATAGGGGTACATGGAGGATCCGTTTCAGGTCCGCCTAAAAAACTGACAGGCGGACCTGAACGGACCTCCGTGTGAAAGGGGCCAAAGGCTAACATGGGAGGGGGTGGGGGGGTGTAGGCAGAAAAAACCAAACGAAACCGCCAGATGCCCCTAAAAGCAGCTTTTTTTTTTTTTTTGGTTTGGTTTGGTTCATTGCAGTATTCACACTGGGCTGCGGGAGTGAAGCCGTGCGAGTTCAGCTGAACTTGCACGATTTCACTCCTGCCTGTCAGTCCCGATTTCAGCTCGATTACAGAGACATCTGACACAGATGTCAATGTAAATCACGGCTGAAATTGCAAAAAGTAGTAGCCCCCCCCCCCCCCCCCGGGTCATCCACTGCCTAATGGGACGGGAGGAGAAACAGCAAGACATTGGCGAATATTCGCTAATGTCACACAACAGGGTGGGCGCAGTGCTCTGTGCCCCAAGCCCACACTTTTTTTGAAGCCAATTGGAGCCTTATGCTCTAATCATACTTCTAAGAAAAAAAAAAATCCATAGAAATCTATGCGTCTGGCACAGCCTGCATATGGATTGGGGGGGGCGTTGCCGTGCGCCCCTAATGAGCGACTGCCACTGATGAAGACTCTTGCTCTCTGTGCAGCTCTCCAGCTCCTCTTGCCCCCTGTTTTGCTGATAGAATGATATAGTTTGGGGGGGGGGGGGGCAGGAGAGGAGACCCAGGCATGGCCGAATAGCGGGAAGTGAACGGCGATCGCGGTCAGTGTTAGCCCTGCCTGGATGGCAGTTGCCGCTTACCTCCCACTGTGCGGCCCAGTCATAAATGGTCCACAGACAGGTACCAGCCTGGGCGGCCTGGCCTGGCCTGGCCCAGTGTGCCCCGTGACCAGTCAGGGCCTGGCCTCAAGTGAAGCTTTTCTACTAGTCTACCATGATTGTAAAACTGCATAAGGCGTACGTGTAACACTTCGATAAGAATGAGTCCTCTCTATGCAGGTGTGATGGAGCTGATTGCAGTAGCATAATTGCTGAATAATCTGGCTCAAGCTTGTGTGAACATCTGACAGTGGTAATTATGACAATGGGGTAAAGAGGTTTTCAAGTCTACTTTACTGGTTGATATTTGGGGCAGCTTCTTTGGCACATGAGAATATGACCTTGGTAGCGCTTGATGCAGACTAGCTTGGCCTGCCTATGGCTATAGGAGTTAGAGGGAGCTGCAGCAAGGTATCTGTAGATGAGGTGATTATATTTGTGCTTGGCATGCTGGCTGTGCAGCAATGGAGGTAAGATGTGATGCCCCAGATGTGAAAGGTAGTTCAGTGTTGATTGTGGGCACCACTCAACCTTTCAGGATTGGTTAAGTAAATGAGACAAGCGTGTGCCTTTCTGGTTATCTGGGCAGTAATGGGTTAATTGCGATATTCAACATTAACTTAGTGTAGCGCTATACCAAAATCTATAGAACGAAATTCTCAATGTATCACTGAAAGTACCGGTGCTGTAAGCAACATGTGCAGACAATATATTGTGCAAAATTGCAATCAATTTAGATGTGCAAACAAAGTTTATACATAAACCATAAAAACCATAATACGAAGCCAAAATAACAAAAATAAATAAACTGAATATTCTTGCAATTCCAAAATGTTGTAAACAACCAAGAAGTCCACTCTATATTCAAGTGATGAATAAAGTGCTTTTCCAAAAAGTCGATCTACACCGTGCTCCAGCAATGTATAAAACTAAAGTGCTTCTGTGCTCACACCCTCAACGGAAATGCTTTATTTTTATACTTCGCTGGAGCGCAGTGTGCACTTGGAAAATAAGAAAGAGACACTCCAGTTTGAAGTCGCTTTTATTTCTTCTATCACTTTGAGCACATTTTTTTGCGTTCTTTGCACAGATGAGACTGCAATTTATGGCCACATGATTATGATTGAAGAGTCACAATAATTGTTGGTTTTTATATGGTTTATGATCATACATTTGTTTTTCTATGTATGATTTTTTTTTTTCCCGCTATAAGGTCAAATATACTGTGTAATGGAGTGTGGAGCGCTGCCAACATTCTTATTTTTTTTTTTTTATTCTGAAGTGTTTTTTGGGTATAGCACTGGGTGTAGCCACTGGATTTGCAGGTGTATTTATATACGATTTTGATCCTAGCACTTGCTGCTTTCCCTTGTTCTAAAGTGACAATGTAAAGCACAGAAGCTGATCTGGGTTGTGTAGTTTGTTCAGCCATTACAGCCACCCGACCAATCACTGCCTGCCTCTGGCACACATCCCCTCCTATTGACGGCCTGCCTCTTGAACACGCCTGCAAAGCCTGCATTTTGTCTCTCGCTGAACAGACTATGGAATACAGGTACACTGTGTGTCTGCTCAGTGTTGTGAAACTTTGTCCCCCCCAAAAAAAGTTAGATCAATTGCACTAAAGCGGAGCTCCAGCCCCCCCCCCTCCAAAAATTTCATCAGCAGCTACAAACACTGTAGCTACTGATTTTTTTACATATATTAGGACACTTACCTGTCCAGGGATCCCATGTCAGCAACCCCAACCAATTTGTTCATTGCTCTCGGGTTCTGCCATTCCTTGTAAGGGAACTGGCAGTGAAGCCTTGCGGTTTCACAGCTGGTTCCCTACTGTGCATGCACGGAACGTGCTGCGCTTCCTGAATGGCCTGGCAGCGGTGGAAGGAAGGTGGCTGATCTTGTCAAAAACATGTACCCCCCCCCCCAAAAAAAAGGGGGCCAAATGTGGCTGCGGAGGGGAGGAGAAAGCAAACAAGCGGAGCTTCCCTTTTTGGCCAGAGCTTCGCCTAAACACAGTTCTAGTGCCTACAAAGTTAGATCTGTATTAGAAAGTGTCTATATAACCTTTTGTATGTTACCAACCACCTTAAGTGGATTAGTGAAAACCATGGGTTTAAAGGCATAATAGAGCACTAGAATACAGGCAGTTTTTTTTTATTGTTCCATACATGATTACGAATAAGTATACTTTTTTTGCGTTCAGCTGATCTTTGCTATTTAATGAGCTTAAAACTAATGAATAGAAGTGATGTAATTCATAGTGACGGATAATTCTGGTGGAGATTTCCAAGTTGAATGATGTTTAATGTCTTGGAGTAACAGTGTTCAGCAGCATATGGTAACAACATACAGTACTTTTAAGGACAAGTCTTTGGGATGAGACTTCACACAAGGCAGATGGACAGATGGTAAGATGATAGCCTGCTTGGGATCAGGAAGTTGCATAATCTGCTCTTTTGGCACCTCCGGCAAAGTGTTTACTACCGTGTGATGCATTTAGTTGTGAGAACCTCTAATATGTATGTCGTTTGTTCATAGTGGGGAGAATGGGAATTTGGTAAACGACTTGAACATGTGGATTTATTTCTGAATGTGCGTATTGTACAGTTTGGTTGGAAAAGATTAATTGGTTGAAAGCTTAAAACCTAGTACACACTAGTAGTTTTTGTCCAACCCAACAGCTGAACGAAAGGTTTTGGCTCAGGAGGAACCACTGTACTAACTATCTGGCGTTAGTACAGCGATCTCCCCTGCTTTTCTATTGTGTTCTTACAGGGGGGTGGCCATTGGCTGAGAGAGCTGATCGGGAGCCAATCGGTAGACCTTTTCAGTCATGCCCCTTCGACAGAAGTTGGCCGACTCCATTACACAGGCTGAATGTCTGCCGGTTTCTATTGAACTGGCCAATGCCACCCAACATTCGGCCTATATGTACTAGGCTTAAGGGTGGATTTATACGTGTGTCTAAATCCCCCCCCCCCCCTAGCCTCTGAAGCCTGGAGTGTGATCTGGGAGGCTACTGATAGGCGGTGAGGAAGTGCTGTGACTCCTTGTCTGGTTTAACCCCATTTCACATCGTAACTGTGTGTAATACAGGCCGTTTGCGCGGCCTCCCTATTGACTTGCACGTGTAGCGTTCAGCGGGCTTGCTGTCTGCTGATCGCTAAGTGTCGGTGCGGTTGCAAAGCGACGGTGTGTAAACATGCCCCTCCACTGCCTATTGCAGCTTAAGAGTGTTTGGCAAGCCGCAGAAATGCAGCTCAAGTGCAAACTTTGGCACAACTTGCATACGACTTCAACAGCAGTTGATGCAAGTCACGTCGAACTCGCACCAAAAGTACTGCAGGAACCCTTTTCTAAGTGGGAACCACTCAAGTTGCTCCTATTAGAACTGTTCCATTGCACTTATCGGGGTGCGACTTGTGCTCTCAAAGCACATGTCGCACGAGTGTGAACCGGGCCTTAAGGAAAATTCCAGGAAAACCGGTAAAGAATCATATTGACCAGACAAGGTTTTCTCACCTATTCTATCTGTATTTCCCTGAGATCTGCTGTCTGTCATATGACTCATTGGAAGCAGCACTACCACTACTGAAAAGTCTCCCGACCAGGCGTTTTCTGCTGCTTGCATGGATTGTCTTCCTTTATTCCTATGCAGATGACGTTAATTATGTATCTCGGTATACTCCATGGGATTGAATGAAGATTATTCCATGCATGCACATTGCTGATAGTCATTCTGACCCAGACATGCCAAGAACAAAAAAAACTGCAGGGGAGCAATGGGGTCAGGATTTTAAGAAATTTGACTCCCCCCGGAATAAATTACTTGAATCATTGTGGCTGTCAGCATAATTCTTAAAGATATGCTGGAAGCGCTGTATCTGAGAAAACATCAGTAGACAGAATGTAATCTGTTTGATACAATTAGTGTCTAGCAGAATAATTTAAGGGTGAATTCACATTGTTGTGTTTTTATGTTGAATGGGGCTGCCAAGCATTGCCACGCAGGTTTAAATGTGAATGCATCTATGCATTGGGGTGTGCTAAATCTGATTCTAAAAGCTGTCCCCCCCCCCCCCCCAAAAAAAAAAATCCATTTCTCTGAGTTCATGGACAGACACAGCAGCGTCTTGACATTAGGTATTATCCTCCTGTTAGGAGATTGACTAGGCAGAAAAAACAGCATGTGAAGTGTTAAAACACATCACACAGTACGATCCCCCTGGGTACATCCCCTCTCCCTGCATCTTGCAGCTCAGTTCGTAAAAAAGCAGTACAAACATAAAAAAAAGAGGGGTGGGTGCTGTGTCCGTCCATGAACTCAGAGAAATGGATTTTACGGTGAGTACAAAAATGCTATTTTCTCTTCTGTTCATGGACAGACACAGCAGCGTTTTGACATTAGGGACGTCCCCAAGCAGCGTCAAAAAAACGAGGGGTGGGAAAACAGCATAAAACAAACTTCACCCCAAACAAACCAAAGCTCCTCAACGGAGGAGTTGCAACCTTAAACAGCCGCCTGTAAAACCTTGCGGCCGAAGGAAGCATCCGAAGATGCACTCGCATCAACCTTGTAAAATTTTGAGAAGGTGTGAACGGACGACCAGGTCGCCGCCTTATACACCTGGGAAACAGATGCTTGATGTCGGAAAGCCCAAGAGGCACCTATTGCTCTGGTCGAATGCGCAGTAACCGGGAAGGGAGGCGCCCACCCTTTTTAGAGCATAGGCCTGAATCACGACCTGTCTGATCCACCTAGAGATGGTGGCCGAAGAGACCGCCAGACCCTTCTTAGGACCAGACACCGGCACGAACAGTGAATCCGATCTCCGGAATGGAGCAGTCGCAGACCGGTACACCCGCAGAGCTCGGACGATGTCCAAGGAATGCAACGCAGCCTCTGTGGGATGTGCCAGCCGAGGACACAAAGACGGAAGAACAATGTCCTCAAGGTGAAAGGCCGAAACAACCTTAGGAAGGAACGACGGCTGTGGACGTAGCACCACCTTATCCTTGTGGAAGATCAAATAGGGGAGCCTTGCATGACAAGGCTGCCAATTCAGAAACCCATCTGACTTATGTAATCGCCACCAAAAAAGGCCACCTTCTGGGAGAGTCAACAAGGGAATCTCCCTAATGTTCTCAAACTGTGGTTTCTGAAGTACCGAGAGGACCAGATTCAAGTCCCACGGAGGTAGTGGAGGACGTACCGGAGGGGCCACATGTCGAACCCCCTGCAGAAAAGTATGCACTAGAGAGTGCGTCGCCGAAAGAAGACAGCCAAGGCCGAAATCTGCCCCTTAATAGTACTTAAGGTGAGTTTATGGTCCACTCCACGCTGTAAAAACAGCAGGATCCTGGAAAGCAAATATGCACGCGGATGCCACCTCATCTCCTCACACATAGAGATGTAAGCCTTCCACGTACAATGGTAAATCTTCTGGGAGGTTGACTTCCGTGCCTGCAGCATGGTAGAGATCACCGAGTCCGACAGACCTCGGTCCCTTAGCACTTGGCTTTCAATAGCCATGCCGTTAAAGCCAACGACTGTAAAGTAGGATGAAATATGGGACCTTGCGACAGAAGGTCCTCTCACAGTGGCAGGCGCCAAGGAACATCTGCTACCAGGTGCACTAGGTCGGTGTACCAGGGACGACGAGGCCAATCTGGAGCAATTGGGATCGTCGGAATCCCTTCGGCCTCCACTCTGCGGAGCAGACGGGGTAGAAGCTTCAGAGGAGGGAAGGCATAAAGTAGCCGATACTGACCCCACGGCGCCACCAACGCGTCTGATGTTTTCGCCCACAGGTCTTTTGACCTTGCCACAAACCTCAACACCTTTTGATTGAGTCGTGACGCCAGGAGATCCACGTCTGGCATGCCCCATTTCAGACACAGAAGCTGAAACACGTCCAGGTGTAGCGACCATTCTCCTTGGTCCAGCGTCTGGCGACTTGGGTAGTCCGCTTGCCAGTTCTGTACGCCCAGAATGTACATGGCTGATAGAGCCGGCACGCTCCGTTCTGCCCACCTCAGGATGTGAGCGACCTCCGCCGCTGCCGCCGAGCTTCTCGTTCCTCCCTGATTGACATACGCCACTGCTGTGGCGTTGTCCGACTGAATCCTGACCGGACGTCCTTGTAGTCTGAGACCACTCTGAGAGGCACAGCCTGATCGGCCGAAATTTCAGGACATCGATCGACAGGCGGAATTCTTCCTGAGTCCAGTGCCCCTGGGCTGACTGAACTCCCCATACTCCCAACCCCCCCCCCCCCCCCAGCCTGAGAGGCTGGCGTCCGTCCTGATCACCATCCAGCGAAACGGAAGGAACGACTTCCCGGCCTAAAGAGTCGCAGACGTCAGCCACCACACCAGGGAGGTCCTGACCAGGTGGCTCACACAGATTTGACAATCCAGCGACGATGGGCATTTGTCCCAATGCGACAGAATTTCTCTAACACTCGAGTTTGAAATTGAGCATACGGCACCGCCTCGAAGAAGGATAGCATGAGACCCAGGACTCGCATGCAAAAGCGGAACGACGACCATTTTTGGGATGTCAACCGCTGCACCGCAGTCCGCAGAGTTTGCAGCTTCTCCCTGGGAAGAAAACCGCTCACCTCCTGAGGAATCCAGGACCAGCCCCAGGTATTCTAGGCTTTGAGACGGAACCAACACCGATTTCTGAATGTTTAGCACCCAACCGAATTCTTGGAGGGTCCGGCAGGTGATAGACACATCTTCCTCTAATTCTGAGCTTGAAGAGGCTCTCGGAAGAAGGTCGTCCAGGTAACCTACAATAGCGATTCCATACTGCCTCAGCAAGGCCAGAATCGGGGCGAGCACCTTGGTGAATACCCTCGGCGCCGAAGCCAGACCGAAGGGGAGAGCCACAAATTGGTGGTGGTCTTCCCCGACCGCAAAGCGCAGAAATCTCTGATGCCTGGAGTATATGGGAACATGCAAGTATGCGTCCTTGATGTCCAAGGATGCCAGAAAATCCCCCAGATGGAGAGCAGCGACGACAGAGCGGACTGATTCCATCCTGAATCTTTGCACTTTCACAAAGCAATTGAGGGCCTTGAGATCCAGGATTGGATGGACCCCTTCCTTCTTGGGGACCACAAACAGATTGGAGTAAAACCCCCTGAAACCGTTCCTGTAAGGGGACAGGAACGATCACCCTCCGCACCAGCAAATCCTGAACTGCCCCAAACAGGGCCTCCCGACGACTCGGAGGAAGCTGGAGGTTGGATGGAAAAAATCTGTTGGTCAAGAGAAACTCTATTTTGTACTCCGAGGAAACTACTTTGCAAACCCACTGGTCGGAGAGCAGAGATGTCCACCGAGCCGCGAATTTGCGAAGACGGGCCCCCCCACCCGAGTGTCGGGTGGGGGCAGACCTTCATGCGGACGCAGACTTGTCCGCAGGCTTGTTGGGCTTGCGGAACCAGGGACGCTTTTGCCTTTCAGCAGGCGCCTTAGGGGCTTGGGAGCTTTTACGTGCAGGACCGGGCGGACTAAAAAATGCTTGTGGGTGGAAAATGAGGGCCCTTGCCTATGGTGAGGCTCCTTGCCCTTACTGGATTGTGAGAGCAGAGTGCTCTTACCTCCCGTGGCATCCTTTTTATAATGTCATCCAGAGAGGTCCCAAAAAGTCTTTCACCCTTAAAGGGTAAGTTCACCAAGGCCTTCTTAGAAGACTGGTCCATGGACCAACACTTCAGCCATACCAGGCGGCGTAACACCACCGCATAGCCCGAGGCTCTGGAGAGCAAGGGCAACATATCCAGGGCTGACTCGCAAACAAATTTAAGGCCCTGCACCAACTGTTCGGCCAGTGCCACACAGGCCAGGGGAGCCTGATGCTCCAACCCCTGGAGCAACAGTTTTGCCCATTCAGTAAGTGTCAGACACTAGAGCCCCGGCCACGACTGGTCGCACCACTGACCCCACCACTGTGTACAGGGAGCGTGCCACTGCCTCAGCCCTCCTGTCTGCGGGGTCCTTGAAAGCAGGAGCCCCTTCCACAGGTATCGTGGTCACCTTGTTCAGTCTGGACACAGAGGGGTCCACTGTCGGGGTAAAAGTGCATTTTTTCAGGAATTTCTCCTCAAAAGGATAACGGACCGCTAAACATTTTGGGGCTGAAAACTTTGTGGCCGATCCCATTCCGTGTACAAAAGTTTATCCAGATAAGGTACACAAGGGAACACCTTAGCAGTGCGGGCCGGTTTACGGAACCCAAGAGGGACCGACATCTCTGTCGCCTCTGCCGTATCCTCCATTTTCAGGGTATCCCGCACCGCGGTGATAAGTGCTCCTACAAGCTCCCTATCATGCACTGACCCTGAGCCACAGTCATCCTCACTGTCCGCACGGTCGAGGTCCGCAGCCTCTGACACATCAGAACCAGGGCCGGAAGCAGTATAGTTGGGCCCGATTCTGCGTCAGAAGTATCCCCAGAAGATGGCAAGGGGAGGGGGCGCTTCCCCCCCTTTTCCCAAGCGCCGCTTCCACCCTGGCAACAAAGGCCTCCAGGACCGCCGACATAGCGTCCACAGAAATAGCAGGTGCAGGGGCACCAGTTGCCAATTCAGATATGTCTGGGGAAGGGGCGTCCGCTTCCGACGCCATGCTGACCCACCCGCCTGACACCCCTAGGGACGTAAGGCAAGACACATGGACCACCCTCCTAGCTGCCGAGATGGGGGACCCCCCAGAGGACTCTCCACCCGGAGCAGGTACCGCACAGCTGCCGTCCGCCTAAGCCCCCTAAGCTGCTGTCCCCCGTGCCATCCCTCAGGAAGTGTGCTGGAATCGTTCGCGCCGAGAATCTGGCCACTAGAGGCCAAAATGCCACCAAAAATGGCCGCCGACCCGCCGCTCTGTAAGCAGAGCGCTCGGGCTACAAGAAAATGGTCGCCACGAGTGAAAGTAAAATCGTGCACAAACGGCACATAATGGCAGCGAACACCTGGGACCCCCTAAGGTTGTCCCCCCCCAGACACGGCACCCAGACAGCACCCCCCGGAGAGCTGACACGCTGCGCAGCCCTAGGATGGAGCCCCCCCAGGTGGACCCCCGTATCGCAGCCATCCTAGCTTCCCAGAGCCTAGGGAGGAAGGGAGAGAGGAAAGGAAGGAAAGAACCCTCTATCGACCTCCCCAGGAATGCCCAGCCGTACCGCCCTGCCGAAGCAGGGGAACTGCTACTTACCCGTCTCCTGCGAGGACCAGCTGAAGGCATTCCAGACAGACCCAACGTCCGCATGGTTACGGCATGGCTGTCGGCCAGGCACACTGTGACACGGACATAAAGCCCGGTCATATGTGTGCCCCGGAGCATATAGCTCACCAGCCACCCCTGGAGCAACGGGGCATGTCGTGGATGGCCCAGCGCATAGTTAAAAGGCTGGCACACGCTCGATGGCCGAACTGGGGAGACTACAAGGATCGAGGGTCCAGCCTGACACCCAGTCGGCAGTTGATGGTAGATCTCAGGATCAAAAAATAAAAAATTCAAAAAAAATCCCCAGGCCACATTAGCCCACAGGGAGCCATGTCATTCTCCTATGCTAGGCAGAAAAAAACTGAGCTGCAAGATGCAGGGAGAGGGGATGTAGCCAGTACTGTACTGTGTGATGTGTTTTAACACTTTGACTAGGCAGAAAAAACAGCATGTTAAGTGTTAAAACACATCACACAGTATAGTACCGCCCAGGGGGCGGTCCTCCATGGTACATCACCTCTCCCTGCATCTTGCAGCTCAGTTTTTTCTGCCTAGTCAATCTCCTAACAGGAGGATAATACCTAATGTCAAGACGCTGCTGTGTCAGTCCATGAACGGAAGAAAAAAAAAATAGCGGGGCATTTTACCTTAGTGATTCGAAAGTGTGTAATATTTTTTTTTTTATGTAAAAAAAAAAAAAAGAAATTTAAAAAAATAATTTACTTGCCTGCCCTGTGCAATGGATTTGCAGAGCAGCCCAGATACTTCTCTTCTTGGGTCCCTCTTTGTTGTTCCTGGCCCTTCCCTCCTCCTTGAGTGCCCCCATAGCTAACAGCTTGTTATGGAGGCACCCGAGTCTAGCTGCAGCTCCCTGTATACGTTCAGATACAGAGCCACAGCCTGGCCCCACCCTCTTTCTCTCCTCATTGGCTGACTGACTTTGACAGCAGCAGGAGCCAATGGCACCGCACTGCTGCCTCAGCCAATGAGGAGTGGAGTCCTGGGCAGCCAAGACACTCCAACATTGCTGGATGTAGATGGGGCTCGGGTAAGTATTAGGGGGGCTGCTGCACACAGAAGGCTTTTTATCTTGATGCATTAAGATAAAAATCTTCTGCCTTTTACAATCAGTTTAGAGAATTCATTAAGGTAAAATACTTTCTCTTATCATCCATGGACTGACACGGCGTCTCTTATTCACTGTACACGTGGGTTATGTCCCTGCTTGCAGGAGAAGACCTAGGCAGAATGTGAGATGTTATACATACATTCTAAAAGCCAGAGTTGAACAGCCCCGCCCAGGGGGGCGGTCCCTCCGGACATAACCCACCCCCTGCAGTCAGCAGACCTCAGTTTTTTTCTGCCCAGCAGAAGGAGAAGACGTGGCTCTCTCAGGAGCCAGTCTCCTGGAAGATTTTACTTTTAATTTTTATTCCTTTGGGAATTTTATTTTATTTTTGAGACCTTCAATCAACTGTCAGCTGGGCAACAGGTTGGGTACACTGGTATCCTCGTAGTCTTCCCTGTCCGACCATCGAGCGTGCTGATCCTCGCCTTGTGTGCATTACTGTTCACGACATGCCCCATGACTCCAGGGGTGGCCGGGTTGCTTTCATGCTCCCGCGATCCTCTCAAGATTGAACAGTACCTGACGGACTGTATCTCTTGCGGTGGACCGGGCCGACAGCTACGCAGTACTACTCTGTGATAGGTCTGTCAGAAACACAAAACTTTGGGTCCCTCAGGGGACAAGTAAGTAGTCTCTCCTGCCTGCAGGTGAGTACAAAATGCTGTGTGTTTCTCTTTGGGGGATTTTCCCTGTCTCCCCCTGTGTTTTATTGTCACTATCTGTCAACATTGCTGGCTCTGTGCTGTGGGGGGTGCCTGGGGGTCATACTGTCCTGGGGGGGGGGGCCTCATGCTGGTCTGCATATCGCTGGGGGCCTTTTGTGTGATTTTGGGGCCCGGGCGCTGTGTGTGTGCTGTTTGTAATTTTAACTGCGTATGGCGGCCATTTTGCCGCGGCTCGCCCCAGTGAAGTGCGGCGGCCATTTTCTTGTTGCCCGCTCGCTTTTCAGCACTAGTTTGGCCTCTATCGCAGCTGTAACAGCGCAAATCTCCTCACAGCTCACTCGTGCTGACACAGCGCGGTACAGACAGCGGAACTGAGCAGTCCTGGTCCGGTCTGGTGAGTCCCCTGGGCGCCCCCTCAGTCAGCACAGCATGTGGGTGGACTTTTTTTATCTGAGGAGTCTCTCAGAGAGGGGCAATATGGTGTCAGTGTCACAGCTTCCCCTTGCATGTTGAGGCAACAGGCAGTGCTCCAGCACCTGCGGTCCCTATGGACCAGTTGTCGGCAGTCCTGGAATCATTTCTGACCAGGAGGGAAGCGGTGTGCGAGCGCAAGGGAGCAAAAAAAGCCCCTCTCCCCACTTTATCTCCACAAAAAAAAAGAGGGGGGGTGCGCTCATTCAGATATGGGCCTAGCCACTACCGCTCAGGACCCTAGCTCTGAATATTTTGATGGTTTTGAACAGGACATTCCTTGCAAGGAAGACTCCAGTTCTGAGTCCGTAAATGACAGGGCGCTTGTTAGTGAACTCATTGATGCTGTGAGGGACACTCTCCAGCTGAATGCTGCGGATGCAGAACCTCAGGTGGACAGTCTCCTTTGGTTCTTTTAAGGCCGGGCCTTCTAAAAAGGTTTTTCCATATGTACCCTTCTTTGACCAGCTCATTGATAAGGTCTTGAAAAAAGCCGCAGAAGACTTTTTTAGGGTCCCGCGGCGTTTGTCTATCAGATACCCCTTTGAAGATGCCCTACTTTAAAAGTGGGCTTCTCTCCCAGTGGTCGACCCTCCAGTCGCCCAGTTGAACAAGGCCACCACTCTCCCGATGGAGGGGACTACTGCATTTTAAGGACCCCACTGACAGGAGGTCAGAAGTGGTGAGCAGAGCAGAGCCATGTTTGCCTTGTTGGGTTCCGCCCTACGGCCTGTGGTAGCGGCGACCCTTGTGTCTCAGACACTTACGGGATGGGCAAAAATTTTGCACCAAACTGTACAGGAGCATAATCTTCCTCCCAGACACTATTGCTCTGGCCCACCAAATGGTGCAGGGCCTGGTTTATGTGTGCGACGCCACGTTAGACGCGGCCCCTTAATATCCGGGGCCTCTGTCTCAGCGGTGGTATTGCGGCGTCTTATCTGGTTGAAATGCTGGTCTGCTGACCTAGCCTCTAAGAAGCTTCTGACGGATCTACCATTTTTAAAGGTGGTAGACTTTTCGGTGCTGCGCTGGATGACATCATCAAGGATGTCACGGGAGGTAAAAGCACTCTTCTTCCTCAGACTAGCAAGGGTAAGGAGGCCCGCCGTAAGCAGGGTCCTTCCTTTCCAGCAAAAAAGTTTTTTTTTCGTCAGAGTCCACGGGTAGGCCCTCCCAGACTGACAGCAGTGCAGCTGGTGGACACATGCGCCCCTGGGTGCGTAAGCCAAACAAGCTGGCTCCCAAGCCCGCCTCCGCGTGAAGTCTTGCCCCCACCCGACTCTGGGGTGGGGACGACGACTTCGCAGGTTCACGGATCGGTGGACCTCCCGGATCTCCTACCGGTGGGTGTGCGAGGTGGTCACCTCAGGTTACAGGATAGAGTTCCGTTCCTGGCCCCAGACAGATTCTTCCCTCGGATCTTCCTCTCCTTCCTGCCCGTCGGGCAGCCCTATGGGGGCTGTTCAGGATTTGATCAGGTCCGGAGTGAGAGGTTTCAGGGATTCTACTCGAATCCGTTTGTCGTCCCAAAAAAGGACGGGGTTTGGCCTATCCTGGACCTCAAGGCCCTGAATGCCTTTGTGAAGGTGCAAAAATTCCACATGGAATCCATTCGCACGGTGATCAATACACTCCGTCAAGGGGATTTTCTGATGGCCTTGGACATCAAGGACGCCTACTTGCATGTTCCGATCTGCGCAAGTCACCAGAAGTTTCTGCGCTTGCGATCGGCGATTTGTGGCGCTTCCTTTCGGCCTAGCCTCGGCACCGAGGGTTTTCACCAAGGTGCTTGCGCCGGTTCTAGCTTTGCGGAGACAGCGAGGCATCGCTGTCGTGGGCTATCTGGACGATCTTCTAAGAGCAGAAAGTGGCTCAGAATTAGAAGACAGTGTGACTATCATCAGTCGGACCCTCAGGGACTTCGGGTGGCTCCTGAACATTCAGAAGTCAGTCCTGGTCCCGATTAAGCATCTGGAGTATCTAGGTCTGATTCTGGACTCCTTGGAGGCAAAGGTATCCTACCTCCGGGGACATTACTGACACCTCAGTCTGCAGTGCGGGTGCTGACATCCCGAAAATGGTCGTCAATCCGTTTTTGCATGAGAGTCCTGGGACTCATGGTGGCCTCCTTCGAGGCCGTTCCGTATATGCCCAATCACACACCAGGGCATTGCAGAAGGAGATCTTGCTCACTTGGGACAAATCCCCGTTGTCTTTGGATCTTCCGATCCAGGTGAGTCACCTGGTCAGGGCGTCCCTGACATGGTGGTTGGGGTCCCCGGCTCTTCGGTCTGGGAAGTCGTTCCTCCCCATCCAATGGACAGTGTTCACGACGGACGCCAGCCTGACGGGCTGGGGTGGAGTCCGGGGAGTCTTGTCGGGCCAAGGGCTTTGGACTCTGGACGAAAGCCGGTTTACCGATCTATGTTCTGGAAATACGGGCCATCAGACTGTGCCTCTCCTTGTGGTCTGAGAGATTACAGGATCGCTCCATCGGGATCCAGTCGGACAACGTCACTGCGGTGGCGTATGTCAACCATCAAGGGGAGACTCAGAGCTCAGCTGCAGCTTCCGAGGTCGCCCGTACCCTGAAGTGGGCCAAAAGAAGCGTGCTGGCTCTGTCGGCCGTTTACATTCCGGGCATAGACAATTGGCAGGCGGACTATTTGAGTCGCCAGACGCTGGACCAGGGTGAGTGGTCCTTGCACCGGAGGCATTTCAACTCCTTTGCCGACAGTGGGGCACGCAGGATGTGGACATGATGGCCTCTCGACTCAATCGCAAGGTGTCGGTTTGTGGCCAGATCCAGGGATCCTTGGGCAGATGCGTTAGTGGCCCCATGGGGTCATTATCACCTGATATACGTTTATCCTCCGCTGCAGTTGCTCCCTCGCCTGCTGCGCAGGGTGGCGGCCGAGGGAATGCCGGTGATCCTCATTGCCCTGGATTGGCCTCGGCGTCACTGGTACGCCGATCTGGTACGTCTCGTCGCGGGCGTTCCCTGGCGGTTGCCAATAAGGGAGGACCTTCTGTCTCAAGGTCCTAAATTTCATCCTGCTTTACAGTCTCTGGCTTTAACGGCATAGCTGTTGAAAGCCAGGTGTTGAGAGACCGAGGTCTCTCGGACTCGATCATTTCGACCATGTTAAGGGCACGGAAGTCTTCCTCCTGAATGATCTATCATGTGCCTGGAAAGCTTACATCACCATGTGCGACGAGCTGGACTGGCGTCCTCGGACGTATTCCGTCCCTAGAATCCTGCGTTTTCTGCAGCGTGGAGTGGCCCAAAAGCTCGCTTTTGAGTACCATTTAAGGGTGAGATTTCGGCCTTGGCCGTCTTCTTTCAGCGACCACTAGCGGGTCATTCCTTGGTTAGCACCTTTTGTACAGGGGGTTCGCCATGTGCTCCCTCCTGTCAAGCCTCCTCCCCCCCCCGTGGGATCTGAATTTGGTGCTCTCGGTTCTCCAGGAACCTCCCTTTGAGAATATCAGGGATATTCCCCTCTTGACTTTGTCTCAGAAGGTGGCCCTTTTAGTGGCAATTACTTCTGTTAGACGAGGGTCTGAGTTGGCGGCCTTGTCCTGCAAGTCGCCATATTTGGTCATCCATAAGGATAAGGCGGTGTTGCGTCCGCGACCTTCTTTTTTGCCAAAGGTGGTCTCGGCCTTTCACCTAAATGAGGACATTGTCCTCCCGTCCTTGTGTCCTCACCCATCGCATCCCAGAGAGTTTGTGCTTCACACATTGGACGTGGTACGAGCCTTGCGGGTGTACCTGTCTGCTACTGCTTCTATTCGGAAGTCTGACTCACTGTTTGTAACTGCCTCTGGTCCAAAACAGGGCCAGGCGGCTTCGTCTGCCACCATTTTCTAGGTGGATCAGACAAACCGTCATTCAAGCCTATGCTCTCAAGGGGCGGGCGCCTCCTTTTCTGGTCACGGCGCATTCCACCAGGGCAATTGGCGCTTCCTGGGCTTTCCGACATCAAGCGTCGGTTGTGCAAGGCGGCGACCTGGTCGTCTGTTCATACCTTTTCTACGTTTTCTAAGGTTAATGTGGCTGCATCTTCGAATGCTTCCTTCGGCCACAAGGTGTTGCAGGCCGCTGTTTAGAGTTGCAACAACTCCGTTGAGGAGCTCTGCTTGTTTGGAGTGAGGTTTTTTGGTTGACACTGCTTTGGGACATCCCACGTGTACAGTGAATAAGAGACGCCGTGTCAGTCCATGGATGATGAGAGAAAATAGGATTTTTGTACTCACCGTAAAATCCTTTTCTCTGACATCCATGGACTGACACGGCACCCACCCTTCCTTCTAAAGTTTGTACTGCTTTGTTACGAACTGAGGTCTGCTGACTGCAGGGGGTGGGTTTTAAAATTTGGAACCACTTACAATGCATATTTGCTGTAGTGTGCTGTACGGTTACATTGGGGTGTCATTTGGAGAGAATTGCATTGCATCATATATTTTTCTGTTATAGAAACTTATGTTTTCCTACACATTACAGCAACACAATGTGAAATTACACTAAAACATGCCCTTGTTCCTTTAAAAGATAAAATAGCTGATATTTATATTAGAGAGGCTGTTAGACCTATGACGTGAAAAATGAACAAAGCATATCCTTGTTTTAGTTCAAAGCACAGTGTCCTTGCTCTCTGCATGTCTAACTGCTGAAAGGTTTTCACAACTCGGGGAGGGGCTCCTGACACACGCCATAATAACTGTGCATGTTTTCCTGTGTGGAGGGTGTGTCTCCCTTTCCTCCAATCAGCTCTGAATTTACACAGATCACTCCCCTCTGACCTGTACAGTGTGTGTGATGTCAGATCCCTGCCCCATCTCTTCTGCTGCTGAGAAATAGCCTGTGATCTGTGTGTTTTTAGAAGGCTTTTAGAGGAGAGATGGCTGCCAATTTAAATGGGTACAACTAAATGTAGGAGGATTAAACAAATCGGTCTATCGCCCAAGGCCAGTCACTTCATTGGATATAATGTAAGGGTTTACAACCACTTTAACCACTTCAATACAGGGCACTTTTACCCTCTTCCAGGCCAGTTTTCAGCTTTCACCCCTTTTACACTTTGAATAACAATTGCGCGGTCTTGCAACAGTGCACCCAAATTAAATTTTTATCATATATTTTTTCACACATCTTTCTTTTTGGTGTTTTTTTGCTTTAAAAAAATAGAAAGATTTTAGATTTATTTTTCTTCGTTTCTGTCAGAATTTTGTAAAGAATAAAATTTTCTCCTTCACTGATGTGCGCTGATGAGGTGGCACTAATATGTCACACTGATGAGGTGTCCAGACGAAGCTACGCTACTTCTTGGCGAAACTAGTTGACGTCACAGCAGTCACGTGACGCCAGCTACGCAAACCCCCCCTCCAAACACAGCCGTGGGAACGGAGCTTAGAGCTTACAGCGTGGATCACACTGTTGCTTATCCCGCTGTCAACCCTTTCATCTCAGGGTATAACTCAGCTCGGAGCCTGCAGCGCGGACCGTACCGCTGACCATCACGCTGCCATCATCCCATCCCAGCGCAGACCGCTTTGGTTCACATCTACCAAGCACTAAGGACAAAGTGGACCTAACGGCCAATACGCGACTCAAAGCGACCAAGTAGCTGGGTGATCCCAGCGGACCAAGGAGGTCCCGCTTTGTATGTCGATAAAGCCCTGGCCACTCTGCAACTTCAGGAGTAACGCCGCCCACCGTCCTCTGCCCGACATCCTGGGACGGTAAAGTATAAGGGCTTCTCCACAGGCTAATCCAGCTCACTACTGTCATGTTATTCAGTCATACTAAACCCTGATCCTGACGATTGACATCAATCTGTTCTATTTTCCTCAAGAAAAGTATGGAAATTTCTGTTTCTTCTCAGTTGAAGAGATCTTGGTATTGCATTACTAAGCATTATTGCTACTGTTTAAACAGACTACCAATTTTGAGAAAATATCTGCATATACCTATCCTAAATGAATAATCTACCTTCCAACCATGGAGACTAGTATGTGACATATGAATTAGGATGGATCAAATGTTACTCAAATTATTTTGAACATTTTATTATATATATATGCATATATGACTTGCCTCTTTCATTGATTCCTTTGAAATCTTGAACTTTGTCTGAAATACCGGCTTAATCACGGCTAATCTCTACCAATACTTTAGCCATCATTGACCAAGAGTTGACATATGAGTAGTGGGGTTTGTTTGGGCCCAAACCCTGGGGTTATTCATTGTGAAGCTGTATTTAGTCATTTATCTGTTTTATTTTTGTTATTACCAGAATTCAAGTGTTTTGTAACACTTTACAGCTTCACACTGAATAGTTATGCTGGCGTCCGGACATATCTGTGTTGTGTGTTCCCCCTAATTGTTCCACTGTCTTGTCAGTCTGTTCTGTTTTATGTTTGATTAACCAATATTACTGAAAACAGCTCCTTTTTAGGAGATTCTCAGTACCATGTATATGGAGCTATCTTTTATTCCCAAGCACATGTGATATCCTATATATGTGCACCTTTTTGATACCAAAATAAATTTTCACCAATCCCAGGTTTGGTCGATATCTACTGTTGTTAAAAGTAGCTGCTTTCTTATCCCATTAGTCATCTTGGGGTTTTCCTTTGTGTATGCTTAGTGTTTGGCTACAACGACAGCACCATATTCTGTTAATAGTATCTTGGTTCATATTTAATGAACTGACCACTGGTTTGTCTTACCTCGGACTCGTTTTCCTTTCTTTTTTTGTTCTCTCTTTACAACCACTTTAACCACTTCAATACAGGGCACTTTTACCCTCTTCCAGGCCAGTTTTCAGCTTTCACCCCTTTTACACTTTGAATAACAATTGCGCGGTCTTGCAACAGTGCACCCAAATTAAATTTTTATCATATATTTTTTCACACAAATCTTTCTTTTTGGTGTTTTTTTTGCTTTAAAAAAACAGATTTTAGATTTATTTTTCTTCGTTTCTGTCAGAATTTTGTAAAGAATACATTTTTCTCCTTCACTGATGTGCGCTGATGAGGTGGCACTAATATGTCACACTGATGAGGTGGTACGAATATGCCGCCCTGATTTATGTCATTGAAAGGCATCACTGATGGGCACAGGTTGGCATTGCTGATAATTGGGGCACTGATCTGTGCCCTGATTATCTGTACAGTCTCCCCTGTGAGGAGATGCTTCTGCTCTTTTCCGAGATCGTGGTCGCACCGTGTCCCAGGGACACGGAGCGCCTGCTACTGTCGCGTTATGCGTCCCCGCGTGTGTGGTGAGCCTGGAATAGGGTTATATGACGTTTGTCTCAGAACGAGAGAGCATCCCATTCTCTATCATTTGCCTATACAGCGAGCGGGAGGCAGTTATGGCTAGGTTATAACTAACTGCTGGGGTGCGTAGTGGTAAGACGCATCAACGATGCATGTTCGCATTCAATTTGAAATATGTGGACTCGCAACAGACCTCGTGGTCCTGCACCCTTTCCTGCAACGCACGTTCGGAATATGAATGGCACGGCATTGAATCAACACTGTAATATGAACCAAGCCTTAATGGGAGAAATTATGGGAGCTAGTTATGTGAATTCTTTTTTTTTTTTTTATTCATCTTAATTTTATTTATTTTTTAAGGTGCTAGGTTTAGGATTTTTGTTTTCATGGTGATCTCACTCCCAAGGGAATCACTAACTTAACAAGCACATGGACAATAAAGTGTGAAAAGTCTAATGCCTAGTACAGATGATCAAAAAATTGTACGTAAAATAACGCATTTGGATTGATCATATGATCTGGACATTGATACACAGCTTTCCAAAGCCAATCGCGACAGTTCATGCAAAAATATCCAAAGGGACCAACGTGAACTTTTCTCATACGATTTTAGTTTAATCGGTAAAATATTGGTCCAAAAAAAGGAAGACCAAGACCACGCATGCTCAGAAACAAATGAATACAATACAACACATTGCATCACCTCCGAGGTTGTATTCTGTTGTATGAGAATTTTTGTAACTTTCGTAATCTTTATTTTCAATATGAGACTAGCCTGCAAAAAGACGATCATTCGTCCGATATTCTTGTGTACCAGGCTTAAACCACCATCTTGCATGCTTGTTTTTGGGTACTCTGATTAGGTAGTGAAGCCAGGATGAGGCGAGCGCTCTTCAGTGTGCGACTTTTTTTTAAACTTGTCAGTCTCCACCCAAATATTTATATCCTATTTCTAATCTCACAGGTTCATTTGGCACTTCTATTGTTACAAAGAGAGAGATTGAATTTATTCATAAAACAATGAACAGATTGGTTACACAAATTATCTCCTTTTTAACTACTTCTTTCACCTTCATGTAACTTGTATAACACAGATGAACACCGCTGAAGTGTAAAATGTGCTGTTGCCAAGGTCAGTTTCTTGTGATTGCTCGCCTGTGGCAACTACTGCCAGTTGTGACAGACTGAGTCTCAGCAGTCGACAAAGTCACATTGCTGTGCTTGTGGAGGGCGTTGATGTAGGTTATGAACAATACCAGTACCTTGCAGGGAGACTGAATGTCAGAACATTGCGTTAGGGATTCAAGCTCTTCCTTTTGGAAGATAATCTATTGAATATTTCTTACTGAAATCCTATTGAATTCATTCAAACCAGAGCTTTTTTATTGCAGTATGTTTATTAAATTTACATAGCCGATACAAATGCTCCACATGGTGCGATTTACCCTTTTTATTGAGAAGCACAGTTTTAAGATAAACCTTTTTTTATTTTTTTATTTTTTTTCCCCCAACTGGTTTAATTTGAAACGGCAAGTGAAAGGAAATAAAAATGCCAAATTTGTATACAGGTCCTTCTCAAAAAATTAGCATATTGTGATAAAGTTCATTATTTTCTGTAATGTACTGATAAACATTAGACTTTCATATATTTTAGATTCATTACACACAACTGAAGTAGTTCAAGCCTTTTCTTGTTTTAATATTGATGATTTTGGCATACTGCTCATGACAACCCAAAATTCCTATCTCAAAAAATTAGCATATCATGAAAAGGTTCTCTAAACGAGCTATTAACCTAATCATCTGAATCAACTAATTAACTCTAAACACCTGCAAAAGATTCCTGAGGCTTTTAAAAACTCCCAGCCTGGTTCATTACTCAAAACCGCAATCATGGGTAAGACTGCCGACCTGACTGCTGTCCAGAAGGCCATCATTGACACCCTCAAGCAAGAGGGTAAGACACAGAAAGAAATTTCTGAACGAATAGGCTGTTCCCAGAGTGCTGTATCAAGGCACCTCAGTGGGAAGTCTGTGGGAAGGAAAAAGTGTGGCAGAAAACGCTGCACAACGAGAAGAGGTGACCGGACCCTGAAGAAGATTGTGGAGAAGGACCGATTCCAGACCTTGGAGGACCTGCGGAAGCAGTGGACTGAGTCTGGAGTAGAAACATCCAGAGCCACCGTGAACAGGCGTGTGCAGGAAATGGGCTACAGGTGCCCCATTCCCCAGGTCAAGCCACTTTTGAACCAGAAACAGCGGCAGAAGCGCCTGACCTGGGCTACAGAGAAGCAGCACTGGACTGTTGCTCAGTGGTCCAAAGTACATTCGGAAATCAAGGTGCCAGAGTCTGGAGGAAGACTGGGGAGAGGGAAATGCCAAAATGCCTGAAGTCCAGTGTCAAGTACCCACAGTCAGTGATGGTCTGGGGTGCCATGTCAGCTGCTGGTGTTGGTCCACTGTGTTTTATCAAGGGCAGGGTCAATGCAGCTAGCTATCAGGAGATTTTGGAGCACTTCATGCTTCCATCTGCTGAAAAGCTTTATGGAGATGAAGATTTCATTTTTCAGCACGACCTGGCACCTGCTCACAGTGCCAAAACCACTGGTAAATGGTTTACTGACCATGGTATTACTGTGCTCAATTGGCCTGCCAACTCTCCTGACCTGAACCCCATAGAGAATCTGTGGGATATTGGGAAGAGAAAGTTGAGAGACGCAAGACCCAACACTCTGGATGAGCTTAAGGCCGCTATCGAAGCATCCTGGGCCTCCATAACACCTCAGCAGTGCCACAGGCTGGTTGCCTCCATGCCACGCCGCATTGAAGCAGTCATTTCTGCAAAAGGATTCCCGACCAAGTATTGAGTGCATAACTGAACATAATTATTTGAAGGTTGACTTTTTTTGTATTAAAAACACTTTTCTTTTATTGGTCGGATGAAATATGCTAATTTTTTGAGATAGGAATTTTGGGTTGTCGTGAGCTGTATGCCAAAATCATCAATATTAAAACAAGAAAAGGCTTGAACTACTTCAGTTGTGTGTAATGAATCTAAAATATATGAAAGTCTAATGTTTATCAGTACATTACAGAAAATAATGAACTTTATCACAATATGCAAATTTTTTGAGAAGGACCTGTACATCCTAACAGGATGATTATACAGTTGGCTGGAACTGGCATTGTGGTATTATTGTAATAGTATTTTTGTGTTGGCATGCCAGTAAAGGTCTGCTCTCCAGAATGGAGCAAGTGTGTGTAGGTATACTTATAGCGATACTAAAGTCTGTTGTTTTTTTTTGTTTTTTTTTAGTTAAAAATAGCAAACATGTAATTCTTACCTGCTCTGTGCAGTGGTTTTGCGCAGCCCAGATCCTCCTCTTTTCGGGTCCCTCTTATGTGCTCCTGGCCCTCCCCTCCTGTTGAGTGCCCCCAGAGAAAACCGCTTGCTCTGGGGGCACCCGAGCCGCAGCTCCCTGTGTCCATTTAGACACAGAGCCGTGGCCTGGCCCTGCCCCCTCTCTCTCCTCATTGGCTCACTGACTTTGACAGCAGCGGAAGCCAATGGCACCATGCTGCTGTCCCCAGCCATTGAGGGAGAGTCCTGGGCAGCCGAGTCTCGTGCAGCATCGCTGGATCCAGATGGGGCTCAGGTAAGTATTAGGGGGGCTGCTGTACATTGAAGGCTTTTTATCTTAATGCATAGAATGCATTAAGATATAAAAAAAAAAAACATTCTGCCTTTTACAACCACTTTAAAGTCTAAATAATAATTTTGTATTTGAGCTCCACATACCGAAAAGAATGGCAGTAGGGTGTGCTTGGCTGAGAGCCTCTTCCCCCTCCAAATCTAAGGCCTCATGCACACTGGACGTTTTTACAGTTTTTGGCTTCAGGTGTTTTTTTCTGCAGCCAGTATGTTATCCTATGTGTCCATGCGCACATAGGCTTTTATTAGCATTTTCTGTCTGGAAACCCCCTCCCAGAACTAGACTTTGAAGAGGAGTTTTTCAGCTGTAAAAACGCTCTAACTCTGAAAAACAATGAAAAACGCGGCTATTCTAAGTTTTTATGAGCATTTGTGAGCCATAAGCTTTTGTGGGAGTGAAGTTTTGCTGCAAAACGCTGAAAACTGCTAATGCAAAATGCTGCAAAACTCATTCTACAGCTAACGCTACTGGTGTTTTTATAATGTCCAATGTGCATGAGGCCTAAGAAAAAAAATGCCTGTGAAGACTCCTGGGATGTGACATTTTTGCCTAGACCAGAAACCAGGATGTAACTGAAGAAATGTAAAAAGTTTTAAAAACGAGTAAATAGAATACCCTCCTATCTATTAATGCCAACAGCATAAGGCCCCATGCACACGATACGCCGGTGCAAAATCTGCTGAACGCACGTTTTTAAAGGCTGAAACTGGCGTTTGTTTAGTGGCGTTTTACCACATTTGCGTCTAAGCGTTTAGTTAAACATCATAAGACCCTCCCTAAGCTCAAAAAACATTATTTAACCATTTCAGCCATTTTGTGAGACCAGAGTGAGTAGCAGCAGCTGAGAGAGCAGCGGTGTACTTGTATTTAGCGTGTCACTCGCCACGTCACCTGCCACAAGTTGTGGATTGTCCACCTGGCCACGTCACCTGCCGCAAGTTGTAGATTGTCCACTTGTCACATCATCTGGCCACGTCACCTGCCACAATTTGTGAATTGTCCACCTGGCCACGTCACCTGCCACAAGTTGTGGATTGTCCACTTGCCATGTCACCTGCCACAAGTTGTGGATTGTCCACTTGCCATGTCACCTGGCCACGTCATCTGCCACGTCACCTGGCACAAGTTGTGGATTGTCCACAATGCAATGAAAGCAATTAGTTATTTTTTATATTTATTTTTTTATGGTTTTTCATCATTTGCCATCATTTTTTGAGATTTCTAATGTAAAAAAATAGGTCACCTTTAAAAACGCTTATAAACGAAATCGCGGGTACCCATTTTTTTGCTTCTGGTTAAACGCAACTGCTTAAAAACGCCAAAAAACGAGACTGTGTGTATGGACACATAGGATAACATTAAATGAGTTCAGGGGCAGTTGAAAAAAGTGTCCAACTGCCTCTGAACGCGCATTTACCAGCGTCTCGTGTGCATGGGGCCCAAGGATGAAAAATGGTTAATGTTGACTGATGGCAAGAAATTACTTAATGAAAAATGAGATTACATGGCAAATTAAATTTATGTCCTCCCCGAGCTCCCGAACGTCTTTTCCCCTCACTTCCATTTATTTGGAACAAGCAATGCATGTTGCGATTGTGTGCTCTGCCCTTTGCACACTCTTTCATAGGCCATAGTTCAACTCAGGAATGAGCAAGAGAGGGTGGCTATGTTTTTTACTTAGTGGGACCACAGAACAAACCTAGCTGTAGAAGAAATGGGTACTAAATTGGTGTTTCTAAAGTCCTGAAGGCAGAAGGTTTTTTTATCTTCATGCTTTCTATGCATGAAGGTGGAAAAACCTTCTGCATGCAGCTTACCCTTGTCCGATCGCGATCCAGTGATGTGCACGAGAGTCTCTCCTCTCCCAGGTCCATTGGCTCCTACTGGTGTCAATACCGCCAAGGGGGAGGGAGTGAAGGGTGGGACTTTTTTTTAAATAAAAATTGTATAGGTTTATAACTTTAACCACTTCAGCCACTTTTTGCGATTCGGCACTGCGGCGCTTTAACTGACAATTTTGCGGTCGAACAAATTTGACGACCTTTTTTTTTTTCCCCACAAATGGAGCTTTTTTTTGGTGGTATTTGATCACCTCTGCAGTTTTTTTATTTTTTTGTGCTATAAACAAAAATAGAGCGTCAATTTTGAAAAAATGCTATATTTACTTTTTGCTATAATAAATATCCCCCAAAAAATATATAAAAAAGCATTTTTTTTCCTCAGTTTAGGCCGAAAAGTATTCTACATATTTTTGGTAAAAAAAAATCGCAATAAGCGTTTGGTTTGCGGAAAAGTTATAGTATCTACAAAATAGGGGATAGTTTTATAGCTTTTTTTTTTTATTTATTTTTTATTTTTACTAGTAATGGCGCCGATCAGCAATTTTTATCATGACTGCGACATGGCGGACATATCGGACACTTTTGACGCTATTTTGGGACCATTCACAATTATACAGCGATCAGTGCTATAAAAATGCACTGATTTACTGTATAAATGTGACTGGCAGTGAAGGTTAACCGCTAGGGGGCTAGGAAGGGGTTAAGTGTGTCCTAGGGAGTGATTCTAAATGTTAGGGGGCGTGGCTACGAATTACACATCACTGATCGCTGCTCCCGATGAGAGGGAGCAGACGATCAGTGAGTGTCACTAGGCAGAACGGGGAGATGCTTCTTTACCCTTGCCTCTCCCCGTTCTGCAGCTCTGTGACCCGATCGTGGGACACCGGCAGACATCGAGTCCTCGGGTCCCGTGGGCACGGTCACGGAGCTCGCGGCAGGGGCGCGTGCGCACAGCGGGAAATTCAAAGTGACGTGTGTGTATATATACATCACTTTGCCCAGCCGTGCCATTCTGCCGACGTATAAGTAAGTGAGCCGGTCGTTAACCGGTTAACACATACGTGAATAGAATTATTTTTAATTTTTTGTTTTTCATCAGAGTTTAAAGGGTAAGTCCACCCTTACAGAAACCTCCTGTAAGGTGAACTTACACTGTACCCCCTCCCTATCTCACCTGGCCCCGCTGTACCTTTAGCCGGCAATCTCCTGCTGTGACACATTGTTTCGCTGCTTTACCGATCCAGGGATCAGAACCCCCCCCGTGGCTTAATCTCCTCCTAAACGTACCTAGTAGAGGTACAGATGGGCATTCCAAATGGTTGGCGCCGTCACATGGGAAGCGCTGACCATTTAGGAACCACGTAGCCCCTCCTGTCAGCGCTGAAAAAGAGGAGAGAAAGCCGTGGGGATTTCAAATCCCCCAGACCAGTAAAGCGTGATCCGATCTGTCAGAGCGGGAGATTGAAATCTGGCCTTTATGGAAGAGTGGCAAGAAAGCCATAAGAAGTCCCATTTGCAGTTTGCGAGAAGCCATGTGGGGGACACGGCAAACATGGAAGAAGGTGCTCTGGTCAGTTGAGACCAAATTTAACTTTTTGGCCTAAAAGCAAAACACTATGTGGTGGAAAACTAACGCTGCACATCACACTGAACACACCATCCCCACCCTGAAACATGGTGGTAGCATCATGTTGTGGGGATGCTTTTCTTCAGGGACAGGAAGCTGGTCAGAGTTGATGAGAAGATGGAAGGAGCCAAATACAGGGCAATCTTAGAAGAAAACCTGTTGGAGTCTACAAAAGATCTGAGACTGGGGCGGAGGTTCACCTTTCAGCAGGAAAACAACCCTAAACATACAGTCAGAGCTACAATGGAATGGTTTAGAATAAAGCATATTCATGTGTTAGAATGGCCCAGTCAAAGTCCAGACCTAAATCCAATTGGGAATCTGTGGCAAGGCTTAAATTGCTGTTCAGACCCTCTCCATCCAATCTGACAGAGCTTGAGCTTTTTTGCACATAATGGGCAAAAATTGCACTCTTTTAGATGTGCAAAGCTGCTAGACATTCCCAAAAAGGCTTGCAGCTGTAATTGCAGTGAAAGGCGGTTCTACAAAGCATTTGAAAATCACTTCTCATTTTTCTTTCACTTCACAATTATGTGCCACTTTGTGTTGGTCTATCGCATAAAATCCCAATAAAATACATTTGCGTTTTTGGTTGTACCATGACAAAATGTGGAAATTTTCAAGGGGTATGAACACTTTTTCAAGGCATTGTATAGTGAATGCAGGGTCCTGGGTTTAGTAACACTTTTTAAGCATCTATGCACACTGAGCTTAAAGGGGGATTCCACCCACGTTTTTTTTTTTTTTTTTTAAGTCAGCAGCTACAAACTCTGTAGCTGCTGACTTTTAATAAGGACACTTACCTGTCCTACTCGCCCACGATGTCCGCCCCCCCCCCAGGCCGATTCCTCGATCCTGGCAGCTCCCGGCGCCGCCATCCTCAGTAAGGGAAACAGGCAGTAAAGCCGTGCGTCTTCACTGCCCGTTTCCTACTGCGCATGCGAGATCCGCGCATCGCTTTGTGATGGAGCCGCTGTCTCGTCACATTCGGCTCCCCATCACAGATTGTTCCGGAAGTGATGTTCCGTCGCCGCCATCTTGCTACACCCCTGCACAGTAATGGTAGAGTGAGAAGGGGGCAAGCGGACATCTTGTTACACCCACCGGAGTTTTAGATTTCACAGTTATTTTCAATACAAAACGGAGGTTATATGCTTAAATACAGTATTTGTAAATCCGACGGACTGTTTAAATGTTAAAGGTGAAAATCAGAGTTCTGTCACATTAGCAACCATGTAAGGTCAGCAGGTTTGCTGCTGCTTTTAAAATTTAACATCTAAACAGTCCGTCAGATTTCCAAATACTGTATTTAAGCATATAAGCTCCGGTTTGTGTTGAAAATAACTGAAATCTAAAACTCCGGTGGGTGTAACAAGATGTCCGCTTGCCCCCTTCTCACTCTACCATTACTGTGCAGGAGTGTGGGGTGTAGCAAGATGGCGGCGACGAAACGTCACTTCTGGAGCAATCTGTGATGGGGAGCCGAATGTGACAAGCCCCTGTCTGCTCTCTGGGATGCACACAGTTCCCAGAAGGCAGCGCACCCCATTCACCAGAAGACACCGTGAGTAGGATGGAGGAAGCTGACCAGCCGCGGACGATGAAGAGGCAGATTAGGGACTTCCGCATAGCAACCGCTATTTCTGGTAAGTAAAAATTTTTTTTTTTTCTATTTTTTTTTTCAGGGTGGAACTCCACTTTAAACACGGCTTCTTTTTTTAGAAGCAGCTCAATAGTATCCTATGTCTCCATGCACATTAGGACATTTAGGAGGCATATTTCAGGAGGAGCGTTTCGATGCAGAAAAAAAAATTGCGGTGTGTATTTGAGAGGAGTTTTCAAGCAGGAAATACGCTAAACGTGCCTAAATGCGGCATTAAGGAGTATTCAGCAGTTTCAATTGATTAATTTTTCATTATCAATATACAATGGGGAATGTTTTTTTTTTTTGGGGGGGGGGGGAGCTTCTAAAAGCAAATTCTCCTAAACTCTTGTGCAATACAAGCTACTAGGAGTGTTTTTTTTTTTTTGTCGCCTTTTCTGACAGATTCTGGCATTTTTGTTTTCTGCCCCCAGTGAACATGGACTCTAAAGATCAATTTTGTTGCGAAAAAAAATAATAAAATAAACCCTTTACACCTACAGATGAAGATCTGTGGTGCGCCAAGTGTTTTAATGACGACAATAAAAGGATGTGTAAAGCAAACCTATGGCCGAAACAACGAATTGATTGACAACGAATCGATTATGAAAAAAGTTGCCAACCATTTTCATCGATTAATCCAGTGGTCATTAACCCTTTCCTCAGGGCCCACTAACAGGCCAGGTTTTATGTATTACCTTGGGGAGATGCAGACTAGAATACTGCAATCATTGAGCAGCAAATTATATCACCTGTGATGTATTTCAGTTATCTTGCAAACCTGGCCTGTTAGTGGGCCCTGAGGACAGGGTTGATGACCTCTGGATTAATCGGCCAACCGATGCAGAATGCATTATTTGTTTACATATCTGGAAATACAGTGCAGCACACATACAGCTCAGTACACTGTCAATACATGTCAGTAAGTGCCTGAGAACTTGTGAGGAGCAATGCCTCATGGGACATATAGTCCTGTGCAGAAAGTGAGTGGTTCTAAAGGCAGAAGTTTTCTTTACCTTGCTATAGGGCCACTCTATATACTACTGTATACTTTTTGCAGCTTTCTTTTGGGGCACTCTGAAGGCAGGGGGACCCCAGAAGAAGAAAATCAGGGCTGCTCTGTGCAAAACCATTACACAGAGCAGGTATAACATGTTTGTTTAAAAAAAAAAAAAACTAACTAACCGCTTAACCATTTGCCGACTGCCTCCTGTACATTTACGTCGGCAGAATGGCACGGACAGGCACATCAACGTACCTGTACGTCCCCTTTAAGTGCCTGTCCGTGTGGTCGCACGCGGCGGCGCGCTCGCGACTCTGCCACCATCCCCGTGAGTCGGACCGCGGACTCTATTGCCGCGGGGATCCCCGCAATCGTCTCACGGAGGTATAGAGCGGGGAGATGCTGGTGTAAACCAGCATCTCCCGGCTCTGCCTAGTGACAATGACACTGATCTCGGCTCCATGTACTCGGAGCGGAGATCAGTGTCATGTGACACAGCCCATCCCCCCTACAGTTAGAAACACTATGCAGGGAACACTTAACCCCTACAGTGCCACCTAGTGGTTAACCCCTTCACTGCCAGTGTAATTTTCACAGTAATCAGTGCATTTTTATAGCACTGATCGCTGTGAAAATGACTGATTCCAAAAAAGTGTCCGATGTGTCCACCATTAATGTCGCAGTCACGAAAAAAAAATACTGATTGCCGCCATTACTAGTAAAATAATAATAATTAATAAAAATGCCATAAAACTATCCCCTATTTTGTAAACGCTATAACTTTTGCGCAAACCAATCAAACGCTGATTGCGATTTTTTTTTTTTTTTTTTTACCGAAAATATGTAGAAGAATATGCATCGCCCTAAATTGAGGAAAACACTTTTTTTTTTTTTTTTTGGGGGAAATTTATTATAGCAAAATAAAAAAATATTGAATTTTTTTCAGAATTGTCGCTCTTTGTTTAAGAGCGCAAAAAAAGAAAGCCATTTGTGGGAAAAAAAGGACGTCCATTTTGTTTGGGAGCCACGTCGCACGACCATGCAATTGTCAGTTAAAGCGACGCAGTGCCGAATCGCAAAAAGTGGCCGGTCTTTAACCAGCCCAAATGGTCCGGGGCTTAAGTGGTTAAGGACCGCCTTCTGTATATTTACGTTGGCAGAATGGCACGGACAGGCATAGGTACGTCCCCTTTAAGATGGCGCCGTGTGGTCACGCAAGTCGGCGCGCTCGCGACCCTGCCGCTTTCTCCGTGAGCCTGACCGCTGGTGCCGCGGACTCGATCGCCGCGGCGACACCCGCGATCGTCTCACGGAGAGATAGAGCGGGCAGATGCTTATGTAAACAAGTGTCTCCCCGCTCTGCCGAGTGACAATGACACTGATCTCCACTCCATGTAATTGGAAGCGGAGATCCGTGTCATGTGACACACAGCCCATCCCCCCTACAGTAAGAATCAATCTCAAAGAAACACTTAACCCCTACAGTGCCACCTACTGGTTAACCCCTTCACTGCCAGTGTAATTTTCACAGTAAGGCCTGGTTCACACTGGGGCGACAAACGCTCCGACATTAGGAGCTCATGTCGCATGACGTGTGAAAATCAATGTTTCCCTATGGGAGCCGTCTTAACTGGTCCGACACATGTCGGTCCGACATTAAAAATTCTCCCTGTACTACTTCTGTCCGACTTTGATCCTACTTCAGCCCATTGACTATCATTGAAGTCGGATCAAAGTCGGATCCTTGTCCTAACCATACGACTTTGGCATCCGACATTGTGATTACAGCAGCAGTAAAAGGAATTTATCTCACCCTGGGATTGTTTTGATTGGTCAAAGGACAAGTCAGACTAGCACAATGTCGGATCAAAGTAGTATCCTGTTCATGAATGTCGGACCAATGTCGGACCAATGTAGGACAGATGTCGCAGAGCAAAGTAGGATGAAAGTCGTGTCGTATAGTGTGAACCCAGCCTTACAGTGCATTTTTACAGCACTGAACGCTGTAAAAATGACTGGTCCCAAAAATGTGTCAAAAGTGTCCGATGTGTCCGCCATAATGTCGCAGTCACAATAAAAATCACTGATCGCCGCCATTACTAGTAAAATAATTTTTTTTATAAAAATGCCATAAAACTACCGCCTATTTTGTAGACGCTATAACTTTTGCGCAAACCAATCAAACGCTTATTGCGTTTTTGTTTTTTTTTAACAAAAATATGTAGAATACCTATCGGCTTAAACTGAGGGAAAATTATTTTTTTATATTTTTGGGGATATTTATTATAGCAAAAAGTAAAAAATATTGTATTTTTTTTCAAAATTGTCGCTTCAATTTTGTTTGGGAGCCACGTCGCACGACCGTGCAATTGTCAGTTAAAACTACGCAGTGCCGAATCGCAAAAAGGGGCCTGGTCCTTTAGCAACAAATTGGTCCGGGGCTGAAGTGTTTAAAGACTGTGCAGGGAAGATCAGCATCTGAACCCAGGGAAGGTGGGGGCTGATAGACTGGAGGTAATATAAGGCCTTACAATTGCATTTAAAATAAACATTTACCAGTATTGTGCATTATATTTCACCACTTCAATACAGGGCATTTTCACCCCTTCCTGCCCAGGCCAATTTTCAGCTTTCAGTGGTGTAACGTTTTGAATGACAATTGCGCAGTCATGCTACGCTGTACCCTTATGACATTTTTTTTATCCTTTTTTTCTCCCCCCAAATAGAGCTTTCTTTTGGTGGTATTTGATCACCTCTGCGATAATTTTTTGTGCTATAAAAAAAAAGAGCGACAATTTTGAAAAGAACATAATATTTTTTACTTTTTGCTGTGAAAAATATATCCCATTTAAAAAAAAAAAATAATAATTTTCCTTAGTCTAGGCCGATATGTAATCTACATATTTTTGGTAAAAATCGCTATAAGCGTATATTGATTGGTCTGCGCAAAATAGGGGAAAGATTTCTGGCATTTTTTTTTTAACTAGTAATGGCGGCAATTTTTATTTATTTTTTCTGTGACATTGCAGCGGACAGATCAGACACTTTTGACACTATTTTGGAACCAGTGACATCAGTGCTATAAATATGCACTGCTTACTGTATAAATGTCACTGGCAGGGAAGGGGTTAACACTAGGGGGCGATCAAGGGGTTAACGGTGTCCTAGGTAGTGATTCTGTCGGGGGGAGACCGATCGGTGTTCCTATATACTAATACACTATCATTCTTCTCTTCCCTGACAGGATGTGGGTCTGTGTTTACACACGCAGATCCATGTCCCTGCTCTGTGAAGAGCAATCGCGGGTGCCTGGCGGACATCACGGCCGCCGGGCACGCGCCTTGGCTCATAAAAGCTGTGCCCCTATACCACTGGGAAGCTGTGGACATCATATGATGCCTGCCCAGGATGGGAGATTCCACCTGCGGACGTCATATGACAATGGGTGGGTAGGGAAGTGGTTAAAATGATCATATCCATGAAAAAAAGGCTCAGCTTTTAGTACTACTTTAATATAATATAAAAGATTTATATCTTCGCCCTTCATATAGCTTCATGTCAGACTCCTAGTTAAAAATGCCCATATATCCTACTTCTGGGTGTATTTATTATTATATACAGTTGTGCTCATAAGTTTACATGCCCTGGCAGAATTTATGATTTCTTGGCCATTTTTCAGAGCATATGAATAATACAAAAACTTTTTTCACTCATGGTTAGTGTTTGGCTGAAGCCATTTATTATCAATCAACTTTTTAAATCCTCATCACAACAAACCTACATACCCGAGTTCTTAATGCGGTGCATTGCACTCTATAACCTCAATGACAGCTTGAAGTCTTTTGTGGTATTTGTAGATGAAGATCTTTATCTTCTCAGATGGTAAAGCTGCCCATTCCTCTCGGCAAAAAGCCTCCAGTTCCTGTAACTTCTTGGGCTGTCTTGCATGAACTGCACATTTTTGTGGCTCAATGATAGTGAGGTCAGGAGACTGAGATGGCCAATCCAGAACCTTCACTTTATTCTGCTGTAGCCAATGACAGGTCGACTTGGCCTTGTGTTTTGGATCATTGTCATGTTGGAATGTCCAAGTACGTCCCATGCACAGCTTCCTGGTTGATGAATGCAAATGTTCCTCCACTATTTTTTGATAAAATACTGCATTCATCTTGCCAACAATTTTGACCAAATTTCCTGTGTCTTTGTAGCTCACACATCCCCAAAACATCAGCGATTCACCTCCTCGTCTCACAGTAGGAATGGTGTACCTTTTTATCATAGGCCTTGTTGACTCCTCTCCAAATGTAGCTAAATTTTGGTCTCATCACTCCAAATTACTTTGTGCCAGAAGGTTTGAGGCTTGTCTCTGTGCTGTTTGGCGTATTGTAAGTGGGATACTTTTTGGCATTTGCGTAGTAATGGCCGCCTTCTGGCGACTTGACCATGTAGACCATCTTTCTTCAAGTGCCTCCTTAATGTACATCTTGAAACAGCCACACCACATGTTTTCAGAGAGTCCTGTATTTCACCTGAAGTTATTTGTGGGTCTTTCTTTGCATCCCAAACAATTTTCCTGGCAGTTGTGGCTGAAATTTTAGTTGGTCTACCTGACCGAGGTTTGGTTTCAACAGAACCCCTCATTTTCCACTTCTTGATTAGTTTGAACACTGCCGATTTGTCATTCTCAATTCCTTGGATATCTTTTTATATCCCTTTTCCTGTTTTGTACAGTTCAACTACCTTTTCCTGCATATCCTTTGATTCTTTCGCTTTCCCCATGCCTCGGAATCCAGAAACGTCAGTGCAGCACTGGATGAAAGATGCAAGGGTATGTCAGGAGTCCAGAAACTCATTGACCTTTTTAAGAGTGCTTTCACACTCACAGTGCCCGGGCATCGGCGGTAAAACGCTATTTTTAGCGGCGCTTTACCGTAGTTATTGGGAGTGCTTTTCAGCTGCTAGCGGCAGGGCGCGGCGTCAAAAGCGGTGCTTTGCCGGCGTTCGGCGGGGCTGCCCATTGATTTCAATGGGCAGGGGCACTTTAGGAGAGGTGTATTCACTGCTTCTAATGTGCTGCAAAGAAAATGCTGGTAGAATTTTTTTCTGACGCCCTGCCAGCGCACCGCTTTAGTGTGAAAGCCCTCAGGCTTTCACGCTGGAGTGAATGGAGCGGCTATTTCAGGGTGCTTTGCAGGCACTATTTTTAGAAAGGGATCTTATACACACCAATTACAAGCAAACAGATCACAGGTGAGGATGGTTACCTTTTTAATAGCCATTCAAACCTCTTTGGATCAACTTGTATGCATATTATCAGGCCAAAATCACCAGGGTATGTAAACTTTTGATCAGGGTCATTTGGGTAGTTGCTATGATTTAAAAAGAGTAAACACAGTTGATTCATAATAAATGGCTTCAGCCAAACACTAACCATGAGTGAAAGAAAAGTTTTTGTGTTTTATCTTTCATATTCTCTGAAAAATGGCCAAGAAATCATAAATTCTGCCAGGGTATGTAAACTTATGAGCACAACTGTATATGATATAAGCAATTGTAGCGATACCTCCAACTAATTAGGCCGCAGATTTAGTTTGGTATATATATATATTGCAGAGCCCTGCAGCACTAACACACTATGCATATGAAGTGAACAGTAACAAGTGCGCCAAGTGGGCGACCGTTAACTTGGCGCCCTGTGGCGCAGTAACAAAACAAATTAGCAAGCTGACCAGGCCTGGTTCAGATATCTACAACTTAGTCTATAGGGGATAAGGTTCTTCTCTTCACCGGCAGGTTTTTAACGGTGGTGCACATTAACAGAGTATGATTTGTAATCCAGTGGGAAGTGTAAAGATGGGGTAAACACTGTATTATATAAAGTGTTAGTTCCGCTCCTTTGAGGTCCTCTAATGAGAGTATCAAGAACAACTTGCGGGCCACAGCAGTCTATAGGCCCATTCGCAATAGCCGTATATGGTTTGGGCATACGCCCTCTCACCCGCCCGGACAGGGTCCCAGTCCGGGGAACTTCCACCGACTGTATCACACAGTGTCCCCAACGATCGGGTCCTCGATCCGGTCCAGGCTGTAGACAACCGAGGTCCGGAGCCACCCAGGCTCGCAGTGGGGTAGAAGGCTCTTTGGTGCTGCGCAAGGTCTCCGGCTTCAGGCCTTGCACTCCAACACATCCGCACAGGAGGATCAGTCTCTGAAGTCTCGTGTCCCAAAGAGGCTGAGCGCAGCCGAGCCTCCTCCTTATCTAACCCCTCCCATGAGTCTCTGCGGTGAACACTGCCGAATGGGTTTCTGGGTGATGTAGTTTCCGGGAAGTAAAAGGGGAACACCCCGCTACACAATATATCGTATTACTTTCACTGTTTCACAGTATAAATGAAACCCCTTTATAGTAGCGATTATCGGCTCTTTCTGTAGTATAAAGGGCCAATTAATTTTTTTTTAACCCCATTATGACCGGTGATACAAAAATAGCATGCTCCTGCTACTAAACGTCTTAGGCCTGGTTCACATCTATGCGTGTTTTGGTGCTTTTTGCAGAAACACACTACAGTTCATTTAACATGGTTTCCGATCGGACACGTTCACATCTATGCTTTTTTCAGCCGCTGCGTATTTGGAAATGGTCAAGGACTTTTTTCAATGCAAAACTGCTATTTTGGTTCAATAGATTTCAATGGAGAAGCTGTAGAAAAGTACAGTAGGTGCCGCCGACATTGTATATTCATCACGATCCCATCGCGGAGATTCTCGGCAACAGGGTGCCGACATCTCGGCGTCAGGGTGGCGACATCTCGCGCTCGCTCGCAATAGCGAGAAGGAGACGCGGCACTGTATTGAACGGGATCGGACGTGGGTTCCCGCCAATACCAGGCACTGTTTGGTATGAATCCTGAGCGGGAACTCCACGCCAATTTTTAAATAAAAAACCGTCATGGGTTCTCCCATGCCGGCCCGGCAGAAGGAAGAAAGAACCGGAGAGCGCGGAGACGACACCGGAGACCCCCGAAGTCGGAAGAAGACCCCCGGAGCTGTGTAATTACTTTAAAAAGCTGTGTGTGTTTTTTTTATTGACATTTTTTTTCCACCAGGTGAATGGGTAGGGGTACGATGTACCCCATACTCATTCACATAGGGTGGGGGACCGGCATCTGGGGGCCCCCTTATTAAAGGGGCTCCCGGATCCCGATAAGCCCCCGCCCGCAGACCCCGACAACCAACGGCCAGGGTTGTCGGGAAGAGGCCCTGTCCTCATCAACATGGGGACAGGGTGCTTTGGGGGGGGGGCCGCAGGTCGCCCCCCTGCCCCAAAGCACCAAACCCCCCATGTTGAGGGCATGCGGCCTGGTACGGGTTCAGGAGGGAGGGGGGGCCGGTCTCTCTCGTCCCCCCCCCTCTTTTCCTGCGGCCTGCCAGGTTGCGTACTCGGATAAGTGTCTGGTTTGGATTTTGAGGGGGACCCCCACGCCGATTTTTTTGGCTTAGGGGATTCCCCTTCAAATCCATACCAGACCGAAGGACCTGGTATGCTCCTGGAGGGGGAACCCATGCCGTTTTTTTTTTTTTTTTTTTTTTTTTTTTTTTTTTTAAATTGGCGTTGAGTTCCCGCTCAGGATTCATACCAAACACAGTGCCTGGTATTGGTGGGAATCCACGTCGGATCTCTGTCTACCGGCATTGCGTGTCGCTCATTGCGAAAGGAAAAACATTTTTCCTTTCCCGATGACGAGACAGCTTGGCGCTGGCTCTCGCGACGGGGCTCGTAGGGTGTCAATCTCGCCGCTAGAGGCGAGATTGATACAAAATCAGCGGCACCTACTGTATGTAGTACGTTGTTGCCGCGATTTGCGTTTTTTTTTTTTTTTTTTATCTCCCCAACAACAAATTTGCCAAAATAAAGCATAAGAAATGCAAAACGCAAATCACAGCACAATCGCATGTGCAAAAAGCACTGGCGAAACGGATCAAAAGCAAACTGCATAGGTGTGAAGCGAGCGTTATGCTGGCCATACACTTATCGATTTTCAGAAGATACTATTCATTAAGAAAAATCTTTTTAAGTTCGCTGAATGAAAGAATGTAGTTTGAAAATTTCTTGCTTTTAACATTCAGTTTTAAAATGAATGTAATTTCTGAACAAAAATCACATACACGGTCTGAAAATTCCTTTGACCAGGATGTGGTCGAAAATGAACGCCGATTTGACCCCACTAACGATTAGAAAATCGAACGAAGGTTCTTAAAAGGGGTAGGTTTTTGACAGAAGACATTGTTTTTGTATGGCCAGCATAAGTGACGGCAGGCGCAGGGAGCTTTTGTCAAGCCAACCGCCTATGACGAGGGAGTCGGTCATGCATAATATATTACAGTTCTGTCTGAAAATCTTTTTTTTTTTTTTTCTTTAACCACTTAAGCCCCGGACCATTTCGGGCCATTAGGACCAGGCCTGTTTTTGGGATTCGGCACTGCGCTGCTTTAACTGTAAATTGTGCGGACATGCAATGTTGTACCCAAATGAAATTTGCGTCCTTTTCTTCCCACAAATAGAGCTTTCTTTTAATGGTATTTGATTGCCTCTGCGATTTTTATTTTTTGCGATATAAACGGAAAAAGACCGAAAATTTTGAAAAAAAATGATATTTTCTAATTTTTGTTATAAGAAAAATCGAATAAACTCAATTTTAGTCAGACATTTAGGCCAAAATGTATTCAGCCACATGTCTTTAGTAAAAAAAATGTCAATAAACGTATATTTATTGGTTTGCGCAAAAGTTATAGCGTTTACAAACTAGGGTACATTTTCTGAAATTTACACAGCTTTAAATTTATGACTGCCTATCTCATTTCTTGAGGTGCTAAAATGGCAGGGCAGTACAAAACCCCCCCAAATGACCCCATTTTGGAAAGTAGACACCCCAAGGAAATTGCTGAGAGGCATGTTGAGCCCATTGAATATTTTTTTTTTTTGTCCCAAGTGATTGAATAATGACAAAAAAAAAAAAAAATTACAAAAAGTTGTCACTAAATGATATATTGCTCACACATGCCATGGTTATATGTGGAATTGCACCCCAAAATACATTTTGCTGCTTCTCCTGAGTACGGGGATACCACATGTGTGGGACTTTTTAGGAGCCTGGCCACGTACGGGACCCCGGAAACCAAGCACCGCCTTCAGGATTTCTAAGGGCGCAAATTTTTGATTTCATTCCTCACTACCTATCACAGTTTCGAAGGCCATAAAATGCCAAAATAGCACAAAACCCCCCCAAATGACCCCATTTTAGAAAGTAGACACCCCAAGGAAATTGCTGAGAGGCCTGTTGAGCCCGTTGAATATTTTTTTTTTTGTCCCAAGTGATTGAATAATGACAAAAAATAAAAATAAAAAATAAATTACAAAAAGTTGTCACTAAATGATATATTGCTCACACATGCCATGGTTATATGTGGAATTGCACCCCAAAATACATTTTGCTGCTTCTCCTGAGTACAGGGATACCACATGTGTGGGACTTTTTAGGAGCCTAGCCGCGTACGGGACCCTGAAAACCAAGCACCGCCTTCAGGATTTCTAGGCACAAATTTTTGATTTCACTCCTCACTACCTATCACAGTTTCTAAGGCCATAAAATGCCAAAATAGCACAAAACCCCCCCAAATGACCCCATTTTGGAAAGTAGACACCCCAAGCTATTTGCTGAGGAGGCATGGTGAGTATTTTACAGCTCTCATTTGTTTTTGAAAATGAAGAAAGAAAATTTTTTTTTTTTTTTTTTTTTTTTCAATTTTCAAAACTTTGTGACAAAAAGCGAGATCTGCAAAATACTCACAATACCTCTCAGCAAATAGCTTGGGGTGTCTACTTTCCAAAATGGGGTCATTTGGGGGGGTTTTGTGCCATCTGGGCATTCCATGGCCTCCGAAACTGTGATAGGCAGTGAGAAGTAAAATCAAAAATTTACACCCTTAGAAAGCCTGAAGGCGGTGCTTTGTTTTTGGGGTCCCGTACGCGGCTAGGCTCCCAAAAAGTCTCACACATGTGGTATCCCTGTACTCAGGAGAAGCAACAGAATTTATTTTGGGGTGTAATTCCACATATGCCCATGGCATGTTTGAGCAATATATCATTTAGTGACAACTTTGTGCAAAAAAAAAAATTGTCTTTTTTCCGCAACTTGTGTCAACATATAAAATATTCCATGGACTCGACATGCCTCTCAGTATATAGCTTGGGGTGTCTACTTTCCAAAATGGGGTCATTTGGGGGGGTTTTGAACTGTTCTGGCATTTTATACACAACATTAGGAAGCTTACATCCACTCTTCTAACCACTTGCAGACAAAGCCCTTTTTGACACTTTTTGTTTACATGAAAACATATTTTTTTTTTGCAAGAAAATTATGTTGAACCCCCAAACATTATATATATTTTTAAAGCAAAGGCCCTACAGATTAAAATGGTGGGTGTTGCATTTTTTTTTTCTACACAGTATTTGCGCAGCGATTTTTCAAACGCATTTTTTGGGGAAAAAATACACTTTTTTTAATTTTAATGCACTAAAACACACTATATTGCCCAAATGTTTGATGAAATAATAAAGATGATCTTAGGCCGAGTACATAGATACCAAACACGACATGCTTTAAAATTTCGCACAAACGCGCATTGGCGACAAACTACATACATTTTTAAAAGCCTTTAAAAGCCTTTACAGATTACCCCGTTAGATTTACAGAGGAGGTCTACTGCTAAAATGACTGCCCTCGATCTGACCTTCGCGGTGATACCTCACATGCATGGTGCAATTGCTGTTTACATATGACGCCAGACCGACGCTTGCGTTCGCCATTGGGCAAGAGCAGGGCAGGACAGGGGTGCTTTTTTTTTTTTTTTTTTTTTTTTTATTATTAATTTTGCTTTTTTATTTTATTTTTAAATTGTTCCTTACATATATTTTTTTTTTTATAATTTTTATTGTTATCTCAGGGAATGTAAATATCCCCTATGATAGCAATAGGTAGTGACAGGTACTCTTTTTTTGAAAAAACTGGGGTCTTCTAGACCCTAGATCTTTCCTCTGCCCTCAAAGCATCTGACCACACCAAGATCGGTGTGATAAAATGCTTTCCCAATTTCCCAATGGCGCTTTTTATATCCGGGGGGGGGGACATTCCCTCCCACTGCTTGTAAAAGCAGTCCAGAGGCTAATTAGCCGCTGTGATTGCTTTTACATGAAAGCCGGCCGCTGGCTGAAAAGAATGATACCAAGATGATGCCTAAACCCGCAGGCATCAATCTGGTATAACCATTCAAAGTCCAGCAACATACCAGTACGTTGCTGGTCCTTGTTGGACATGTATTGTAATCTTTTTTTTTCATGCAGCCTGTTGGCTGAACGAAAAAAGAGATTGATTGGTGGGTATGCCCACCATTAGAATACCGCCCTTCATCCACCCACTTCTAATGATGGGCATACATGCACCATTTATATATGCCGAAGCATGGGGGCATCCTCCCGCAAAAAAGTTATGCCGCACACACATGGTCAAACGTTTCCACGGGCAAGCCTCCGTCGGAATTTCGACCGTATGTATGCGGCATTAGGAGCAAAATTGCTCCTCCGCCCTGCTGCCCCTGCTGCCCCCATGCTTCGGCATATATGCTTTTTTTTTTTTAACTGTGGTGGTGAAATCACCTCCTACAGCACTGGAGTCGCAGGGATCAGGCCTGTCTCTGCGAACGCTGCAGTTATGTGTGTTGTGTTTTGTAAGTGACAGTGATCGATCGATACTGCACTTGGGTGGCCTGGGCTGGACGGAGGGGCAAAACGCAGGTGCTAGCAGGTATCTGGGCTGATCCCGCTAACACTGCGTTTTTGGGAACCCTAAACCGCTGGTATAGATCTGATCAGATCAGATATTGATCTGTTCAGATACTATACCACTAAGGGGGGTGTATGCTTTACGCGTGGGTGTTAGCGTTACTGGCACTAACCTGACGCTGCCTGGGGTGTGACGCAGACCCTCTCTGACGCTAAAACCTAATTGATATCACCCACCGGGCGATCAGGGGGTTAAACCTTTATTGGGTTATATACGGCGGGTGCCCTGACACTATAAAAAGCAAACTAACTAACCAGCGTCACCCGTAACACTTATATGGTGATCACTGGTGAAAGGGTTAACTAGGGGCAATTAGGGGGTTAAAACCTTTATTAGATCATATTTGGGGGTACCTGACGCTATAAAAACCTGCGGCGAACCTAAAAAAAATGACTGGCTACCGATTGGCATCACCGACACGAAGACAGCGATCAGAAAAACGATCGCTTAGTGACAGTGGTGATAGGGGGTGAAAGGGTTACCTGGGGGGCGATCAAGGGGGTTAAACCTTTATTAGATAATATATTGGGGTACCCGACGCTATAAAAACCTGCGGCGAACCTAAAAAAAATTACTGGCTACCGATCGCCATCACTGATGCTAAGACAGCCATCAGAAAAATGATCGCATAGCGACAGCGGTGATAGGGGGTGAAAGGGTTACCTGGGGGGCGATCAAGGGGGTTTAACCTTTATTAGATAATATATTGGGGTACCTGACGCTATAAAAACCTGCGGCGAACCTAAAAAAAATTACTGGCTACCGATCGCCATCACTGATGCTAAGACAGCATCAGAAAAACGATCGATTAGCGACAGCGGTGATAGGGGGTGAAAGGGTTACCTGGGGGGCGATCAAGGGGGTTAAACCTTTATTAGATAATATATTGGGGTACCCGACGCTATAAAAACCTGCGGCGAACCTAAAAAAAATTACTGGCTACCGATCGCCATCACTGATGCTAAGACAGCCATCAGAAAAATGATCGCATAGCGACAGCGGTGATAGGGGGTGAAAGGGTTACCTGGGGGGCGATCAAGGGGGTTTAACCTTTATTAGATAATATATTGGGGTACCTGACGCTATAAAAACCTGCGGCGAACCTAAAAAAAATTACTGGCTACCGATCGCCATCACTGATGCTAAGACAGCATCAGAAAAACGATCGATTAGCGACAGCGGTGATAGGGGGTGAAAGGGTTACCTGGGGGGCGATCAAGGGGGTTGAACCTTTATTAGATAATATATTGGGGTACCCGACGCTATAAAAACCTGCGGCGAACCTAAAAAAAATTACTGGCTACCGATCGCCATCACTGATGCTAAGACAGCCATCAGAAAAATGATCGCATAGCGACAGCGGTGATAGGGGGTGAAAGGGTTATCTGGGGGGTGATCAGGGGGTTAAACCTTTATTAGGGGGGGTTAGGGGGCTACACTGGACCTAAAACTAAACTTTAGTGACACTTTCACAGTCACAAATGTCACTGATTGCAGTGATCACTAAATAAATGGTCACTGCAATCAGTGACACTGTGACTGGGGGGTGATCTGGGGGGGTCTGGGGGTCCTGGGGGGGGCGATTAGTGTTCCTATGTGTCCTGGTGTCAGTGTAGTGTTGTGCTCACTGACCTGATGTCTTCTCTTGTACGGCGCTCGGTATATGTGAGCGCCGCACAGGAGATGACATCACTTCCTCCTGCCTCCTCTGTCTGAAACAGACAGAGGAGGCATTTCCATTCGCCGGGAGCGATCGCGAGGGGGGGGCCGGAATCGAAAGGCCGCCCCCTCATCTGGGATCGCTCCCGGTGAAGTAACGACCGCTCACGGCACAGAAGGGGGGTCCGGATGGACCCCCCAACTGTACAAAGGCAGTCACGTAGATCTACGTGATTCTGCCTGTCCGTGCCATTCTGCCGACGTAAATCGGCGGTGGGCGGTCGTTAAGTGGTTAAATAAAATTTGATCTGAGTCTGATATTTACCACATTCAACTTCTAATAGTATATACATTATATCTCATTTGTTATTCTTAGTGAATTCGACATTTCGCTCCCTAACCATATAGTTATTTATATTTACCACTGCATAGAGGTATTTAAGAATAAATTGCCTTTTATTTTAAACTTTACATATTTACTGAATTTTACACCACACTTTTTTTTTTTATTTAAGATTATTATCCGAATAATCTAAACCATAATCGGCCAACTAATCGATTATGAAAATAATCGTTGGTTGCAGCCCCACAAAGGATTAGGTTTTCTTTAAGGCTTACTCTGGTCAAATAAACAATTATCCCTCGTAGTGGGGCTGTGCCCCGACTGAAAGGGTTAATTGCTCGTTTGTCTAGGACCGCAATAAAAGGAGATAAACTTGCCAGATCTGGCAGCTAGGCTGATCCCTGCAGTGTCTGCAACCCCCCCCCCCCCCCCCGCACTCTAGCAGTCTTGGATCCTGACGTCAAGACCAGAGCAGGGTCAATATCCCTGCTATGGAATTGAGGCCACCGAGTGGCAGTCCACTGACTGATCTGGGGGATTGCGGTTTGTGGAGGATCAGGTAACTAGAACAGTTCCTCCGCTTCCCTAGACAAAACAAACAATTGAAGTACAGCCAAACCCAAGCTTGTTTTGGCTGTACTTCTGTGGATAACATGAGTACGTTCTGCACTCCTGTGACCTGTTTTCGGCTGATGTCACAGAGCCGGTCAAGATTACGACAATGATGTCAGGATCCGCCCACATGCTTGAACCGGCACTCCGCTCAGCCTCTCACCGAGCCACTGAAAGCCTAAGGTCCCCCCCCCCCCCCCACAGCCCAGCAGCTCTCTGCTCAGGGAGCTCTGAGAACCAAGCGATTCGGCAGTGTTTGATCAATCGGTTCTCAGTGTTGGAGGCACCAAGGGACAGATGCAGCATCAGACTGATTCTGCATCTACATATGTAGGTATGAGTCTTGAAAAAAAAAAAAAAAAATCCTTTTTACTCCCAGAAAGTGTTAAGAACAGGATCAGTGGGTAAAAAAAAAAAAAAGAATGCAGCTACCTTTTTATCCAAGCACTTGTACACTGCAATGTATGCATTTTGTTCATGGGATTAGATACTTTTAATGTTCTACCACAACATTTTTTAAGAATATTGTCGAGTCTGTATGTCCATGGTTGGATTCATTAATGTTTTCTGTCCATTCATGGACTGAAGATCACCTTTTAATTTTACGTGGCATTTTTAGAGCTTTAGCTCCTCTTTAGCAGACTAATCTCTTCTATCTTTGGTACAAATTCAGGGAGTACGATTTATATCTAGTCAGCAGGCCCAGTTTACAAGTTTAATAAATGTACATATTTTATTAATGCAAGCCTACTGCATCTAGACACATGGCTCTCAGCTATAATTATATTCCACAAGCTTCTGCTTGCTGCACAGTTACCATTAATACCTCCAACATTAGAAGCCAAATGACTCATAAGCATTGAATTATTCTGTGTCCCTTATTGCTGTATAATTCAGGGCTGTAGCAACTGAATTGGCATAAAACCATGCTTCATGCTAGCAATAGTAGCTGAAAATATTGCTGTCATTTAATTTTTTTATTTAATTTTTTTCTTCAAGATTTTTTGCTTTCCTTTTTTGGAAGGTATTTGTTTTAAAGGTATACCCCTAGCCAAAGTAATCCTTCAGGTGCATACAGAACGGTCTACTTGCTCAGGGTTTCAATTTTTCATTCAGGAGTACCTGTAGTACACATATCCTTTCCACTCCTTGCTATCCCTAATTTGACGATCTGTGAACCTCCTTTTTATTTTCATTTGCTGCTTAAGTGCTGTTAAAGGAAAGGATTAATTTAGTCTCAATACCGTAGAATTGTACAGTAAAACTTTGGTTTGCAAGCATAATCCAAAGCACTTGTATATCAAAGTGAATTTCCCCATAAGGAATAATGGAAACTCCAAATGATTCGTTCCACAACCATTTATTTATAGGTTTTTCAGTTTATAGTTCATATAAAAAGATTATAGCAATGGTGTGTAACCATAAAATGTCCATCCTCAAATGGAAGCCTCCACGGGGATTAGAAGCTAAATCTAGCAGGAGCTACAGAGTGTAAAAAAGAGAGGCACCTCTAAGTGTAGCAATATGGTTACATTTAATGAAGGTACAACATTTACCAAATCACATGATGATTAAAAAAAAGCACCAAGTATGCAGACATCCGGGGTAAAGCTGTCCACATAGACCATCCCCCTACACTGCCGGCTCTCACTGATGTCAGTCTGCAATTGTGACCGGGAAGACTACCCTACAGTAGAGTGTTCTAAAAGGGAGGCTTGAAGCGATCGTGGAGCACAGCATGGAAGGGAGGATGTCGATGGTGGTGTGGAGGACGGTCTATATGGACAGCTTTACCCCGGATGCCTGCATACTTAGATGTGCCTGTTTTAATCATCAACCATATAAGTTGGTAAATGTTGTACCTTCATTAAATGTAACCATATTGCTACACTCAGAGGTGCCACTATTCTCTTTTATACGCCGTTGTGACATGACGCTACTCTTTTATATCAAAACATCGCTTGTATATCAAGTCAACATTTTATTAAATTCTGCTTGTCTTGCAAAACGCTCTGAACCAAGAATTTAATTTATTTGTAAAGAGACTATCGCATACAGTGCATCCAGAAAGTATTCACAGCACTTTACTCTTTCCACATTTTTATGTTGCAGCCTTAACCCAAAATTAATTGGTAATTGTCCTCAAAATCCTACAAACAATACTCCATAATGACCATGTGAAAGAAGTTTGAAATCTGCAAATTTATAAAAAAATAAATAAAAAAAATTACATGTATTCACAGCCTTTGCTCAATACTTTTGGAATGTATTACAGCCTTGAGTCTTTTTGAGTATGATGCTATATGCTTGGCACACCTATTTTTGGGCAGTTTCTACCATTCTGCTTTGCAGGACCTCTCATGCGCCATCAGGTTGGATGGGAAGCGTCGGTGCACAGACATTTTCAGATCTCTCCAGAGATTTTCTATCGGGTTCAAGTTTGGGCTCTGGCTGGGCCACTCAAGGACATTTACAGAGTTATCCTGTAGCCGCTCCTTTTGTTATCTTGGCTGTTTGCTCTGGGTCGTTGTCCTGTTAAAAGATGAACCTTCGCCCCAGTCTGAGGTCCGGAGTTTTCTGGAGCAGGTTTTTATCAAGGATGTCTCCTGTACATTGCTACATTCATCTTTCTTTTGCTGGGCGCTATCCACAAGCATCAATCCAATGTGACCATATTTTAAACAGCTGCAGTTTACGGTCTGGCAGCTGTCCATTGATGTGTGACTGGGTCCTAAGAGTATTGGGCATACCAAACAAAGAGTGGAGTCGTCGGGGTTGTGTAACCGTGTAGGGGCCAGGAAAGTGCAAAATACCTCCCTTCACTTTACCCCAAACTGCATGATCGGCCCTACTAGAACCAATCTTTTCCCGCTTTCTTATCCACCCTCAAAACTCATCCACCCCCCCAGAATAAATCATCTTCCACCCCCACCCCCCAATCCTTCCTCCCAGCACACAATTCCTTCCCCCTCCTCAAACCCTCCACCACGAATCCTCCTTTCCCCAATCCCATGGTGGCGATCTGCGATTTTTATCGGGATTGCGGCAGACAGATCGGACACTTTTGACACTTTTTTTTAAACCATTGACATTTATACAGCGATCAGTGCTATAAATAGCCAGTGATGAATGTATAAATGTCACTGGAAGGGAAGGGGTTAACACTAGGGGGCAATCAAGGGATGAAATGTGTTCCCTCACTGTGTGTTCTAACTGGGGGGGTGGAACTGACTAGGGGTGGAGACCAATCGCTGTTCCTATATACTAGGAACACACTTCTTTCCCCTGACAGGATGGCGCACGCCCCCTATACCCCTATGCAGCGGTCGGCATGTGGTTAAAGGAATTTTTCATTTTTATTGTTGCACTTCAGGCATAATTAAAATCACTGCTCTTTTTTGCATTGATACTTGTCCACCAGGGCAGTACCCAGGCCCCCATACCCCTTTTTATTGCTAATTATTTGCATAAGAGCCTTCGAAATAGGCATTTTTGATTTTTTCCAGTTTGGCGCCCATAGACTTCAATGAGATTCGCCACTCGTGTTAGAACTTTCCTCCTGTTTGGGAGTTCTGCTGCAAACCGAATGGTGGTTGTTCAGGCCCATGTCTATACTTTTTCTGTAGAGATGCACTCCTTCACAGACCGTATTAGGGCACCCCCAGCATATTTAAAGGAATTAGGCATTTTTATTGTTTTCAGGTTAAAGCGATTGTATACCGCAAAACTTCATTTTTTTTTTAAACCTGCAAGGCAAAGACATAATGAGCTAGTATGGCTAGCATACTAGCTCATTATCAATCACTTACCTTAGATCGAAGCCCCCGCAGCGGTCCTCGGACACGTCCTCAGTTGCCGCCATGATACCCGGAGTGACTTCCGCGTATCGGCGCTCTGACTGGCCGGAGCGGCGATGACGTCACTCCCGCAAATGTGCGAGGAACGGCACGATCCCTGCGCATGCGCGCATTACGGCAGTGTCCGGCAGGCTCCCATTCAAGAGCCGCCGCACTCAGTGCGCCTGCGCTGTTATCTACGGCGCGCATGCGCCGTAGACATCGGTGCTCACTTTTCTGCATATATCTCCTTAACTATGTAGGTTAAGGAGATATAGCAAGCACCTACAGGTAAGCCTTAATGTAGGCTTACCTGTAGGTGCATGTAGTATATGAGGGTATAAACCTGCTTTAAGCATTTTAAAGAGGAAGGAAAGCCAAATTTAAATTTAAAGCCAATTTTAAAAAAAAAATGCAAAAGAAAGGCGTAATGAGCTAGTATGCGTAGTATACTAGCTCATGATGAATGACTTACCTGAGATCGAAGCCCCCGCAGCGGTCCTCTGTCACATCCGCCACCATCTTGCCTCGATGTCCCGTCACTGTATCGCCGCTCCGGCGCTGTGTATGGCCTGAGCAGCGATGACGTCACACGCATGCGCGCTCGGGCCGGCAAGATCCCATTCAGAAAACCGGCAATGATGCCGGCCCGCTAGTGCGCATGCGTGTGACGTTATCGGCGCTGTGTTTACAGCAAATATCTTAACCGTGTAGGTTAAAGAGATATTTCTTGCACCTACAGGTAAGTCTTAAGTTGTCCAAGTAGGTTTACAACCACTTTAAACTCCCTTCTCCTGGCTAAATTGAATTCTTTGGAATTTTGACGATTCGGCTCTCGTTGATTTCAATGGAGTTTGCCATCAGAAGGTTTTTGAAGTTTGCTGAACAATGCTTGAACCAAGCCTAGGGCAGTTCATCCCTACCAGCAACCAGGAGGAAGCCATCACGTTTAGAAGTGGTAAATGTTTAGCTTCTCAGTACAGGTGGAGGTTCGCTGAAAACGCCTTCAGCCATTCTACACAGTACAGAGGTTTCCTTCATATTTCCCCTACTGGTTGAATGCTCTTAACCCATAATCTTGGGTTATTTCTCTTATTGGGTAATGTTCACTATCATGGTGGAATGTTTTTCCACCATGGACTATTTTTCCCTCTTTTCATGCTTTGCGTAGCGGGAATGTGAGTTCCTGCTCGTGGGTTTTTGCGTGTTTTTCACGCTTCTCCAAAGGTCACGCATAGGGCAGCTCATTCAATTGAATGAGCTGCCCTATGTGAGACAAATGTTCCAAAGAAGCTCCAAAACCTTTTTGGGTATGAAGCATCTTGTGTAGTGTGTGGGTGTTTTTATTTTTTTTCTAAGCATGTGTGTTGTCGCGTGACAGTCCAAAACAATCTCACTGTTTGGTGTGTCAATAAGACATAGTGTCAGCGCAAGCGCGTTGTCTTACCTTGTTTCTGAGAACTCATACAGAAATGTGTGATTCTGTCCACGTTTTCAGTATTGGGCCGCAGGATCAAATCTTAAGGAATGTTGCGTTCACCTGGTGAAAGGCAATAAGTGAACCATTACAAACATACATTAGTTACAATTTGTTATGCTTGTGTAGCGCACCAACCCCAGACTTTACCTGCTTTTCTTCTGCTTGGCTCCTCCGCAGGAAAAGGAGGCACACCGCACCACAAGCCCGTACCCTCCTGAATAGGGAGGTTGAGCGGTGTTAGTTTCTCGGGCCTGCTTGCAGCTGGTGTAAAAAAAGCCTCCAGTGCTGACCTTGTTTCTGCATTAGTCAAACAAGTCCTTTAATTGTCCCCAGTAAGCAACTGTCCACACCAACTGAAAGGTCCAACACTTATTTATTCTTCTCCGCACAATAAACAGTCTCTTTAAGAGCAGACGGGTTGGGAAAAACACAGGTCAGATAAGGTGGGAGGAGGTCCAGGCACAAACTTGAATTTGGGTTTCTCCTGCTCTAATCGGCACAAACAGGCTTGGCGCACGGTCTCTGCCACAGACCATGAGGTTGGTCACTGCCACTGACCGGTTGAAAAAAAGGTGAAAGTCACTGCTACTGACCTTGGGTGCGTAGTATCACTGCCACTGTGACTTAAAGAACACGCACTTCCTTCCGTTAGTGACTAGCCCTTATAGGACAAGAACATCCCTCTGGAGAGTTACCAGAGGCCCCATCTGTCACCACGACTCTGCGCTGGGTCTTCAGACAGGGTCACCTCCCTGGCCTCCTCGTTCTGGATACGGGTCCCCTCCCAAGGCAGATCCCTGGGAGTCTTGGTCCCCGGCGGATCCCAGCCAAAGGCCGCTGGGCTCCGGGCCTTTCTCCAAAGTACCTCACCCCACACTGAAGGTGTCTAAGATGGAACAGCAGCTCCATCTCCGGGCCTAGGGCACCCAGAGACCACCCGACCAGGCCTCCGGGCCTAGGGCACCCGGAGGCGACACACGTGCACCCAGGCTTAAGGTGCCTGAGCGCGGAACCGACGATCCCTCTGGAAGATGGCCGCCCCCTTTTATATCCTCTCCTGACAGACAGGGGGGGAGTTGTGTGCATCTTTGAAACGGGACTATAGGCACAACAAGTGCAATCAGAAATCCTAATCTGCGTAGTTGTTTCAGGTCAGAAACTCAGGAGATCAAGTTAATCCTGAGGGGCAACATGATTATCGGTTGGGTTTTACCAATGGCAGCATATTTTCTTCTTTTTTTTTTTTTTTTTTTTTACCAGTTTCCTATGTACTTTTTCTTGGCGATTGCATGTACAGGTATCAGTAGTGTATAATTATGGTACAGATTTCTCTGGGATGCAGAATCATATTGCTAATGGCTATCTGTAGTAAAGTACGTAAGCGGCTTCTGTGTAGACATGTGTATGAATTATGATATATAAATGCTCCCATGAGGAATGCCTGAAGTGGTTAAATCAGTGGTCGCTTACCTCTTTCACCAGTTGAAATGTAGTTCCACTGGGAAATAATATGAGTAAATATTTTATACAAATACATGTATTATTCATGATCCTTTTCACATCCCATCTCGGCAGTTAAACTGACATTCCCTTTTTTTTTTTTTTTTGTAGAAATCCCGATGCCGAGCGCTTTGTGTACACTGTGTGTGCCAGTTCACATGTGATCTCTTTGTAGCTGTCTGTGAAGCATGTTAAAAATGTGCAAAGGAATGTAGTAGCTTAGGGTAGATATGCAGGACTGTGATTGAATAATTGATATTTTTTGGGATACTTGAATATACATGTATTATAAGAAATGGAAACCTTTATAGCATCTCGATCTGTGCCCATAGCTAATTTTTTGTCCAGAAGTAATATGTAAGAAAGAAGAATTTGGTGTCAAAACTTTTCATAAAATAGGTTTGGATGATTTGTGTGTGTGACAATTTTACCCATTCAAAAATATGTATAAATCGCAGTTTATAATGTAAATCAAAATTATATATATTTTTTAAAATTTTAGACATCTTCAGTTATATGCCTTCTAGTTTCCAACCTACTTCTTGAAGCCGTATTAAACTCTGCAGGGACCTTCTGGGTCCACTCTGTTCAGCTGCTTGAATGGCAGGTTACCATGATGTCGCTCCCGCTCATGTGCGTGGGGGTCACTTTATCACGATAGTGCCGTAAATGTGCGCCGAGCTGTAAATGTGCATTACCACTGACATGCAAGCGGAAATGGTTTATGACCAAAAAGACTAATGGCTCGTCTGTCATAAAAAACCCTGCCCGTCAGCATTTTTTTTGCTTTTTTTCCTAAATCGGAGTTTAAAGGAGAAGTTTACTTTTTGGGCAGAATTTCACTTTTCATAATAGTAGGATTTTTATAACAGCTTACCTGTAAAATCCTTTTCTTGGAGTACACCACGGGACACAGAGCTAGTCCTTACATAATGGGTTAAGGGTCACCAGCGGTGATTGGACACTGGCACAACCAATGGAAGACAGTTCCCCTCCATATAACCCCTCCCATCAGGGGAGTACCTCAGTTTTGTAGCAAAGCAGTAAGGTTCCCATAAGAAGGGGGGGACCTCTGTGTCCCGTGGTGTACTCCAAGAAAAGGATTTTACAGGTAAGCTGTTATAAAAATCCTACTTTCCTTATCGTACACCACGGGACACAGAGCTAGTCATTACATAATGGGACGTCCCAGAGCAATGCTCATATGAAGGGGGGGAGACACAGATCAAACAGGCCGCTTGCGGACCAGAAGCCCTATACTGCTGCCTGCAGCACACTTCGCTCGAAGGCGGAATCCTCATGTCCTTTCACATCTATTTGATAGAATTTGGAAAATGTATGGACTGAAGACCAAGTTGCAGCCTTACAGATCTGAGCCATCGAAGCCTGGTGGTGCACTGCCCATGAAGCACTTATCGCCCTGGTAGAGTGCGCCTTAACAGGAAAAGGAGGAGTCCTGTTCTTTAAACCATAAGCTTGAACAATTACTTGTCTAATCCACCTGGAAATGGTGGATTTTGATACCGCTTGGCCCTTCTTGGGACCATCTGGTAAAATAAACAAAACATCTGTTTTACGTATCTGAGCGGTTGCTTGCAGATACACCTTTACCGCTCTCACTAGATCTAGAAAGTGTAATAATTTCTCCCCCGCCGTCCGCGGGTTTGGAAAAAAAGAAGGCAGAACAATGTCTTGATTCAAGTGAAAAGCCGACACCACCTTAGGTAGAAAGGCCGGATGGGGTCGTAGTACAATTTTGTCCTTGTGACAAATTAGATAAGGCTCTTTACAAGAAAGAGCTGCTAGTTCTGATACTCTCCTAGCAGAAGCAATAGCAATCAAAAAAGGCCAATTTCCTACTTAATATAATTAAAGGAATATGGCGAATAGGTTCAAAAGGTTGCTTTTGCAACACTGACAATACCAAATTCAAATCCCATGGACACAAGGGAGACCTGACTGGAGGATTTATCCTCAGTACCCCCTGAATGAATGTCCGAACTAGGGAATGAGATGCCAATGGTCTCTGAAAGAAGACTGATAGAGCCGATATTTGCCCCTTGATGGTGCTAAGGGCTAATTTCATATCCACTCCTAACTGGCAAAAAGCAAGAATCCTGCTTATTTCATATTTCTGAGGATTCCAACTTCTGGATTCACACCAGGAAATGTATGCTTTCCAGACTCTATGATAGATGAGTCTGGAGGCTGGCTTTCTAGCATTAATGAGCGTAGAAAGAGCCGGACCAGAGACCCCTCTCTTTTTCAAAATGTGGGTCTCAGCAGCCAGGCCGTCAAATTTAGCTTTTGTAAGGAAGGGTGGAATACTGGACCCTGTGACAGCAGGTCGTGTCGAAGTGGAAGCCTCCAGGGCCTTCCTATCGCCATTCTTACGATCTCGGCGTACCAAGGCCTCCTGGGCCAGCTTGGGGCCACTAGGATTACTGGTATTCCCTCCTCCTTGATCCTGCGAAGCAGTCTTTGTAGAAGAGGGATCGGAGGGAATGCATAGATCAGTGAGAACTGATTCCATGGAGTTATTAGAGTGTCTGTCCCGTAGGCTAGAGGATCTCTTGTTCTGGACACAAAGTTGTCCAATTTCTTGTTGAACCTGGAAGCTAGCAGGTCTACATCTGGGTTTCCCCATCTCAGACATATGGCCTGAAAGATCTCGGGGTGAAGAGACCACTCTCCTGGTAGCAGCTGCTGACGACTCAGGTAGTCTGCTTGCCAGTTTTCTATCCCTGGAATGAAGATTGCAGAAATGCAAGGTACATGCTCTTCTGCCCATGCCAAGATCCGGCTCACCTCTCTTTGGGCTGCCCGACTGCGGGTGCCTCCTTTGTGATTGATGTAAGCTACTGCAGTAGCATTGTCGGATTGAACCCGAACTGGGTAGCCCTGTAACCTGTATGTCCAGGTTTTGAGGGCTAGATATACTGCCCGGATCTCTAGCACATTGATGGGCAGGCTCCCCTGAGTCTTGGCCCAGGTTCCCTGGGTAGAAGCCTCCTCGAATACTGCACCCCAGCCCGATAGGCTGGCATCCATAGACACCACCTTCCAGGCTACTGGGAGGAAGCACTTTCCCTTCCGTAAATTCTTGGCTTCTAGCCACGAATTGAAGCTGTGGCGTACTTGTGAGGACAGGCGCATGGGTATATCCAGAGCTTGGCTCTTCCTGTTCCAGGAGGCTAAAATATTGCCTTGAAGTAGTCTCGAATGAAACTGGGCGTAAGGGACCGCCTCGAAGGAGGCTACCATCTTTCCCAATAGTCTCATGCAAAGGCGAATAGACGGCCTTTTGTTTGAAAGACCTGATCCACAAGGTCAAAGCAGAGACTGTATCTTTGGCTCTGGCAGGTATACCCTGTTTTGGGCTGTATCTATGATCATGCCCAGGTACACTATCCTTCTTTGGGCCTGGAGAGAGGATTTTTGTAAGTTTATAATTCATCCTAAATGCTCCAGGTATCCTACTGTAGTGTGTACAGCGTGATCCAATCCCTCCTTTGACTAATCTATTACTAGTAGATCGTCTAGATGGGCTGTTACCGCAATGCCCCGTGTTCTCAGGTTTTCTAACAGAGGAGCTCGCACCTTTGTGAATACTCTGGGCGCGGTGGCTACACCAAACGGCAGGGCCACAAATTGAAAGTGGCGATCTTCTACCGCAAACCTTAGGAATCTTTGGTGAGTGGGGAGGATGGGTATGTGTAAATATGCGTCCTTGATATCTATGGACGCCATGAATTCTCCGCCTCTTAAAGTGGCGACCACGGATCGGATCGTTTCCATTCGAAAATGGCGAACGTTCAGAAACCGATTTAGGGATTTTAGATCCAGGATGGGTCTGACATCTCCATTTTGGCTTTGGAATCACAAAGAGGTTTGAGTAAAAACCTGAACCTTGCTCTTTTTGGGGTACCTCTGTAACTACCCCTTGAGCCATTAAGTGATTCAAACCTTTGAAGAAGGATTCTCTTTTTTGTGGATCCTTGGAGAGTCTTGAACCTCGGAATTGAGAAGATGGGATTTCTCGAAATTCCAGTTTGTACCCTGAGGATATTGTGGATACCACCCATTTGTCCTGGGTTTCTGACCGCCAAGTCGCTGAGAACTGACGAAGCCTTCCCCCCCACTCGGCCGAGCGGGGGCGCCCCTTCACTGAGAGGTTTTGGGGGCTTGCTTATTAGCTCTTGCACCCCACGGCTTCTTGTTCTTCTGAGCCTGCCCCTTGGCTTTTGTGGGCGGCTGAAAAGGCCGTCGCCACTGGCTGGAGTCAGATTTCCCGGGAGCTGGGGAGAGAGAGCGTTTAAAACAAGGCCTCTTGTTTTTCTTTCTCTCAGGTAAAAGTGTCGTTTTACCACTTCATATCTTCTGTATATATTTTTCTAAATCTTCCCCAAATAGGCGTTCGCCATGGAACGGGAAACTTGCCAACAGCTTTTTGCATGGGGCTTCCGCTGACCAATGCTTAAGCCAAAGTACTCTGCGCATCTGTACCAGCTGGAGTGTAAGGCGTGATGCCTGTATGATAGAATCTCTCATGGCATCCACTGTGAAGCATAAGGCTTTAGGCAAATTCTCCCAATTTTTTGCCTGCTCTGAAGGCAGCTCCTTCAGCCCCTGCTTTACCTGTTGGCTGATGACCTGACACATACCGACTGCTGCTACTGCAGGTTGGGTAATTGAGCCGGCCAAAAGGAAGGAGGATTTCAATAGGGATTCCAACTTCTTCTCAGAAGGATCTTTAAACATTATCCACCGGACATGTCAGGTTTTTATTTACACAAGAAATAGCCGCGTCTACCGCAGGCAGGCTCCATTTCTTTAAAAAAATTTCCTCCATAGGATAAAGCATGTTAAACTTTTTTGGAGGTGAGAAACGCTTATCTGGATGTTGCCAGTCTGCGTACATTAGATCCTCTAGTAAGGGATGAACCGGGAAGGAGCATGCACCTTGCAGGGATCTTAATGATCCTAGGGAGGAGACAGGTGATTCCGTTACCTCCGAAGAGGGTAACTTAAATGCAGATCGCACTGCTCCTGCATAGCATTGTACCTGTGACTTTAAAATCTGGGATACCGAAAAAGGCTCATCTGATATCCCTGATCCGTCTGACTCCTCATCCTCTGCTGATGTAGCCTCCTCCTCATCCTCCTCCTCCTCAGGTACTTCTGAAGGGAGGTCCAATACTGGAGGAGTTCTGCTTCGCTTATTGTCCTTTTTAGAGGATTTAGCGATTAAGGTAGCAATTTTCTCCTCCAGATTATTTAGGGCAGCTGATAAAGTGTTCTCAGTGACATATGCAGGCCCAGGCTTCACTGGGGAAGCCGCCATACCTGACAGAGGTAATGGCTCATCCTGTACAGGTGCATTTGGCAACACAGGAGAGGAAGGTACCGAGTCAGCACAGCTAGAGCCTCCTGTCTCAGGCGGCGGTGCTTTCTTATCTCTTTTTGTCCGCATTACTTCCCCTGGAAGACTTACTGTTTAGACAAAATACAAGGTACCTAAATGCATATACTACCGTGCTTAGTTTAGCAATTTACATTAAGTATGCAACTTTTAACACATAGCTATGCATAACATGGATGTCTTCTAGGAAGTACCCAGTCCAACCACATGGAGTCTTACGTCCCTGTATAGCTGCTGTGTTTCTCTGCCAGGAACAAGAGAACAAACGAGCTTACTTGCTGCTGCAGTGCTCTCACACTGACAGTCTTTAAATTTGGCGCCGTTTCTGTGCCTGCGCGCGCCCACGTGCCCGCGCACGCCTTCGGCCCCCCCCCCTCCGATAAAGCGTGCTCCCGGCTCTTTAGCGCTATGGCGGTGGCCATAGTGAGAGAGGACTCTCATCAGCCCCTGTTCCCACTTACCTGCATCTGCAGGTGTCTGGTCGGCCACCGAAAGGAGGAGCGGGGTGCCAAAGCAAGCTCAGCAGCGGAGGGACGAGCAGTGTACTTCGCCGAAGCCGACACTGAACAGATTGAGGTGAGTTACATTCAGCTCTTTACTCCCCCCAGTGGCGGAAAAAGAAGACATCCACTTTTTCTTGTTCATACATCACGGGACACAGAGCAGCATAGTCATTACTATGTGGGTTATATAGAATTACCTTCAGGTGCTGGCACTGGCAACTTCCAAAACAGGAAGTACCCTCCCTATATAAGCCCCTCCCATCCGGGAGTACCTCAGTTTTTTGCCAGTGTCTAAGGTGTTGGCCAAGGTTAACGTGTATTCATCTGGGCTTGTGTACAGGTTCTCTGGGCCTTAGCAAGCTATTCCGGATCCGACCAAAAAAGCTTCATAGCTAAACGGTCGGTACCCGGGCCTTGCAGAGAAGAGCAGGGTTTTGCCTGTAATGCCTCTCTTAGGAGGGCTGGACCCTGGGATCCAGAGCTCTGGTCATACCCAAAACCAAGAGGCTATCTGTGCAGGGTGCTATACAGGTCCAGGGGAGTGGAATCCTTGGGAACCCGGTCCCTGAAGGTCTAGTACAATGCCTGCCGTGAGAGGTGAAGTTTGGGCTTCTGTGGACCAAACAAAGTCCTGCGGCGGGGAAAAGGTAAGTGGGGGCCCCTCAGGAACTTGGTTCTATTGAGGGGACCCCCAAGCCTAATATGTCTTTCTGCCTGTTACCTAAAGGGTATTCCCGCTAATAGCTGTATATGCCTAAGAAATCCTAGAAATGTTTTTTCATAAGGGAAGTTTTAAAAAAACTGTAAACCTGGAAATGTTTTTTCATAAAGGAGGTTTTAAAAAAAAAAAAAAAAGACAAAGGTGCGGTACCTGTGTTTGTCCACTAGAGGCCGCTGTGGAACGTCTTTTTTCTTGGACTATTCCTTCCATGGTGAAAGTCCAGGCAGATGAGTGAGCTCTCTATCAGGGAAGCTGCATTCCTCTGTCATGCTGCCAAGTAGTTTCCTTCCATCCCCGAGTCCTGGTGAAACAGGGACCCTGGCTCCTCTCCCTACATGGCTCCAAGAGCGCACACGTGCACGCGCGCGCGTGCACACATGCTTTCCTTTTATAAGGTTTAGCTTCAAAAAAGGGGGCGGAGCCTGGCGGATGACGCGCTCTGTGCGCCCAGCGCTTCTGCGCATGTGCGGGCGTCCCAGCAAGATAAAAGGACTCAGTCCACGCTGCTTGCTATGGACACAGAGCATGAAAAGGAGCTGGTAGCATGGTATAGGGGCTTACAGCGGGCGGTTGATACAGGCATCCCCAGAAAGACGCATTAGTAGACACCCACTGATGTACATAGCAGCAAATTGCATTAGACTATTTCAGTAAGGGGTGTATTGCGGCTGGAATACCTCAGCTTTGAACTAAGGAATATGCCGCCTAAAAAACTCCGAGATATACCTCTCAGGAAGTGTAGGGGGTTTCCATCGGGCTCTGAGGATCTGGAGCAGTCATCTGCACCCTCCTCCCCTGAGAAATCAGAGGTTAATACCCATAAGGAACCCCCGGGAGTGCCAGGTACTGCGGCTGTCCTCAGTCCACCTGCTCCTGCATATATAACAGAGGAGGTTTTTTCCTCAACTCTGGAGGGATTGGAGCAGAGATTGGCTGCATTGATCGCTTCTTCTCTATAGGAAAGAAAGCGCGCCAGATCTCCATCACCTCCATTAGAGTGCCTGTTGGCAGAGCAACAGTCCCAGGAAGGGACCGACCAACCTGAAGGGGATCAGGAGGAGGTTAGCTCTGTTTTTGAGGAATCGACAGTAGATGAACCATTTTCAGCATCACAGACTGAAAGATTGTGGGTCCAGACCCTAACTGACATGGTTCGATCTGCATTTAAAATGCCTCTTGTTGAACCATCAACTACTGCTGTCTCCTCATTGGGGTCGCTAAAAGCTCCCCAGGTTAATTGCTCCTTTCCAATACATCCATTATTGGAAGGACTTATATACCAGGACTGGGAACATCCTGATAAACTATTTGTTCCGCCTAAAAGGTTTCCGGTGATCTATCCCATGGAGGAAAAGTTCACCCAGAGATGGAATGTTCCTACGGTGGATGCAGCCATCTCTTCTGTGAACAAATCACTGACATGTCCAGTAGATAATGTTCAAATGTTCAAAGATCCAATGGATAAAAAATTGGAATCTTTATTAAAATCTGCTTTTTCCACAGCAGGGGCTGTTACACAGCCAGCAGTGGCAGCTATTGGGGTCTGCCAAGCTTTAAAGGATCAAATGAAAATGGTCCTGAGGGATTTGCCAGACCAGCAGGCCCAGGCTCTGGCTGATCTGCCTAGAGCATTATGCTTTGCGGTTGACGCCATCAAGGATTCTATCCATCAGGCCTCCCGCCTCACGCTGTCTTTGGTACATATGCGTAGGCTTCTGTGGCTCAAAAACTGGTCTGCTGAAGCTCCCTGTAAGAAGCTCTTAGTTAGCTTCCCATTTCATGGGGAGCGCCTTTTTGGCGAAGACCTGGATAAGTATATCCAGAAGATTTCCAGTGGTAAAAGTACTCTCTTACCGAGTAAAAAGAGGTCTAGGGGTCCATCTTTTAAGAGGACTACCTCTCCTATCCCTGTGACGTCTGCTACTAAGCAGTTCCGACGGCCTCCTCGGTCAAACTCAGGAGGTAAAAATCAGGGACAGTCACAGGGTAATAAAAAGCCCTGGATCCGAAGAGGTACTAAACCAGCCTCCAAGTCAAGCCTATGAAGGGCTGCCCCCACTCAAACGGGTGGGGGGAAGACTTCAGTTGTTCGCAGAGACCTGGCGGGAGACGATCAAAGACAGATGGGTGCTCTCCGCAGTAACTCTGGGATACAAGTTGGAGTTAAGAGTCTCCTCCGTCCCATTTTATGTGGTCAGGCATGCCAAGAGACCCTCTGAAAAGAGGGTCTCTCCTATTGGCGTTAGAACAACTATTGCTCCAAGGAGTAATTATGGAGGTTCCTATGGAAGAGTGGGGGTTGGGTTTCTACTCAAACCTTTTCACAGTCCCGAAGCCAAACGGGGACATAAGACCCATATTGGACCTAAAGAGTCTAAACAAATTTCTAAACGTCCGGTCTTTCCGGATGGGGTCGATCCGATCGGTCACCGCTGCCCTACAAGGGGAGGAATGGTTAGCCTCGATCGACATCAAAGATGCTTACTTGCATGTTCCCATCTTTCCAGGTCATCAAAAATTCCTACGCTTTGCAGTAGAAGGGCGCCATTTTCAGTTCAGAGCCTTACCATTCGGTCTGGCCACAGCACCACGAGTGTTCACAAAAATTCTGGCCCCACTGTTGGCCGATCTAAGAACACGGGGTGTAACGATAATGGCATACCTAGACGACCTGTTGTTGATGGACCACTCAGTTGCCAAGCTAGAAGTGGTAATTGTCGATACAATCAAGTATCTAGAGTCTCACGGTTGGGTCATCAACCTGGACAAGTCAGCCCTACAGCCAGTGAAAAACCTGGTATATCTAGGGCTACGGCTGGATTCAGACCAGAGGAAGATTTTCTTACCTCTAGACAAGGTATCCTCTTTGAGGGGCTTGGTCCGTCTGCTTTGTGCAAAAAGACAGCCGTCCATACGCCTGTGCATGAGGCTGCTAGGAAAGATGGTAGCATCATTCGAAGCTGTGCCATATGCCCAATTCCACTCAAGGAATTTACAAAGGGCCATATTGTCAGCCTGGAACGGAAAAGTTCAGGCTCTAGACTTCCCGATGGCTTTGTCCCCTTCCGTTCGGAAGAGTCTCTGCTGGTGGTTGATCCCCCAGAATCTCCAGAAGGGAAAACCCTTCAGCCCGATATCTTGGAAGGTGGTCACTACAGATGCCAGCCTTATAGGCTGGGGGGCAGTACTGGAGCAATGGTCTCTCCAGGGCAGATGGTCAAATGTAGTAAAAACCCTGCCCATCAATCTCTTAGAGATACGAGCAGCCCGGTACGCCCTAGTAGCCTGGACATCCAGACTCCAAGGGTCCCCTGTCAGAATTCAATCAGACAATGCCACAGCAGTGGCATATATCAATCATCAGGGAGGCACCAGGAGTCGTGCAGCCCAGAGGGAAGTAAGTCACATACATGGGACATGCTTTTCTGCCCATTCCAGGATATCAGCTGTCTTCATTCCAGGGGTGGAGAATTGGAAGGCGGACTTTCTGCGTCGCCAACAGTTATGCCCAGGGGAATGGTCCCTTCATCCCGAGGTCTTCCGAGCAATATGTCAGCGGTGGGGAACACCGGATGTAGATCTGCTAGCATCCAGATTCAACGCAAAGGTGGACAGATTTGTCTCCCGGACAAGGGATCCCCTCGCTTGCGGCTCGGATGCTCTGGTGTTCCCTTGGGATCAGTTCAGACTGATATATGCATTCCCTCCGCTACAATTGTTGCCTCGACTCCTTCGCAGAGTCAGGTTGGAGAAGAAGCCGGTGATCCTGGTGGCTCCAGCGTGGCCCCGAAGGGCCTGGTACGCGGAGATCATCAAAATGTCTGTGGGGAGTCCTTGGACCCTTCCACGTCGTCCGGACCTGCTTTCGCAAGGACCGATATACCACCCTTCCTTACTAACTCTAAGTTTAACGGCCTGGCTATTGAATCCCACATCCTAAAGAAGAGAGGTCTCTCTAACTCTGTGGTATCAACTATAATCAATGCCAGGAAGCCTATATCCAGGCAGATCTACTATAGAGTTTGGAAGGCGTACATCACTTGGTGCGAGGCCAGAAAATGGCATCCACGTAAGTACGTTATAGGCAGAATTCTGGACTTCCTGCAGTGGGCTGTAGACAGGAAGTTTGCCTTAAGTACTATCAAGGGCCAGGTTTCGGCCTTGTCAATACTATTTCAAAGGCCCCTGGCTATGCATTCACTTGTCAAATCCTTTATGCAAGGTGTGACTCGTATTATTCCACCGATTAAGGCTCCCATATGCCCATGGGATCTAAATTTGGTTCTGTCGGTTCTGCAGAAGCAGCCATTTGAACCTTTGCGGCACATTTCCTTGGTTCTACTCACCAGGAAATTGATATTTTTAGTAGCCATATGCTCGGCTAGAAGAGTGTCGGAATTAGCCGCCATGTCCTGTAAAGAGCCATATCTGGTTATCCATAAGGACAGAGTAGTATTACGTCCTCACCCAGCCTTTCTTCCTAAGGTGGTATCGAGGTTTCACTTGAACCAGGATGTGGTTCTTCCTTCTTTTTTCCCCAAACCAAGCTCGGTAGAGGAAAAGTTATTGCATTCTTTGGATGTAGTAAGAGCAGTTAAAGCTTATCTAAAAGCCACTGCTCAGATTCGTAGAACGGATTCTTTGTTTGTTCTGCCGGAAGGCCCCAGAAAGGGTCAGGCAGCATCAAAATCTACTTTAGCCAAGTGGATTCGACAGGTCATAATACAAGCCTATGGCTTGAGAAGTAGACCGCCTCCGTTCAAAGTTAGGGCGCACTCCACGAGAGCAGTTGGAACTTCATGGGCAGTGCATCACCAGGCCTCCCTGGCGCAAATTTGTAAGGCCGCAACGTGGTCTTCAGTACACACGTTTACTAGGTTCTACCAGGTGGACGTTAGAAGTCAGGAGGATGTCGCCTTTGGGCGCAGTGTGTTGCAGGCCGCAAAAGATCCTCATGCCTGATGGCGCCCAGCTTATGTATGGTGTATCCCCCCCCTCATGTGGCATTGCTTTGGGACGTCCCACATAGTAATGACTATGCTGCTCTGTGTCCCGTGATGTATGAACAAGAAAGTAGGATTTTTAAAACAGCTTACCTGTAAAATCCTTTTCTTGGAGTACATCACGGGACACAGAGCTCCCACCCCTCTTTTGGGGACACGTATTGCTTTGCTACAAAACTGAGGTACTCCCGGATGGGAGGGGCTTATATAGGGGAGGGTACTTCCTGTTTTGGAAGTTGCCAGTGCCAGCACCTGAAGGTAATTCTATATAACCCACATAGTAATGACTATGCTGCTCTGTGTCCCGTGATGTACTCCAAGAAAAGGATTTTACAGGTAAGCTGTTTTAAAAATCCTACTTTTCTTGAATAGGTCCTAAACCTAGTTTTGGACCCTCTAATCTTACCTTATCCAGGCCGCAGGTTTTTTCTGCTGAAAATTTTCAGACAGATACCAAACTTCACCCCTCACGGTGGGCTATGTGTGCCAACCTTCAGGGATATGGGTTCCTATTTAAAGGATGCCTCTCCCCTGGGCCTTGTACAAGACTCTTACCAGGACTTTTAGCGAAATAGCGAAAGTGCTGGATCTTAGAGCCCAGTCCTCCGAAGAGAGACATTACAGGCGCTGCCTCCATGGATGAGGCCCGGATCCCATCCAGGTTTGGCTTAACTTGTAGGCGTCTTGGATGGGTCCGAAAGCATAGCTCTTTTACCCCCAGAGGGTCTCTTTGGTAGAGCTTTCCTTTAGCACCTCCTAACGCGTCCAACACCTTTCGACACTGGCGAAAAAACTGAGGTACTCCCCTGATGGGAGGGGTTATATGGAGGGGAACTGTCTTCCATTGGTTGTGCCAGTGTCCAATCACCGCTGGTGACCCTTAACCCATTATGTAATGACTAGCTCTGTGTCCCGTGGTGTACGATAAAGAAAGAAGCGTTTTCCAATGTAATTTCTGTCCCAGCCACCCCAATGTGCTTTTCTACTCCCTTGCCTTATCCACAGGAGGTTTAAAATATTGTCCATTTGGATTTTTAAAATTATTTTCAGATTCCATCACTTCCTGTAATCATCTCTCGGCATTCACTTCCTGTAGGTCATCTCCCAGAAGCTTTTACTTTTCGCATCACAGAAGAGGCCATGATAGGGTGTGCTCACCACTCTGGACACACCTCCCTCATTACCTCACTACATTCCACTCACTTTCTATGCAATCCTATATTGTGCAATCTCCTTTAGATCTCCCATCAGCTATGTAGTACATGGGCCTGCCTGATTTTGATACAGATTAAATGGATTTGTCAGGTGGGTCCTCCTATTCCATAGTTCTGGTAATTCTAATGGAAACTTTATAGAGATAATACAACCAGATTGCATAGTGTATGGCTATCTTTATGCAAGTACATAGGGAGTGGACAGACACTCAGTTGTCAGGCCTCGTTCACATCTCCACATAGTGAAAACTTGCATTCCTGCAAGCTGCTTTTTTGTTATTTTTTTGGTCCGTTTTCACTTATGCATAGGGCAGCCCATTCACTTGAATGAATTGCCCTACGCTTGACAGTCACCCCAGAAAAGCTCCTTTTTTTTTTTTTGGAGCGGAACATGGTGCGTTTGCTGCACTTGGGTGGCCTTTAACATGCAATAACAACACAAACACAACCAGGGTTGTCCCATATGCAGCCTGAGCCCATCCAGAGGGATGTTCCAGAAGCCAGGCAAAAGCACATATGGAGGGATGCTATACAAACATAGTTGGGGTGTGTGTGTGTGTGTGTTTGTGTGTGTGTGTATAAGGTCAGCTGAAAATCTCCTTCCTGTGTCTTACTGGTTTCTACATTCCAGCAAGTGGTGAAGCTTTCTAAGAAATACAGCAAGGGCTAAGCGAAGGCCTTGTTCTCAAAATCAAAGAGGGCTTTTATTTTTCTGCAACCGAGGTACAATATTGGTACATAGAGAAGCTGGATTTTAGAAAAAAAAAATTGAACTTGGCCTTTAATACAAGCCTGTGCTTAACCACTTCCCATCTGCGCTATAGCCGAATGGCGGCTACAGCGCGGACTCCAAATGCCGCGAGGCCGTCAATAGACGTCCTTCCCTTTTTCACGTGCGCCTGAGACTCGGGCAATCACAGATCCATGTAAGGGGCTGGCCCCTGCCCCTTACCACGTGATCAGCTGTCAGCCAATGACAGTTTGAATCTCAAAAGGAGGGATTCCCCTGTCAGCACGGTCTGTGATTGGGGAATCCTGTGAATTTCTTTCCACGGGTTGCAGGAAAGAAATCCGTACCGTCTATGGCCTGCCTAATTGCCATGTCCAGCAATCAAATGTCTAAAGCACCAGTCCATGGCTTGTTGGGGCCCTGGCTATGTGGCGAGGGGTGGGTGCAAGCGAGGCTCTATTTGCATTGGCAGCCACTTGTATTGCTGTCTGGGCTCCGCCTCTTGTCTAGTCGGCGGTGGCCGGGCTGTGCATGCATGGGATCTGGAACCTTGTGTGAGTCTAGTGCATTGCCACCATCCCACCACCAGCGGGCGCTCGCTCCCCTTTTCCCAGCAATACTACGCCCTTACATCTTTGTTTATATATCTCGTAGAGCTGCACGATTCTGGCTAAAATTAGAATTACAATTTTTTTTTTTGCTTAGAATAAAGATCATGATTCTTGTGGCGTAACATCTTTCACATTATACAAAACAATTGGGCCAACTTTGTTGTGTTTTTTTTTTAATTTTTTTTAATTCGTGTATTTTTTTGCGTTTCAAAGACAGCTGCGCAAATGCAGTGTGACATAAAATATTGGAAAAACCACCATTTTATTCTCTAGGATCTCTGCTAAAAATAAATGTTTTGGGGTTCAAAGTAGTTTTGTAGCAAAAAATACAGATTTTACCTACAAGTTTCAAAGTTTAATCTTTAAGTGGTTAAACTGAACTCCTTTACAGACCAAAGTTCATTCCTTTGATCTAAAAGAACTGTTATAATGTTTCTCTTTAGCTATGTTGTGAGATACCGTACTTGGCTGTATGTGTGTGTTGTGTTTTTTTTCTCTTTTCTCACAGCTGTGGGCTTGAGCATAGAACTCTGCACTGAATCGAGGAAATGCTTTTTTTAAGATTGGGAGGGGGTAGAATCACGATCTCTATTCTTTTAACAATTAATCATGAAGCTCTAGTCTCTCAGTATATGTATATATATTGTAGAACCCTTATTTGTATCTGCTTAGCTGATCACATAAGCCCTATTTAATATTTTATATCAACCAAATGGATACAAATACTACAAAAATATCTTTCATTAGTTACATGGTCAGGTTAAAAAAAATACACAAGTCCATCTAGTTCAACTAATAAGGGGGGGGGGGGATATCATATAAATCCCACATACACAATCCTACACCCACAGTTCCAGAGGAAGGAAAAAAAAAACCGCAAAGCATTATTCAATTTGCTACAGAAGGGGAAAAAAAATCCTTCCTGATCCCCCAAGAGGCAAGCGGATATTCCCTGGATTAACTTTACCTATAAATGTTAGTGCCCAGTTATATTATGTACATTTAGGAAAGAATCCAGGCCTTTCTCAAAGCAATCTACTGAACTGGCCAGAGCCACCTCTGGAGAGAGTCTCTTCCACATTTTCACAACTCTTACTGTGAAGAAACCTTTCTGCATTTGGAGATGAAATCTCTCTTCCTCCAGATGTAGAGTGTGCCCCCTTGTCCTCCTGAACTTTTTAAAGTGAATAACTCAACACGAAGTTCACTTCTATGGACCACTTATGTATTTGTACATGTTGATCATATCCCCCCTCAATCCCCTTCTCAAGAGGGAATAGATTCAGTTCCTCTAATCTTTCCTCATAGCTGAGCTCCTCCATGCCTCTTCGTTTGGTTGCCCTTCTCTGCACTTTCTCCAGTTCACTGATATCCGTTTTGAGAACTAGTGCCCAAAACTGAACTGCATATTCCAGATGAGGTCTTACTAATGATTTGTGCAGGGGCAAATCTCTTTATACGGTATAATGGCTTGCTAGAGTGCCGTTCGGCGCCATGCACTGGGGAGCTTAGTGTTATATTCAGAGGGAACTATAGAAGGGGGAAAAAAAGGAGCTAGCGGGGAGGGGGGGGGGGGGAGACCGACACAGAAGAGCAGCCTGCGGATGACCGAGGCACGTACTCCGACCACGGTATAAGGACTCAGCAGCCCTGATAAATCGTGGTCAGTTTGCAGGGGGAAGGCCAGAAACTGGCATGATCAGCCAGGTATTTCAGGTGATACAGGGGCCAAATGACACAGCACAAGCACTGGGTGAACAGCATCCAATTTTTTTGTGGTTAATGCTTTAAGCTTATGATCTACCAAAACCCCCAGATCCTTCTCCATCATTGATTCCTCCAGTTGGACTTCCCCCTAGTATGTATGATGCATTCATATTCTTAGCCCCCAAGTGCATAACTTTACATTTATCAACATTAAACCTCATTTTGCCAACTAGTTGCCCAAATAAACAGTACATTGAAGGCTGCTTGTAAATTGGCCTGGCTGGGGTCCACCTGACTGACAAATTTTCTAAAGCCATAACCATTTCTTTAACTTTTTCAGATTTTGTTTGCATGATTTTGTCCACCACAAGTAGTTCTTGGGGCACTTTTTCACACAGGCCTAAAAAAACAAAACACCTTTTTTACAGGCATGTGTTTTTTTTGTATTTTTTTTTTTTCCTTCTGTCTGTAAAAGCACCTCTGTTAGCCTATGTGTCCTTTCACACACAATTGTTTTAGAGGTGTATTAGAAGGAGCATTTGCTGTATGAGGAAAAAGAGAAGCTTTTTGGCAGAAAAAATAGGATTTTTATAACAGCTTACCTGTAAAATCCTTTTCTTGGAGTACATCACAGGACACAGAGCGACATAGTCATTACTAATGGGTTATATAGATACCGTCAGGTGCTGGCACTGGCAACTTCCAAAACCGGAAGTACCCTCCCCTATATAAGCCCCTCCCATCCGGGAGCACCTCAGTTTTGTAGCAAAGCAATAAGTGTCCCCAAAGAGGGGTGGGAGCTCTGTGTCCCGTGATGTACTCCAAGAAAAGGATTTTACAGGTAAGCTGTTATAAAAATCCTATTTTCTTTCTCGTACATCACGGGACACAGAGCGACATAGTCATTACTAATGGGATGTCCTAAAGCAATGCCCAATGAGGGGGGGGATACACCATATATAAGCTGAGCGCTATCAGACATGAGGATCTTTTGCGGCCTGCAACACACTGCGCCCAAAGGCGACATCCTCCTGACTTCTAACGTCCACCTGGTAGAACCTAGTAAACGTGTTTACTGAAGACCATGTTGTGGCCTTACAGATTTGAGCCAGGGAGGCCTGGTGATGCACTGCCCATGAAGTTCCAACTGCTCTCGTGGAGTGCGCTCTAACTTTGAACGGAGGCGGTCTCCTTCTCAAGCCATAGGCTTGTATTATGACCTGTCGAATCCACTTGGCTAAAGTAGATTTTGACGCTGCCTGACCCTCTCTGGGGCCTTCCGGCAGAATAACCAAAGTATCCGTTCTGCGAATCTGAGCAGTGGCCTTTAGATAAGCTTTAACTGCTCTAACTACATCCAAAGAATGCAATAACTTTTCCTCTACCGAAGTAGGTTTGGGGAAAAAAGAAGGAAGAACCACATCTTGGTTCAAATGAAACCTCGATACCACCTTAGGAAGAAAGGCTGGATGAGGACGTAACACTACTCTATCCTTATGGATAACCAGATATGGCTCCTTACAGGACATAGCTGCTAATTCCGACACTCTTTTAGCCGAACAAATGGCTACTAGAAAAATCAATTTCCTGGTGAGAAGCACCAAAGAAATATGATGTAATGGTTCAAATGGTTGTTTCTGTAGAACCGACAGAACCAAGTTTAGATCCCATGGACATATGGGAATATTAACCGGAGGACTAATACGCATCACTCCTTGTATAAAGGCTTTGACTAGTGAATGCGAAGCCAAGGGCCTTTGAAAAAATATTGACAAGGCCGAAATCTGACCCTTGATAGTACCCAAGGCAAGCTTCCTATCTACAGCCCACTGTAGGAAGTCCAGAATCCTACCTATTACGTACTTATGTGGATGCCATTTCTTGGCCTCACACCACGCGATGTACGCCTTCCAGATTCTATAGTAGATCTGCCTGGATACCGGCTTCCTGGCATTGATCATGGTAGATACCACAGGATTAGAGAGCCCTCTCTTTTTTAGAATGTGGGCTTCAATAGCCAGGCCGTCAAACCTAGGGCTGGTAAGGAAGGGTGGTATATCGGTCCTTGCGAAAGCAGGTCCGGACGACGTGGGAGAGTCCAAGGACTCCCCACTGACATTTTACAATCTCCGCGTACCACGCTCTTCGGGGCCACGCTGGAGCCACCAGAATCACTGGTTCCTTTTCTACCCTGATTCTGCGGAGTCATCGAGGTAACCATTGTGGCGGTGTGAATGCATATAACAGCTTGAACTGATCCCAAGGGAACACTAGGGCATCCGAGCCGCAAGCTAGGGGATCCCTTGTCCGAGAGACAAACCTGTCCCCCTTTGCGTTGAATCTGGATGCTAGAAGATCTACATCCGATGTTCCCCACCGCTGACATATTGTCCAGAAAACCTCGGGGTGAAGGGACCCTTCCTCTGGGCATAATTGCTGGCGACTTAGAAAGTCCGCCTTCCAATTCTCCACTCCTGGAATAAATACCGCAGATATGGCTGGGACATATCTTTCTGCCCATTTCAGGATGTAATTTACTTCCCTCTGGGCTGCACGACTCCTGGTGCCCCCCTGATGATTGATATATGCCACTGCTGTGGCATTGTCTGATTGAATTCTGACAGGGGACCCTTGGAGTTTGGATGTCCATGCTACTAGGGCATACCGGGCTGCTCGTATCTCTAAGAGATTGATGGGCAGGGCCTTTTCTGCATCTGACCATCTGCCCTGGAGAGACCATTGCTCCAGTACTGCTCCCCAGCCTATAAGGCTGGCATCTGTAGTGACCACCTTCCAAGAAATCGGACTGAAGGATTTCCTTTTTTCCAGATTCTGGGGAACCAACCACCAACGGAGGCTCTTGCGAACGGAAGGGGACAAGGACATTGTAAGTCTAGGGCCTGAACTTTTTTGTTCCAGGCTGACAGTATGGCCCCTTGCAAATTCCTTGAATGGAATTGACCGTAGGGTACTGCTTCGAATGATGCCACCATTTTTCCCAGCAGCCTCATATACAGGCGTATGGACGGCTGTCTTTTTTGTACCCACTAAGTGGATCAAATCTTTCAAAGACAACACCTTTCCTCGAGGCAAGAATATTTTTCTCTGGCCTGAATCCAACCTTAGCCCCAAGTATTCCAGACTTTTGACTGGTTTTTAGGGCTGACTTGTCTCGGTTGATAATCCAACCGTGAGATTCCACATACTTGATTGTCTTGTGAACGACCACGTCTAGTTTTTTCACTGAGTGGTCTATCAGCAACAAGTCATCTAGATATGCCATTATCATTACACCTTGTGTTCTTAGATTGGCCAATAAAGGGCCAGAATTTTTGTAAACACTCGTGGTGCTGTGGCCAAACCGAAGGGTAAGGCTCTGAACTGAAAATGGCGCCCTTCTACTGCAAAGCGTAGAAATTTTTGGTGGACTGGAAAGATGGGAATGTGCAAATAAGCATCTTTGATGTCGATCGCGGCTAACCAATCCTCCCCTTGTAGGGCAGTGGCCACCGATCGGATCGACTCCATCGGAAAGTCCTGATATACAGGAATTTGTATAGCCCTTTTAGAATTAATATGGGCCTCCCGTCCGCGTTTGCTTCGGGACTGTAAAGAGGTTTGAGTAAAACCCGAACCCTCATTCTTCCAGGGGAACCTCCATAATTACTCCTTGGAGCAATAGTTGTTCTAGTGCCAACAGGAGGGACTCTCTCTTCCGGGGATCCCTTGGCACGTTTGACCTCAAAAATAGGAAGGAGGAGAGTCTTTTAACTCCAAACTGTATCCCAAACATACTGCGGAGAGCACCTATCTGTCTTGATCGTGTCCCGCCAGGTCTCTTGCGAACAACTGGAGTCCTCCCCCCACCCGACTGAGTGGGGGCTTCAATGAATTTAACTTTGGGGGAGGTTTTGTACCTCCCCTGACCCAGGGTTTCTCATTACCCTGCTATTGTCCCTGTTTTTTACCCCCGGGAATTGACCGAGGAGGCCGTCGGAACTGTTACACAGCCGATGCCCCAGGGACTGGAGAAGCAGGCCTCTTAAAGAGGGACCTCTAACTCTGTTTTTAACCGGCAAGAGCGTATTTTTACCGCTGGAAATTTTCTGGATATATTTGTCCAGGTTTTCCCTGAATAAGCGTTCACCATGAAATGGGACGCTAACCAGCCATTCTTTACAGGGAGCTTCAGCAGACCAGTTTTTGAGCCATAGGAGCCTACGCATATGTACTATAGACAGTGTAAGGCGGGAGGCCTGATGGACTGAATCCTTTATGGCGTCAACCGCAAAGCCTAAGGCTCTAGGTAGATCAGCTAGGGCAAAGCCTGCTGATCTGTCAAGTCCCTCAAGACCTGTTTCAACTGATCCTTCACTGCTTAGCAGACCCCAATAGCTGCTACTGCTGGTTGTGTCACCAAGCTTGCTGTAGAAAGAAGCAGATTTTCATAAGGACTCCAATCTTTTATCTATTGGACATTATCCACTGGACATGTGAGTGATTTATACATACAAGAGATGGCTGCGTCCACTGTAGGGACCTTCCATTTTTTTTTTTTTTTTTTTGATGAACTTATCCTCCATGGGATAGACCACCGGAAATCTCTTGGGGGAATAAATATTTTCTCAGGATGTTCCCAATCCTGGTAAATGAGCCCTTTCAGCAAAGGGTGAAGTGGAAAAGAACAGACAGTCTGGGGGCTTCTAGCGACCCCAACGAGGATACAGTAGTGGTTGATGGTTCCGCAAGGTGCATTTTTAAATGCTGATCGGACCATGTTAGTCAGAGACTGAACCCATAATCTTTCAGCTTGAGATGCTGAGAAAAGGTTCCCCCACTGTTGATTCCTCTATAACAGAATCAACCTCATCCTGATCCCCTTCAGGCAGGTCGATCCCTGTATGGGACTGTTGCTCTGCTAACAGGCACTCTGAAGGAGGAGACGGAGATCGGGCGTGCTTTCCCTGACAGGGAGGCACCGATCAATGTTGACAATCTCTCTCTAATCCTCCCAGAGCTGAGGAAAAAACCTCCTCTGTTACATACACAGGAGCAGGTGAACTGAGGACAGCCACAGTACCAAGTACCCCTGCGGGGTCTCTACGGTCACTTACCTCTGAACTTCAGGGGAGACTGGTGCAGCAGAAGTATGCCCAAGATCCTCAGAGCCCGATGAGACCCCCTTCGCTTCCTGGAAGATTCAGTTCCGGAGCTTCTGGACGGCATATTCCTAAGCCTAAAGCTGAGGTATTCCAGCCGTAATACACCACTTTTACTGAGAATAGTCTAGCACAATTGCTGCTATATCACAGTTGGTGTCTACTAAAGTGCCTTTCTAGGGGATGCCTGCATCAACCGCCTCTATGTGCCTTTATATTGTTGCTAGCTCTGTCTGTGCACTTCAACAGCCAGCTATAATGTGCTTCAAAACACGCTGGACGCCCGCACATGCGCAGTAGCGCCGCGGCGCACACCTGAGCGTCATCCACCCGCTCCGCCCCTTTTTCCAGATCGCCTCTATGAATAGAGGCGCGTGCACGCGCACGCGCGCGGGCACGTGCGCCTTAGGCGCCTTTTTTGAAAACAACAAGGAGCTAGATGGGAGCCAGGGTCCCTTTGCCGCAGGGCCCGGGGATGGATGAGCGCAGCAACAGGGCAGAGGAGACAGCTTCCCAGCAGAGAACATACCAACTGCCTGGATTTGATTCTGGAAGAAAAAAATCCACATTACAAGAAAAAGAACCATAGCGGCCTCTAGTGTCTAACACAGGTACCGCGGTCTTACTTTTTTTTTTTTCTTGCCTACTATTAAAATTTTTACATTTTCTCAGTAGTAACAGGCATACACAGAATATTAGCGGGAATACCGTTGGGTAACAGACAGACAAATTAGGCTTGGGGGTCCCCCAATAGAACCAAGTTCCTGGGGGCCCCCACTTACCTGTTCCCCGCCGCAGGACTTTGTTTGGTCCACAAAAGCCCAAACTTCACCTATCACGGCAGGCATTGTAATCAAACCTTCAGGGACCGGGTTCCCAAGGATTCCACTCCCCTGGACCTGTATAGCACCCTGCACAGAAAACATCTTGGTCGTGGGTATGACCAGAGCTCTGGATCCCAGGGTCCAGCTCTCCTAAGAGAAGCATTACAGGCAAAACCTTGCTCTTCTCTGCAAGGCCCGGGTACCGACCGTTTAGCTATGAAGCTTTTTTGGTCGGATCCGGAATAGCTTACTGAGGCCCAAAAGAACCTGTACGCAAGCTCAGTGAAAAACACATGTTTCTTCTTGGCCAACACCTTAGACACTGGCAAAAAACTGAGGTGCTCCCGGATGGGAGGGGCTTATATAGGGGAGGGTACTTCCGGTTTTGGAAGTTGCCAGTGCCAGCACCTGACGGTATCTATATAACCCATTAGTAATGACTATGTCGCTCTGTGTCCCGTGATGTACGAGAAAGAAAAACTCGATGTGAGTAAACACATCTAGATGCTTTTAGCAGTTGGTCGTTCATTCCAATGGCCAGAATAAATGAATGTTCTGGCCAATGAAATCTGTATACGCTCAAGCGCTTGGCATGCTTAAATGCATGTGCAATACGCTGCTATAGACGCATGTGTGTGTGTGTTTTTTTTTTTGTTTTTTTTAGCTGCTTTTACCTGCCATTCAGAGGATAAATTCAAATGCAGTGTGTCCATGGGGCCTTATGCATTAGCTTTTTTATATTGCCTTGAAAAAAACATTTTTACAGTTTGTGGGTGACTGTGTGTAATAAGTAGTCATCAATCACTTCTTCCATATGCTTCAAATGGTTATTAATGGAAACTAGTGAAATGTAGCATATTGGTAAACATTATGTAATGATAAACTGAATTGTAGAATAAAGTTGTCGCATGAAAGCTTTCCATGATGGTGATTTTTTTTTTTTTTTTTTTTTTAGGGAAATACATAGGCTGCAATTCCTTGCCTCCATCTAGCTGCTTGGCTGTCATAGACAAATGGCTGAAAGTAGATATTTGAGAATCGGCACACATTTACCACTGAACACTACATTGACTGACATCCATACCTTGGTCTTCCCTGCATTCCTTGCAGGGGGCCCCAAGGAACTGCCAAACTGCATTGGTTTTTCTTCTTATATATTTTTTTGTTGCAAAAAAAAAAAAAAGATTTCCCTTCATCGTCTTTCGGGACAGCACATGAGTGGCTCCATCCACTAGGAAACAGGAAACACAAACTCCACCACACTTTAAAAGGAGGCTTCTCCCCACAGCTCATCCGTTTTTTTGTGTTTCCTCCGGCAAGGGAACACCTAGTAGGAGTCAGGTCTCTTAAAGTGCTGTCCTGAGAGGCCAGGCTGCCTACCCCACCATACCTTTTTGTCCTCCAGAGAGTCCGATCCTCCCACACTGCACCAAGAGTAGCTGGTAAGTGGGAGCCTTCTCCCTTTTCAGCTCAAAGGAGCGGGGCTGTTCCTGGAGCCGCTCCTTAGGCGGCGGCAGCCGTTCGCGGGTTTCTTTTGTACCGCATGAGTAGCGACTCTGCCGGCCGGAAGTGAGGTATCTGCCAAGGGGCGGCACTGGGAACAGACACAGCGTAATTTCCGGCAGTATTTGCGCAGGTGGAGAGGGGAGGCGCGGTCCTGGTGCATATAATTCGGTTATGGACTCCGGAACCGTCGTTTTGAAGCCACAGAAGGAGCGCTGCTCCACAATGGATTCTGTGACGGCAGCGAGTGGGACAAGCACCAGCAAGGCCCCCAGGTAAGGGGGTATGTGGGATCTACCCTGTATCCTGTAGGTGCCTCTCACTTTCCAGGTTTTTCCCCCTGGTGGCTGGGGCCTGTCTGGGCACAGGGTGTTGGCTGTTATACTAACTGTGCAACTGTGGTGAGCCCGTTAGGAGGCAGGTTTGACTCACTGGGATGCTGGTGTTTCCCTTTTTTGTCTTTTTTTTTATTTTTATGGCAGGCTAAAAGCTCTGACTCTCCTATCAAAAAGAGATGTCCCTCATGTAAAACAAAGTTACCAGAGGGCTGGAAGAAAGCTTTGTCAAGTTTGCATTGACTCCTTAGTGAAGGAAGAAGCTTCTTCTGCATGCAGCGATTTAATCACATCGGTCAAGAAAGTGCTAGATGTTACCATACAATCTTTTCACTCTTCTCTTGCAACACCATCCCTGAGTCAGCCAACTACCTCAGGATCCTCTCTCGGGGCTCACAATTAATCCCAGCGGTAGAGGCTGAAGCTGGCCCTCCTACCCAAGGGGAACATTCCCCCTCTCACTCCAGGTGGGAGGAGAAGGAGGAGGAGGAGGAGGAGGAGGAGGAAGAAGAAAAAGAAGAGGCAGGCGATGCACTTTCAAGATGCAAACTGTCCTTTAGAGCAAGTAGACAGTCTGTTGAAAGCAGTCTATGCAACATTGGGAATAGATGAAGAAAATAAAGAATTGTCGCTGCATGACTGAATGTATGCAGGGCTTAGTGAAACAAAAAGTCGCACTTTCCCTGTGCATTCAGTAATCTCGGAAGCCATTAAGAAGAAATGGGCTGATCCAGAGAAAAAATATTTTTCCCAAGAGCGCATAAAAGATGCTTTCAGTTCAATGAAGACCCAGATGCGCTTTGGAACAAAATTCCAAAATTAGACGCAGCGTTTTCACAAGTTTCCAGGTCAACCGACTTGGCATTTGAAGACATGGGTATACTGAAAGATCCCATGGACAAAAGGATGGATCAGCAGCTTAAAAAGGCTTGGCAATCCATCATGGGTAACCTTAAATCAGCTATGGCTACTACCTGTGTCTCCAGAAACAGAGTTCTGGCTGAATCAGCTTAAAGCCCATATTATAGCAGATTCACCTAAGCAGGAGATTCTTGATTCTTTCAACTCTAGACGCAGCTTTAGCTTATATTTCAGACGCTTCCGCAGAATCAATAAGGATGTCAGCCAGATCTGGGGCCTTAACTAACTTAGCCAGGAGAGCTCTATGGCTGAAGACATGGCCAGGGGATGCAGCTTCCAAAAATTTATGTGGAATTCCTTTTTTGGGAGATCTTTTGTTCGGTCCTGATCTAGATTCTGTTTTAGACAGGACTGCGGATAAAAAGAAGTCCTTTCCTGTTAAAAAGAAAAAACAGCCAGTTAAGCGTTTTTTCAACCTCAAAAAAATCAGGATCAGGGAAGCAGGCCCCAAGAAAAAAAAGGAATTGGTCTGCGCAAAAAGGTAGAGGGAATGCCTTCTTCAATCCTCCTGCACCAACCAATAAAAAGCAATGACGTGTCATTGCCTGTGGGAGGAAGGCTTCAAAAATTCCTTCCTCTTTGGGCAAGTGTGATGTAAAACGCATTTATTCTGGACACGCCGGCCCAGGGATACAAAATAGAACTTTCTGATCTTCCTCCAGAAAGATACTGTGAAACAGACCTGCCAAGGGACACAACAAAGGCCCTAGCCATGAAGAACCTGTTGGGGGATCTGATGAGACAGGGTGTTGTGGTTCAGGTATCTCCAGAAGAACATTACCAAAGTTTCTATTCCAATATCTTCCTGATAAGGAAACCATCAGGAAGCTTCCGTCTCATTCTCAGTTTGAAACCGTTAAACAGGTCAGTCCAATACAGGCGGTTCCGCATGGACTCAATCTTTTCGGTGAGAAATCTTAGTCAAGGGATGCTTCATGGCGTCAATCGACTTAAGGGATGCATACCTGCACTTTTCCCCTTAGCCCCTCAGTCTCAAAAATACCTCAGGTTGGCAATAAATATGGGGAAGGAGGTGCTTCATCTACAATTCAAGGCCCTCCCGTTTGGTCTTTTATCCGCCCCGCGGATATTTACCAAAATAATGGCGGAAGCTCTAGCTCCTCTCCGTCTACAGGGAATCTCGGTCATCCCTTATCTGGACGACCTCCCAATTTTTGCCCCTTCCAGAGAGAGGTTGCAGGTAGACCTAACCAAGGCTCGCAGTCTTCTGGAAGCCTTGGACTGGATTGTGAATATACAAAAATCGAATTTCAATCCTGCTCAGAGTTCAGTTTCTAGGTTATCTAATAGATTCTGTAGAGCAAAGGTTTTTTTCTCCTAGAAGAGAAGAAAGACAAGGTCTTGAGTGTAGTAGCCAGTCTTCAGACAAACCAGGAGGTGTCAATCAGGAGGATTATGTCAGCCCTAGGAACCTTGACCTCAATTATACCGGCCATTCAATGGGCGAGACTCCATTTCAGGCCCCTCCAGAGTTTTCTTTAACAGGTATGGGATCACAGCCCAGAAACCTTAGACACAAAAGTAACGCTTCCCACCAAGGTCAAGAGGACTCTTTGGTGGTGGAGGAATCGGGCAGTTCTGTCAAGGGGCCTACTTTGGTCCTTCCCGACAGAAATAAGGGTCACGACAGACGCCAGCAGTTGGGGATGGGGAGCCCACTGGGATCAAAACATAGCACAGGGAGTTTGGTCCTGATCCGAAGCAGGAAGGTCCTCAAACTGGAGGGAGTTGAAAGCAGTTGCTCTCTAGCCTTAGCTGCCTTCTCCAAGGGTCCCATGTGCAGATTCTTTCAGACAATGTCATCACAGTGGCATACCTGAACAAACAAGGGGGCACAAGGAGTAAAGCTCTTCTGTTGCTGTCTTCAGAAATCCTGGAGTGGGCAGAGAAGCATTTACTCTCCCTGTCAGCAGTGCATCTCAAGGGCACGCTAAACGAAGTAGCAGACTTCTTGAGCAGACAAAAAATTCAGGAAGCAGAGTGGAGCTTGAATCCGGAGATATTCTCACTGATCACCAAGATGTTGGGATGTCCTCAGGTGGATCTGTCTGCATCAAAAAAAAACGCCCAGCTCCCTCAATTCTCTCTGCACCGAAACAGCGGATCAGTAGGGATAGATGCCTTGGCACATCCCTGGAACTTTCATCTGGGCTATGCCTTCCCTCATTTTCAGCTAATCCCTCTTGTATTGAGAAAAATACAGAAGGAAAAGGGATCAGTAATCCTGATCACTCCGTTCTGGCCGAAAAGAGCCTGGTTTTCCTCCATCCTACAAATGATGATCAAACCATTCTGGCAGCTTTCTCTCAGACAGGACTTACTACTTCAGGGCCCAGTATACAAGCCGGATGTAGCCAGACTAAGCCTCACCGCATGGTATCTGAGGAGCAGTTGTTAATAAACAAGGGACTGTTGGAGCCTCTAGTATCCACTTTACTCGCCAGTAGAAAGAGAGCAACTAGAGATATCTACGCTAAAGTTTGGAGAGTCTACAACTTTTGGTGTCCATCAAACCAAACCCTAGAAGACATTGTGTCGATTCTGGAGTTTCTACAAAATGGTGGGGACAAAGGTCTTGCAATTAGCACTCTCAAAGTGCAAGTCTCTGCCCTGGGAGTGTACCTGGAAAAACCTATTTCCTCAGTTCCTTTTGATTACAAGGTTCTTTAGGTCACTTACTAGATCCAGGCCAGTTCCTACTAAACATTTTCCTAAATGGGACCTGTCAGTAGTTTTGCAAGCCTTCACAAAAGAACCTTTCGAAGCGCTTCAGACAATCTCGTTGAAAAATTTTACTCTTAAAACGGTATTCTTAGTTGCAGTTACGACTGCGAGAAGAATCCGTGAACTGCACGCTCTTTCAGTTAAATAAATTACCCAGACAGGATTGTGCTTAAAACAGATTCGGGGTTTTTGCCAAAAGTGGCGTCCGTTCATAACAGATCGCAGGAAATCATCCTGACAACTTTTTGTTCAAATCCTTCAGGAAGAAGGGAGAATTTATTCCATAACTTAGATGTAAGAAGAATTTTATTACATTACTTGGAAATAACAAAGGACTTTAGGTCTTCGGACTCTTTATTTGTTGTTTTTTCTGGCAACAGAAAGGGACGCCAAGCATCAAAGGGGTCAATTGCTAGATGGCTAAGATTGGCTATTTCTGAAGCTTATTCCCAGATGGGTTTGTCTCCTCCGCAGGGAATATGAGCACACTCTACTAGAGCTGTAGCCACTACATGGGCAGAAAAAGCTGGGGCCACCCCACATCAGATCTGTAAGGCAGCTACGTGGTCAAGCTATTTAACTTTTGTCCGTCATTACAGACTGGACCTTCTGTCAGCCGATCAGGCATTTGGCAGAAAGGTCCTGCAGGCTGTTGTCCCTCCCTAGTTGGTAAGTCTTGATTATCCTCATGTGCTGTCCTGAAAGACCATAAGGGAAAATTCAAGTTAGACTTACCGGCAACTTGTTTTCCAGCAGTCTTTCAGGACAGCAAACTACCCGCCCTTCTTGGTTTTTATATAGATAGATTAACCATATTTGGCCCAGAGGTACTTTACAACTGATGAGCTGTGGGGAGAAGCCTCCTTTTTAAAGTGTGGTGGAGTTTGTGTTTCCTAGTGGGTGGAGCCACTCTCTCATGTGCTGTCCTGAAAGACTCCTGGAAAACAAGTTACCGGTAAGTCTAACTTGAATTTTTTCTACTAACATATTCTAAAAACCTAGATATGACTTCTGTACGTTAGCGGGAAGCTGACTACCCCCTCCTCCCACTAGAACCCTATCCATATTAAAGCAGAACTCCGGCCAAATGTAAAATTAAAAGTTAAAATAACAAAACCAGCTTTTGCTGCAAAATTTGCCTTTTTTAATCCAGGAATTTTCCCCACCGTACACTTTTGTCACTTGATGTCTTCAATTCTGAGCCAATGTCATCCTGGACCCACCCTAACCTGTGAATGGACAGCCCAAGCAACACAGTGATGTAAGGATGCCAGATTTTCAAAATCAGATCTAGAGATAAGCTACTGTATATGCCCGCTTTTAACCACACCCAGAAAATCTTGCCTCCATTTACAGACACACCCAAAAAAATCAAAGTGTTTAACCACTTGAGATCCAAGGTACGTCCCTGGACGTCCTTGACTTTGAACCGGGATATCAGAATGATGCCTGCAGCTACAGGCATCATTCAGATATAATTTTTTAGAGCCGCCGATTCTGTGCACTGTAAGAATGATCACAGCGGCTGTTCCGCCGCTTGATCGTTCTTACAGGAGACGAGAGTGGACGCCGCCCTCCGGTGCTCCTACCGACTCACCTGTTCGATTGCCGAGTCGATGACCGGATCCACCGGCCCTGGCTTCTTACCATAGAAATTCCTGGCGGACAAGATGGTCGCCGGAGTCTCTATGATCGTTCGGAGGCCGGGCGCGATGTTGTGATGTCATGCCCGGCCTCTGCATTCAAAAAAACGGCGCCGCCTCGGCTAGGAAGCGGTGATCTTTTTTTTTTTATTTCAGGCTTCCCAGCCTAGAGGTGAGATGTGGGGTCTTATTGACCCCATATCTCACTGTAAAGAGGACTTGTCATGCTTAATCCTATTACAAGGGATGTTTACATTCCTTGTAATAGGAATAAAAGTGATCAATTTTTTTTTAAAGTGTCAAAGTAAAAAGTTTAAATGTAACAATTTTTTTTTTTTTTTTTTTAAATGCCCCTGTCCCCGGTAGCTCGTACGCAGAAGCGAACGCATAAGAACGTAAGTCCCGCCCACATATGAAAACGGTGTTCAGAACACACATGAGGTATCGCAGCGAACGTTGGAGCGAGAGCAATAATTATAGCCCTAGACCTCCTCTGTAGCTCAAAACATGTAACCAGTAAAAATGAAAGCGCCGCCCATGAGGATTTTTAAGTACCGAAGTTTGGCGCCATTCCACGAGCGTGTGCAATTTTGAAGGGTGACATGTTCGGTATCTATTTACTCTGCGTAACTTCATCTTTCACATTATGCAAAAAAATTGGGCTAACTTTAATGTTTTAATATTTAATTCATGAAACCGTGTTTTTTTTCCCACAAAAATGCATTTGAAAAATTATTGTGCAAATACCGTGCGAGATAAAAAGTTGCAATGACCGCCATTGTATTCTCTAGGGTCTTTGCTAAAAAAACATATATAGTGTTTGGGGGTTTGATGTAATTTTCTAGCAAAAAAATTAGGATATTTACATGTGGGAGTGAAGTGTCAGAATTGGCCCGGATGCGAAGTGGTTAATGTATAAAGACAAAATAAATGTCAAATGGGCACCAAGATATGCATGTATACCCAGGGTCACTCCTTTTGGGTGAAGGGTATTACTGTTGGGTCTTTAGAGGAAAAAAACTCCTTATGCACGGACACCCTCCTATATCTTTGTGATGCCTCCTCCTCTCTTCGACAGGCCCTCATTATTCTAGATGAGTTTTGTCTTCTACTCCAGATTTTTAATTAATTGGATAAATCTGTTTTAGTTAAGTTACATCCTTCCTGTCCCAAGAATGATATAAATACTCCTTTTCGCTGGGTTGATGGTTTTACCTACCTGGGAGTTGAGAGCAGGTAATAAGATCCCTACCTATTTGGAACGTAAACTCTACCCATTGCTTAAGCAACTTGCCTCCAGATGTAACTTGTGGAAAACACTCCCCCTTTCTCCTGTTGATAAGGTGAATCTCCTCAAAGATATTCCTTTCAAAGTTCTTTTTAGGGATAGGCAAAGGGGTGTTCCTGAAAAAATTAACACTTTTTTTTTAAGATTTGGTTTTCTCTCTTACCTTATGTGGGCTGAGGGGATCTTTCGCTTGGTGACCCTCCCAACTATTGCTCTTGCAGGGTGGATTAGCCCTCCCTTCATATGTACTACTGGACGGCAGCGTTTACAATCAGGTGGTGGTTCTCAGCCCAAAGAAAATCTTGGGATGACCCTTGCAGCAGCTATAGTGGGTTCCTATGCTACTCTTGGCAACCTGGTGTACTGAGGCTTCCGATCCCACGCCCGCATCACCTGCTTGATAAGGGACTACTCCTACGCATCTGGAATCTGGATAGGGTGCAATATTTCTCTCTAGCAACTTACTTGCTGTATACTCCCTTGTGGGGTAACCCTTCACTTCCTCATCTGCATGGATTGCCGTATCCATAGGTGTGAGCGTGCACCCTGAAACCTAATGGATAGGAGTATGAGCTGAAAGTTGAATTTTCACTTCCCAACCAGATGATGTTCTGCTCTCTGCGGTGGCATGCAGTGACATCCTTGTTACCGTTACTCCTGACTATAGAAACGGACCATTTTAGAGTGATTACTCATATCTAAAGTAATAGGGAAGCCTTTGTCCGCTATACATTTGTGTCTAGCCCTAGCTTATGCAACTTCTGTACTCATCAGAAGTGAGCTGTTGACTTATCTGACCTTACCAAATATGTTTGGAAAGATTGTGTGGAAAACGATATTACTTGCATCAGCCCTCAAATTCCACTTGCCTGCTCGCATTTTGCGAGTGGATTTTGATGTCTGATGAGGAAAGGCTGTCTTTGGAATGGGAGTCCTTCTCCTGACGATTGCGGAGGGGAAGAGAGAGAGAAAGAGTGAGCGCGCCGCCCGGATGATCAGAGCGCAGCGCAGGGAACACAACAACCGCTTTCATTTCACATTGCCATGTTCCCCGCAGCTCGCGGTCAGATATAGCCCGGCCTCCTGGTCCTGGGACTTTGATAGATCACCCATTCAATCCCGGTGACAGGGTGATCTGTCAATCAGTTCCCTGGCCAGGAGGCGGGGCTGTATATGACGTTGAGCGGCGGGAACACGGCAATTGAAATGAAAACTTATTGCTGTGTTCCCTGTGCTGCGCTCTGATCATCTGGGCGGCTCTCCTGTTCTTCTCCTCCCTTGCACAGGTAGGCTGCATAGTGGGTGGGCACAAGGCTGCATGGTGGGCACAGGCAGCCTGCATTGGTGGGCACGGATAAAGTTGTTAATATTTGTTCATAACTTCTGCATAACACATTTAAGTGTCATTTCATGAGATTTATGAGGGCGTGTTTAGGGGCGGGGCAGGCTGGGATGGGAAACTGGTGGTGAGGCCTGGCTAGTAGCTCAGGACTTGACATTTTGAGCCCTGCTTACATGATCTCAGCCAGAGACAGAAGACAACGTTTAGCTAGTATCTACCTGACCTCTAACCCCTTGTGTGCATGCAGTGTAGCCTCTGTGGGCACTTTTTTCTGTATGGTGTGGGCTTGTCCCTCTCTGCAAAGTTTCTGGAAATCAGTGGTAGAGGTCCTTAATGATGTCTCTAATATACAGCTGGATCTGGGCCCCCAGTTGCTGTTGTGAAAGGTCAATGATCTAGTAATGAGCAGATATGTTAAATTGTATTATGCTGTTCTATGCACGTAGGAAAATCTTGATTCACTGGAAATCGGCCACCCCGCTACTCTTGTCGATTGGGAAAGCCACCATCAACAGTCCTCCCCCTATACAAATTTACCTATGCCCAGGGAAATGCAACAAAATTTGGCAGCCCTGATAGATGCCCAGGGTACTTGGATATGTGATTGGCATAGTGTTTGGGGTGTCTATTGGCCTTACCGTTGTTATATTTTGGTTGATGCTCTTGGCTCGGTCCTACAGGTCACCTTAATTTTTTGCCATTTCCCCCCCCCCCCCCCCCGTGCTTTCCTCTTGACAGTGCATATATATTTCTCTCCTAAAATTGCTTCTGTTTGGAACCTTCACTCAAGAATCATAGCTGACTTGAAGTTTATTGTAAACTGAAAGTGCCTTAACTACAACTGTTAACGTTTTGATGGAATGTTATTACAAGCGTTTTCCTTGATATCTGGTAAATTGTCTCACCCAGCATGCAGTATTGTTAGTATACTTTTAGTATTCAATAAAGGTCTCTTAAAAAAGGAAGCAGAAAAAATAAAATATGCATGCATATTTGGGAATGATGCCTGTAAGGCATGAAGAACAAAAATGGGCACGCAGAGCACGCTGCCCACGGAACACGTGGAGGTGTGGCCAATAAAGTAGATGTCGCCTAACCGTATATGCTTGTTTGGGATTTAAAGTGTAATGAAAGGCAAAACTTTTTTTTTACTACAAAGTAAGGCTGCATTCACAGCTGAGCGTAGCATCTTTAAGTGCTTTTTCAGCGTTATTTTGGTGTGTTTTTATGTGCGACTTGCGCCTTTTTTTTTATACAGCGTTTTTGGCCTTTGGCATTTTTTATTTAGCCAATAGAGAACTATTATCTGCATAATTTTTTGCTAGGTATTTCAGCTTTTTTAGCTTTTCCATTAACTTTTATTATTATTCATTTATTATAATGTTTTTTTCGTTGGGGCAAGGGGTTAACGGGGTTGGCAGTTGGGGTATTTTTTTTATTTTATTTTGCTACTACCACCACCTTTACTGAATTTTGCCAAAAACCTCCAAGAATTACAGCACCTTCGGTACAGTAACATGCAATGTTCTGTTTTGTAAAATAATGTTTACTTGTTTAGCTGCTAATTGCATTGCTTGCTGCAGCTGGTGGGACAATACCGAGCATGGGATGCACAGCTCCAGAAACTCATGAATGATTACTGGTCTTCACTCCTTTCTTGTATGCTCAGTCTGCTCTCTTGCAACTGAGCATGCTGCAAGAGTGGGCTCTGCATGCGTGGGTAGGGAAGGAAGCAAAGTGCTCATTCGTGAGTTTCTTGGGGCAGAGCAGGCAACATTTAGTATGTTCTGCCGTCTGCAAAGAGGACAGTAAAATGAGCATCTGAAAAAGCAAGCATTCATTTACATAAGTGCATGTTAATGTACTAAGAATGTTGTAATGCTTGAGGATGTTTTTGGGAAAAGTCAGTAAAGGTGAACTAACCCTTTAAGGCTCAGTTCACACTGCCGCGACTTGGGATTTGACTTGAGTCCCCAAATCGCATGACATGTGAAATTCCATGTTGGTCATCTTAAGTAACACTTCTGAAGTCACTCCAACTTTAGAAAAGGTTCCTGTACTACTTTAACCACTTGCCGACCAGCCGCTGTCGTTCTACAGCGGCAGGTCAGCTCTCCTGCGCAAATCGATGTAGCTGTACGGCGGCTCGCGTGGGCAGTGTGCTCTCGCTCCCACTGCAGGAGGGTTCCCGTGGGTCGGGCGAACTTTGTCCGCCGGGCACCTGCGATCACCTAGTACAGAGGCTGAATGGGGATCAGCCTTTGTAAACAAGGCAGATCCCCCATTCTGACAGGAGACATGACGGATCTACTGTTCCCAGTGATATGTCATGTCCCTGTCAGCCCATCCCCCCTACAGTTAGAACACACACAGGGAACAGTTAACCCCTTGATCACCCTTTAGTTTTAGCTCCTTCCCTGCCGTGTAATTTTTACATTGATCAGTGCATTTTTATAGCACTGATCAATGTAGTAATGATACTGGTCCCCAAAAAGTGTCATTTAGGGTCAGATTTGTCTGCTGCAATCACAGGAATATTATACATATGCTCAAGTGCGCTCTGTCAGCTTGATAAAGAGAATGGGCAATTAAACAGCTCTCTATAGCAGGGAGTCCATGTATGAAAGTTCAAATGCAGCACAAGGCTGTGTTGGTGGTCACAGATAGGCTGACTATGGATGGCTGCCGGCTCATAACAAGCTAGAAGGGGCTTCGTAGACAGTAAAACACAAAAGAGAGCAGCGCCATCTAAGTGCAGCAATGTTGAAACATTTTTAATATAGGACAGACAATTTGGAACTCACAAGATCGTAAAGATCACAGCGCATGTAGAAAGGTATAAGAGGTTCATTCACTCATGGGGGAAGGTGTTGGGCTCACAGGTGGAAAGGCAGCTGATGTTCCCGGCTGTGCTGGTGGCTCCCAGCGCTTCCTGGTTCTCAAAATCTGCTATGGGGCGGCTGTACACGTCATTTCCAGATGGAAAGAGATTGGGGAGGAGCGCGCGTTCGGAGTATGCATGCTCCTTCATCAGGCAATAGCTGTGGCCATGTTTGCAGTGGTTTTTATAGTCCATTTTGCCAGGAGATGTTGATGCGGTGTCATGGCAACCAAATGCAAAACAGACCTCTAATTACAGAGTGGGCACTGGTGTGTCAGGCTGGATAGGGCAGGTAGAGCTCATATAAAAACAGAAATGAGCTTTGAAATTAAACAAATAACATTTTATATATTGCAAAAGAGATAATACAAACAAAGGGGGGGGGGGGGGGTTAGTTAAAAAAATCTTTATTTTATATAACATGAAAGGATTTAAATTTATATGCATAAAATTATCCTGCAATTATCCTAGAAGCAGCTGAGGTGGGAGGTAGATGAACTGAAGTAAGAAAAAAGAGACGAATGAGTTGAAAAAGTGATTAGAAAAAATTGATAGGAGAAATAAATAAGAAAAATGAGATAAAATAAAAAAATGTAATACAATGAAATGAGAGTAAAAATGGAAATAAGAATTAAATAGAAAAAATAAATAAAAACCAGACTTGCACCCAGTAAAATTAAATCAAATCCACCTACCATCAGTGCTCCTCTTGAAGTTCTTCAATATCTGAGGCATGTACCAATGCCATAAGCCTCTATGCCTGACTTGCTCACATCCCCCACAGACAAAAAATTCTATTCTAAAGGAAAAACGTATCGCTTATCTGATTTTTACACATGTTCATCTGAGTTTGTGATATACTGTCTGTCCTGTCCGTGTGGCCTACTAGATCCGCACACTACATAAGATTTGGGGAACACAGGTGTCTAGTGGACGCAGGGTCAGACAAACGGTGTCCCCAAACATTTTCTTATTCATCATGAACATTCCTCTCCGGATCTGAAAGTCTGGGTAATCAAAGCTATACCCAACACTCTTCCAGCAGCAGAACGCTACAAACGCCTGTGCACACAGGAATCTTATTGGATTTACAGACTAGATGTCCTCACGCCAGGTGGATTGAATGAGGAGCTGGAAATTAACCCTCTAATTTAATTTAAATTACTGTTCAATAAGCATTTTTCTTCCCTTTTTAGAAGGACAAGTAATATTTAGATATATACATATTCATTTTTTTGGCTAACGTATGTTATGATGTATCATTAATCATTTTATGTCAATGACCCTTATGGTCCTTTTTCCCCTCTTAGATATCCATCAATAGTAAGTTTTCTCATAAGCTCCCCCCCCCCCCCCTAAATACCTAAATACTCGCTCCCTTTATCCCAAGTATGTCTCTTGGTACTATTACCATTCCCGCATCATCTCCTTCTTTCCCTCATCATTGCTCCAGCCTCCCCCCCCTCTTTTTTAAATTGATCACTATTCGTCTCAATTGTTTAATAACACCCCCCCCCCCCCCCCTTCCCAGCATATAACTTTAATCTCTGTTTTAGTCTCATGTCCATTTTTCCTTAAAATAGATATAAGAATGAAATTACATTTTTATCTATACTACCCTTTTTTCTTTCTCGTTTTTCTCTTTAATATATATATATATATATATATATATATATATATATATATATATATTTTATTCTCCTTTCATTTTATTTAATTTTTTTATTTTAATATGTAGAAGAATGTATATCGGCCTAAACTAATGAATCCTTCCTTTTTTTTTTTTTTTTTTTTTTTTTTTTTAATTTTCACCCTTTTGTTTATAGCGCAAAAAGTAAAAAACGCAGAGGTGATCAAATGCCACCAAAAGAAAGCTCTATTTTTGGGGGGAAAAGATGTTCTTTTGTTTGGGTACAAAATCGCACGACCGCAATTGTCGGATAAAGCAGCGCAGTGGCGTATAGCAAAAAATGGCCTTGTCTTTAAGGGGGCAAATCCTTCTGGGGCTAGTGGTTAAGGCAACTTCTATCCGACTTGTGCCCATAGACTTTAATGGTAGTTGCCTCCAAGTCGGATACTCATCTTGATGTGATTTGGATCCAACGTTGCGGGAAGATTACACATGCATGCCCTAAAGTTTCTTCAACATCGTGCCAAGTCGCCTGGCAAAGTTTCTCTGTAAGTCGCGTGACTTTAAGGTGTGAACTGAAGCCAGTGTCAAAAAAAACTAAAAGGTAGCAGGAGAACCTTCCCACTTTTTCCCTTGCCAGACTCCAGACCCTTAATGAGAAATGAATCCTTGTTTGTCTACCTCTGGAAACTTTTAGCCCTTCTGTGCGCCAAACTAAGGCCATTTGGCAAATTATTATTTTTTGTTTTACTCCTATGGTCATGGTGTATACCAGAGGACTTCAAACTATAGCCCTCTAGTTGTTTAGGAACTAAAATTCCCAACATGCCTAGTCATATCTGTGAATGTCAGAGTTTTACAATGCTTCATGGGATGTGTAGTTCTGCATCTACTGGAGGGCCGTTGTTTGAAGATCCCTGGTGTACAGGTGAAACTCGAAAAATTTGAATATTGTGCAAAAGTTCATTTATTTCACTAATGCAAGTTAAAAGGTGAAACGAATATATGAGATGGACTCATTACATGCAAAGCAAGATAGTTCAAGCCGTGATTTGTCATAATTGTGGTGATTATGGCTTACAGCTCATGAAAACCCCAAATCCACAATCTCGGCAAATTAGAATATTGTGAAAAGATGCAATATTCTAGGCACAAAGTGTCCCACTCTAATCAGCTAATTAAGCCATAACACCTTCAAAGGGTTCCTGAGCCTTTAAATGGTCTTTGTCTGGTTCAGTAGGAATCACAATCATGGGAAAGACTGCTGACGTGACAGTTGTGCAGAAAACCATCATTGATAACCCTCCATAAGGAGGGAAAGCCTCAAAAGGTAATTGCAAAATAAGTTGGATGTTCCCAAAGTGCTGTATCATAGCACATTTAATAGAAAGTTATGTGGAAGGGAAAAGTGTGGAAGAAAAAGGTGCACAAGCAGCAGGGATGACCGCAGCCTGGAGAGGATTGTCAGGAAAAGGCCATTCAAAAGTGTTGGACTTTCACAAAGAGTGAACTGAGGCTGGAGTCAGTGCATCAAGAGCCACCACACACAGACTGATCCTGGACATGGGATTCAAATGTCGTATTCCTCTTCTCAAGCCACTCCTGACCAACAAACAACGTCAGCGTCTTACCTGGTCTGTTGCTCAGTGGTCCAAAGTCCTCTTTTCTGATGAGATACAATTTTGCATCTCATTTGGAAACCAAGGACCCAGAGTATGGAGGAAGAATGGAGAGGCACACACTGCAAGATGCTTGAAGTCCAGTGTGAAGTTTCCACAGTCTGTGCTAATTTGGGGAGCCATGTCATCTGCTGGTGTTGGTCCACTGTGCTTCATTAAGTCCGGGGTCAACGCAGCCGTCTACCAGGAGATTTTGGAGCCCTTCATGCTTCCTTCCGCAGACGAGTTCTATGGGGGATGCTGACTTCTTTTTCCAGCAGGACTTGGCACCTGCCCACACTGCCAAAAGCACCAAAACCTGGTTCAATGACCGTGGGATTACTGTGCTTGATTGGCCAGCAAACTCACCTGACCTGAACCCCATAGAGAATCTATGGGGCATTGCCAAGAGAAAGATGAGACATGAGACCGAACAATGCAGAAGAGCTGAAGGTCGCTATTGAAGCATCCTGGTCTTCCATAACGCCTCAGCAGTGCCACAGGCTAATAGCTTCCATGCCACGCTGCATTGAGGCAGTAATTGCTGCAAAAGGGGCCCAAACCAAGTACTGAGTACATATGCATGCTTATACTTTTCAGAGGTACAATATTGTTCTATGTACAATCCTTGTTTTATTGCTTGCATGTAATATTTACATTTTCTGAGATTGTGATTTTGGCGTTTTCATGAGCTGTAAGCCATAATCATCCCAATTATGACAAATCACGACTTGAACTATCTTGCTTTGCATTCAATGAGTCTATCTCATATATAAGTATTATTTTAAGTTGCATTAGTGAAATAAATGAACTTTTGCACGATATTCGAATTTTTCGAGTTTCACCTGTATACTGTAGATATTTTGTATTTTCGCATCCAGCCAGCAGGATGAGCTCGGCTCCTTTCACATTTAGCAGGGTCATCTTGCACGCTTTACTGGAAAAAAAAACTTGTTTACATGGCTCAATAGCTTATGTTGAAATTTACATGCAGAACTAATTGAGTCAGAGGAAAGACTCATCCTCCCCCTCCCTAGCTACCCTTTTTCAGAGAAGCCCATACAGGGTTTTAGTGGAGAATGGGACCATACAGTTTCTGCTCTTCTTTCTCATTCCAAAACCTTATATTCTCTGTCAATCCTGTGTCATTGGTACTGTATTCAATATTTTTTAAATTTTGTTCAACAGGTTTCTTTTTGCATCTCAATCCTGCTTTATAATTGCACCTTTAAAACCAGGATACCTACTTTACTATTCTATTTTTTATTTATTTTTTACTTCATGCAAAGTGCTAGAGAGAATTGAAGTGTTGAGAATTTCTTTTTTCTGAAGCAGGATGACAGAAATGCCCTTGCTAGCTACGTTCCTACAATGCAAATTTCTTTTATTCAGTAAGCAAATCCTGTAGCTAGGATTTCCCATTCCATGCGTACTTTGTGGGCACTGAATACAAAAAACTTAGTCTGAAAAGGCCTATTCTGATAAACCACCCATAGCAGATTGAATTCATTCACTCGGTGTTCTGTGGCATTTCAGCCCCTTCTACCAGCACCGATACGTAGCTCGCTCTGAGAAAGATAGTGAGATACCCCTACAGAAAAACATTTTAATTAATGTCCATCTAGACAGCAATTGTACTGTGAGCCCAGTGTGCTGGATTCCTCTGTTCTCTTCCTCCTTCTTTCTCTCCAACTCTATTAGGATTTGTCTGCATATTTTAATGATTTTCTTTTAAACTGCAGTAATAGGGCTTATGCACAGTGGGAAATTGATTAATTTGGTTTCAGCAGCCACCTGCCTTTTAAATTGCATGCGACTAAAACTCTGCTCGTGACAGAGTACAATGGAAAATTAGTTTGGACTGTGGGTGGGCTATGAAACAAAAAGAATTTACTTCAAATTGCTCAACCCAGTCAACATGGATTGACAGAATTTTGTGAAGAACTAGGGAAGGGTGGGGAGAGGGGGCACTCTCTGTACCGAAGACCCCGATAAGCTGGCATTTCCTTGTAGCTGCCATTACTTTGCAACACTTTTTACTTGGTTACTGGTAGCCTGGTATGTAACATCATTGATTGGTCGACAATGCCCTTGGCAGTTGACACCAAATCGGTAATAAAGGAGATGAAGAAAAAGTGCTGGCAGAGTTGATTGGCACATTCTCAAGGAGCCTTTCTACTGCAGGTCGCTGAATTGAATCAGGCTCAAGTTGGCAGCTATCAGAGGTCATTAACATCAAATGTCTATTCTGTGGCTACAGATCTTTGATATTCTTTGTGACAGACCTCTGTGTTCTCTTTATAAGGTTGTGTCAAGCCTAACAAATGTAGATGTGTTATTCCATTGTTCGAACTTCTAAGTTATTAAAAAATAAATAAAAAATTTGTTGACACTGAATAATTACCGTAGGAGGACTTTACCATACAACTGTGGTCACAAAGTAGGTGAAAGTGGTTTGTAAACCTCAGACATGAAATATGAATAAAGCATATTCCTCTAGAGTGTACTTGTCTCTATTAAGAGCACTAAGTGTAATTTCTGTCTGCTGCTTCGTTCCTCTATCAGCATGAATCACTTCTGACAAATTTTCTTGACACAAAGAGAAAAATGGTGACAGGAGGAAACTTCAGCAGATTGACAGCCCCAGCTTTGTTCATCTGAGCTGTGTGGAGGGGGGTGTCCCTTCCCTCCCCGCCCCTCAGCTGTCTGAGATCTGCTCACAGAGCTTTGCAGAGTGTAATGTTGGCTCTCTGCCCCCTTCTGACCTCTGACAAGCTTCTAAATTCAGCACTTTGAACTGATGTAGAGAATAAAATAACACAGAAAAACAGGTACAACTTACATGGGAGGATTTGTTTCATCTCTATGTATCGCCTGAGGCCAGTCCCCTTTCACTGGGTATATGAGGATTTACAACCACTTTATTACATAAAGCCTAATTGAATTTTTCAGAAAAAGTATATGCATGAAGTTGGGGTGCAGCCTAAAACCAATTGTCTGATGTCCAATCACCACCAATAGTCTGCATTTAAGTGAGAGCTCTCTGTAGAAGTCTAATGCATCCTCTGGTTGGTCACAACCACAGTTGTGCAGTCAGCAGGGAGCGTGACTTGATTTGTCAGAACCACATATATCAAACACACTGCTCGTGGGCTGAATGCTGCCCACCGGGCCTTGTCATGTGGGCCAGCGTTTTTGCAGCCAGAATGTAGCTCTCACCTTCTGCTCCCCCCCCCCTGTCACTTGTAATCCACAAAGCCATCTGTGTTTAAGTGGGACAGCATTGCTTTAACCGATCCCTACACTCACAGTGGGGACAGACCTCTAGAATCTGAGAGGGAATGATCTCCCTACAAGGCACGCTGCCTACACAGGGAGGTATTAGAGCTGGGCTAGGTAGGGGAGAGAAGTAAGGAAGCTTTTTTGGGGGAAGGGGGGGGGAATATGAGGCTGGGGTTGGAATATCATGCTCTGCACTCTGTACACAGCACACCCCTGAACTCTGCACTCTTTACGTAGTGCACCCCTGGAAATCTGCACTTTGTAAGTAATGCACTCTGTACACAGCACACCCATGAACTCTGTACATAACGCACTCTTGAACTTTATGTTCTTAATTCTGTATGTAGCTTAATTCTGAACCCCGCGCTCTGTACGTAGTGCACCCCAGATACAACCGGTTCTTTGAGGGCATCCATACTGCTGATGCGGCCTGCAATGAAATGGAGTTTGACACCCCTGATCTAGACTGTTCCATGCATAGCCAATGGACTCCTGGGCTATTGAGTCCTCAGAATAGACCAGTCTTATGGCATACAGGTCCTTACCAGGTATAGACCACATCTGGCTTTCCTGTAAACCACACACAAAAAAAGCCCTCGTTCACACTGTGGGTGGCTTTGAAAAATCGTGTCAGTTCAGCCGAACTCGCTGGATTTCAAACCGGAATTTTCAGCCAGACTTTGGGGGCGATTTGAGAGGCATCTGTGTGGGTTAATACACAGAGGTCTATTCAAACCGCCCTAAAAGTCGCCAAAAGTAGTGCAGGAACTACGTTTGCGAATCGGTGCGCTGCCACATTGTTGGCGTCGCACTGATTCAGACGGTGCCGTTGCCAGATTTGACATGCCAAATCGGCCCGGTGTGAATGAGGGTTATGCTAATTTACTGCTGACCAGAGTTTAGGGTCTGGTTAGTAAAATTCAAAGGTGGGGTGAATGTTGATTTGGCTCATTTCTTTCAATTGTAACTTGATTTCTAGATTTTTTATTTTTTAACCACTTGCTGACCTGCTCTGCTCGCACGATATACATCGGCAGAATGGCTCTCCTGCGCAAACTACGTCAGTTTGTAAAAGCAGGATAGCGGGAGGCCCACGGCGACAAGAGGCAGAACGGGGAACTGACTATGTAAACAAGGCATTTCCCCATTCTGCCTAGTGACATGACGGGGATCTACTGCTCCCAGTGATCGGGAGCAGTGATCTGTCATATTTCAGTAAGCCCACCCCCTCTACAATTAGCGCACACTGAGGGAACACGCTTAACCCCTTGATCACCCCTTAGTGTTAACCCCTTCCCTGCTAGTGTCATTTTTACATTTTATCAATGCATTTTTATAGTACTGATCAATGTAATAATGTCACTGGTCCCCAAAAAGTGTAATTTTGTGGTCAGATTTTTCCACCGCAATGTTGCAGTCCCGCTGAAAATCAGATCGCCGCCATTACCAGTGAAAACAATAAAAAAATATAAGTCCCTAAAGCGATCCTGTAGTTTGTAGACACGATAACTTTTGCGCAAACCAATCAATATACGGCTATTGCATTTTATTTATTTATTTATTTCTGATATGTATTATAGCGGAAAACGTTTTAAAATTTACGCTTTTTTTGTTTATAGCGCAAAAAATAAAGCAGAGGTGATCACATGCCACCAAAAGAAAGCTCTATTTGTGGGAAAGAGGATGTAAATTTTGTTTGGGTACAGTGTTACACGACCATGCAATTATCGGTTAAAGCGACAGTGCTGTATCGCCAAAAATGCTCTAGTCATTAAGGGGGTGAAATCTTCTGGGGCTGACGTTATTGCCGCTTTCTCTATATAATGTGACATTTCAGACTTTGAAAACACCAGTATAAACTCCCCACTTCATAGGAGATCTAGACTCGAGCAACCTTTTCCTAAACAGTCTGAAAAAAGTTGGGTGCCTTTTTGCCTGTGTTCAATTTTTCATCCATTGCGCAGTGTCTGTTACATGACTCTTCTTAGACCCAGTTGCCTGCTAACATTAATGTACAGTAATCCCATAGAGGGAAGAATAGGAAAGCCATGCCTATCAAACTCCTAATAGTCTTCTGCAGGCTAGAAGAACGGATTATAATCTGCTACTTCTAATTGGAAATTGTATACTAGAGGTACATATCCTTGATCGTGTTGTCACAATTGAACTGTGTTACTGGATCCCTGTTGGACAAACAAACCTTATTATAAAGTTGAAGTCCAGACAAAATAAAAATGGATAGCCAATTAAGTAAAAAAAAAAGTTTCTGCAATATTCGTCTTTAATTTCAGAGATTTTTTTTAATGTTTTTTTTTTTTTTTTTTTGCTGCTGCTAGATGTCCGCAATCTGATGGACAGCATCATTCAACCTACTTTCTCTGAGCCCATCCTAGACTGAATTCAGCATGCTACTGGACAATGAAAGGAAGAACAGCACAGTAATGAGCTCATCTTTCATTCTGCTTTCTCCTTCCAACAGCATGCTTACTGTCAGCACTTAAAGCGGACCTTCAGTAATTTTTTTCAACTTTTCTTCTGTTAAATCTTCTGCCCCTGTTTTAACTTTACTGGCAGAAAAAAGAGTTTTACTGTCCAAATACCTTGTTTGCTCTAAGAGTTCAACTTTAAGTGTAGGTCCAGTTTTAAACTGTGAAGAGCTGTTGAGCTACATTGCGAAAGAATGACCGCAGAATGAATATACATTCTTAGAAAGCAGCATGTACACCTTCCAATGTGATATGATAGATGCTTGGATTATTTTGCCTTCTTGCTGGAAACCTATAAATCGCTTTGAACACACTGACATTGTAAAGTAACACAGAATGACATCTATGCTGGATGATCTGCCCAAAGGTCCTAGTTTACCCGTTTATCACAATATGTTATTTAAGATGTTCCTGAAAGCCTTCTACAGCCTGAGTGTGATGCTCAGTCAAGCCAAACAATACTGAAGCAGAAAGAATTAACACATATTTCATTCTTCTGCAAACTGAATCTGACATTTCCCTATGATTCACTTGTTAGTAAATTAATAAGCAGGGACCTTGAAAGGAAGAAAAATAGCTTTATCGGATTATATTTCTGCCTACTGAGCAAGGGCATCATTATTTGTTGCTGGTTTAAGTAATTTGGGTATGAGTAACTATGTAAAATGTATCTACTGATGAAATAATTTGTCCTGTAAAAAAAAAAAAAAAAAAGTGTGGTGTGTGTGTGTGTATATATATAATATATATATATCTCCCCTTCAGCCCCGGAAGGTCTTACCCCCTTAATGAGCAGAGCATTTTTTGCGATACAGCACTGCGTCGCTTTAAATGACAATTGCACGGTCGTGCGACGCTGTACCCAAACAAAATTGACATCCTTTTTTTCCCCCACAAATAGAGCTTTCTTTTGGTGGTATTTGATCACCTCCTGCAGTTTTTATTTATTGCGCTATAAACTAAAAAAGGGCGACAATTTTGAAAATGTTATTTTTTTTCTATCCCCAAAAAATTCAAAAAAAAAAATTTATTCATCAGTTTAGGCAATATATATTCTTCTACATTATATTTTTAGTAAAAAAAATCGCAATAGGCGTATATTAATTGTAGACGCGATAACTTTTGCGGAAACCAAACTACGGGATTTAGGGACTTTTTTTTTTCTTCTGGTAATGGCGGCAATCTGCAATTTTTAGCAGGACTGCGACATTGCGGCCTTCAAAGCTGACCCCAAATTACTTTTTGGGGAGCAGTGACATTATTACATTGATCAGTGTAAAAATGCACTGATCAATGTAAAAATGACACTGGCAGCCAAGGGGTTAACACTAGGGGGCGATCAAGGGGTTAAGTGTGTTCCCTCAGCGTGTTCTAACTGTAGGGGGGATGGGCTTACTGGAACATGACAGAAATCGCTGCTCCCGATCACTGGGAGCAGTAGATCCCTGTCATGTCAGTAGGCAGAACGGGGAAATACCTTGTTTACATAGGCAGTTCCCTGTTCTGCCTCTCCTCGCCGCAATTGCGTGCCGCCGGCAGAAAATCTGGTCCGCTATCCTGCTTTTACGAACTGATGTACAGGTACGTCAGTTTGCGCAGGAGAACCATTCTGCTGACGTATATCGGCATGAGCCTATCAGCAAGTGGTTAATTTTTTATTTATTCTCTGTATTCTCTGTAACTCTCTACGGATGAAATTTATCCTATTGAAAGGTGTTTGTGTTGTGTGTATGTATGTGCATTTATTTATATATATATATATATATATATGTTTATGTGTGTGTGTGTGTGTGTGTGTGTGTGTGTGTATATATGTGTGTATATATATATATATATATATATATATATATATATATATATATATATATATATATATATAAACTTTGCAAAAACACTCCAAATCTGTCAGATTGCGAGAGCATCTTCAGATCACCCCACAGATTTTCAATGGGATTCAGGTCTGGGCTCTGGCTAGGCCATTCCATAACTTTTAAATCCTTTTTCTGGTGAAGCCATTCCTTTGTTGATTTGGATGTATGCTTTGGGTCGTTGCCATGCTAAAAGATGAAGTTCCTCTATGTTCAGCTTTCTAGCAGAAGCCTAAAGGGTTTGTGCCAATATTGACTGGTATTTGGAACTCTTCATATATCCCTCTACCTTGACTAAGGCCCCTGTTCAAGAAAACAAGCCCCAAAGCATGATGCTGCCACCACCATGCTTCACTGTGGGTATGGTGTTCTTTTGGTGATGTGCAGTGGTTTTGCGCCAAACATATCTTTTGGAATTTATGGCCAAAATGTTCAACTTTGGTTTCGTGTTACCATAACACATGTTTCCACATGATTTTGGGAGACTTTGCAAAATTTAGCCGGGCTTGGATTTTTTTCCTAAAAGGCTTTAGTCTTGCCACTCTACCCCATAGCCCAGACATATGAAGAATACGGGAGATTGTTGTCACATGTACCACACAGCCAGTGCTTGCCAGATATTCCTGCAGCTCCTTTAATGTTGCTGTAGGCCTCTTGGCAGCCTCCCTGACCAGTTTTCTTCTCGTCTTTTCATCAATTTTGGAGGGACCTACAGTTCTTGGTAATGTCACTGTTGTGCCATATTTTTCCACTTGACTGTCTTCACTGTGTTCCATGGTATATCTAATTCCTTGGAAATTCTTTTGTACCCTTCTCCTGACTGATACCTTTAAACAATGAGATTTGGAAGCTCTGTGGACCAAGGCTTTTATTGTAGAATGTGACTAAGGTCTTTCCTGACATTTTGTACTAGAACAGCTGAACTTTATTTGGGGTTAATCGTAGGTACTTTAAATGATGGCAGGTGTACACTGACTCTTATTTACATGAGTTTGAATGTGATTGCTTAATTCTGAACATGGCTACATCCCCAGTTATAAGAGGGTGTGCACACTTATGCAACCACATTTATTTTAGTTTTTCATTTTTATGTTTGATTTGTTTCACTTTAACTTCGATTTTACTTAACGATTTATTTTAAAAAAAATTTACATCACAGAAACCTGACATTTTAACAGGGGTGTGTAGACTTTTTATGTCCACTGTATTTTTTGTGCAACTGATATTTCTTAAAGTAAACCTTTTATTACGCTTTCGTTTATGGACGGACACAGCTTCAATCTTGACAAGTGGGTATTAGCCTTCATTTAGGAGTGACTAGGCAGAAAAAGTGTTAACAGCTTCAGAGCTGAACAGCCCCACTCAGGGGGCGGTCCTCCTGGCTATATCCCCTCAGCCTGCACTAAGCAGATCATTTTTTTCTGCCTAGTATAGAAGGACATGGCTCCCTTCCGGCCCGATGGTCCAGGGTTTTTTTCTAAGTTTTTTTTTTTTTGTTCCTGCGATCTTCGATCAACTGCCGACTGGGTGACAGGCTGGATCCCAGATCCTTGTAGTCTACCCAGTTTCGGCCATCGAGCGTTTGCCGACCCTAGCTACGCGCTGGGTTTTCCACGACATGCCCGTCGCTCCATGGGTGGCCGGTGAGCGCTATGCTCCAGGGCATGCATATGATCGGTCTCTATGGCTCAATCACAGCATGCTGGCCCGACGGTCACCTCCGTAACTGCGCGGTAGATGGTCTCTCCAGAATGTCTTCCAGCATAATCCACGCAGGAAGGGTAAGTAGCCTCCCCTGCTTGGGCAGGAGGACTTGGCTGGACATTCCTGGAGAGATCAAGTAAGTGGTTTTGCCCTTTCTTTCCTCTCTCCCTGCCTTCCCTCCTTCCCTCCTTCCCTCCTTCCCTGGGCTCTGCAAGCTAAGACTGGCTGCTGGGGGTCACCTGGGGTGGGCTCCATCTGGAGTGGGAACTGCGCTGTAGGCCATCATTGGAAATGTCTATTTTCTCAAATCGCCTTTCAGGACAACCTTGGAGAGAGCGTAGCTCCGCCTCTTTAACAGGAAACACTTTCAGCCTTTAAATCCCTCCTCTTCCACCATGGCCTCAGTTATTGTGTTTCCTCCGCCATGGTGGAAGCAACAGGTGGGAACCAGGGTGCTACGCTCTTTCCAAGGGGGAAGCAGTAAGGCTTACCTTTCTTTTTTTCTGCCTGGTGTGCAGCTTTTATTTGGTACTTGTACCAGTGACCATCCCAGCACCCCCTCCACCGCAAGCGGGGGGTGTTCCGGAGTCCCCAGTCTCGCCTGCTCAGGGGAGTAAAGGACCCACAGGAGAAGCAGCATCTTGTGCCCGGAATCCGCGGTAAGGCTCCAGGAGCCGAGCGGTTGCCACTGCAGGTCAGCGGCGCGAATCGCATGACGGTTCCGGGTCCTGGCTGGCGGGTGACGTCAGTTCCGGCGATGCGGTTTCCTGTGGGGGCGTGGCGCTAGTGGTTCCCAGCGCTTGGAACGCAGAGACTAGGGGGCGGGTCTATCGACCAGCGCTTCCGTTTCCGGCCCACGTGGATGACGCGGGACCCGGGAAAATTTAAAAACACACACTGTGTGTATAGCCCAGCTGCGCTCTCGACAAGATGGAAGAGAGACAGACAGCGATGGCGGAAGCAGGCGCCCTAAGCTCCGGTCAGGCTCAGGTAAGAGGGGTACAATGGTGCCTTTTTATTCTTATCCAAATGAGTCTTTTTTGCTGTGTTGTTTTGTTTGTTTCCTCCCTTAAGGGAGCCTGCTGCTGTACGGTCGGTGGTTACTTCTCTCTGACCTGCTACAGCTTGGACATTGGTGGTTGTTTTCACTGGGACACTTCTTTTCTATCTTTGGTGGTGGCCTAAATGACACTAATTGGTTAGGTGTGGCTAGGACATTAGGTGAATTTCTATTGTTTATCTCATTTCAGGAGAAAGCTGTAGCAAAAACCAAACATGTAAACCCACCAAGCCAGAGGAAGTGTCCCTCCTGCAAAAATCCTTTAAGGGATTCATGGCAAAAAGCTATGTGCAGGTCTTGCATTAAGGACTTAGTGGAAGAGGAAACATCCCAGCAATTCAAGGATTTATTTTCCTCAGTAAGAGAGCTTACAAGTTCTCTTGGTTCGGTTAAATCTCTGCTAAGTCCAGCAGTCTTAACTGAACCCCAGCAACCACCGTCCAGCCCAAGAGCCTCCACCTCTAGACCAGCAGAGAGTGTGGACTCTGGGGACGAAGGGGCAAGTACTCTCCCCTCTCTCAAAGACTCAGATGAGGAGGAAGAGGAAGATGACGGCAAAACCTCCAGATATAAATTATCTTTGGAAGATGTGGATGATCTCTTAAAAGCAATCTACACTACCCTGGATATTCAGGAGGAAAAGGTACATCTTTCAGTACATGATAAAATGTACCAGGGTCTGGATGATTCCAAGCAAAGAGTGTTCCCAGTCCATAGGGTCATATCGGACACTATCAAAAAGGAATGGAAGGACCCTGAAAAAGGTCCCTTCCTATCAAAGACCCTCAAAAAGCAGTTTCCTTTTGAAAACAAGGACTCAGAGGTCTGGAATAAAAAACCAAGAGTGGACGCTGCCTTCTCGCAAGTCTCTCGTCGTACGGATCTCGCTTTTGAGGACATGGGAGTGTTGAAGGATGCAATGGATAAAAGGGCAGACTCCCTGCTGAAAAAAGCATGGGACTCCACGTCAGCCAGCCTCAAACCAGCTATGGCTTCCACAGTGGTGGCAAGAAACCTGGAGTGTTGGATAGAGAAATTGATGAACCATGTAGAGGCAGGTACTCCAAGGAAAGACCTGTTGGAATCCTTCCCTCTAATTTTGAAAGCGGTAAAATACATGGCAGATGCATCCGCTGAATCAATCAAAATGGCTGCTAGATCAGCAGCATTAGTGAATTCAGTTAGGCGTGCAGTCTGGCTAAAGACATGGTCGGGTGACACAGCCTCAAAAATAAACTCTGTGGCCTACCCTTCTCGGGGGATTTGCTGTTTGGTCCAGAGCTAGAAACTGTGCTGGATACAACAGCTGACAAGAAGAAGGCTTTCCCTTCTAAAAAGAAGCAACCGTTTAAAAAGAATTTTCGTTCTGTTCAGCAATCCTTCAAAAAAGATGACAACAAAAAGCCTTGGTTTTCCTAAAAAGGTAGAGGAAGGGGTGGAGTGCTCTTTAGATTCCCTACAGACCAAGCTTCTAAAAACAAATGACAGCATTACTCCAGTGGGGGGAAGACTGTCAGCTTTTTTCCCTCAATGGAACCAAGTATCCAAAAGTCCCTTTGTGAGGAACATCATTTCACAGGGATACAGTCTAGAATTCTCGGAATGCCCCCCAAGCAGGTTTTATGTCACAGCCCTACCACGGGATCAGGAAAAAGCTTCCGCTATGATGACCCTCTTACAGGATCTGATACAACAGGAAGTGATTGTTCCAGTCCCAAAACATCAGGAGGGCCGGGGGTTTTATTCCCATATATTCTTGGTAAAAAAACCTTCAGGCAAGTACTGACTGATTCTAAATCTGAAGATCTTAAATCAGTAAGGTACAAGCACTTTCATATGGACACAATCCACTCCATTACAAAGCTGTTGACTCCAGGTTGCTTCATGGCGTCCCTGGACTTGAGGGACGCCTATCTACATGTGCCGATAGCTCTGGCTTCCCAAAGATTTCTCCGCCTAGCCATCGATCTGGGGACGTCAATATGGCATCTCCAATTCACAGCCCTACCATTCGGGCTTTCATCCTCGCCCAGGATTTTCACAAAAGTCATGGCAGAAGCCCTAGAGCCTCTGAAACTGAGGGGGATCTCGGTCATTCCATATTTGGACGACCTACTGTTTTTTGCAGATTCCAGGGATCAGCTTGTGACAAACCTGCAAGTGTCACGGACTCATCTCAAGAATTTAGGTTGGCTCCTAAATCTGGACAAATCAAACTTAGATCCAACTCAGGAGATGAGGTTTCTGGGCTACACCATAAACTCAGTTCTTCAAAAGGTCTTTCTCCCCCAAGAAAAGATAGAGAAGATTTACTCTGCAGTGGGTCAGATTCAGACAAATCTCCCAACATCTGTCCGATTGGCTATGGCAGTATTAGGCCTCCTCACGGCCTCAATCCCAGCCGTACAATGGGCAAGGCTACACTCCAGACCCCTCCAGAGGAACATTTTACAAGTTTGGTCACACCAGGAGTCACTGGAAAAGTGCTTCAAACTAAAATCAAACGTAAAAAGAGCACTCTGGTGGTGGAGAAACCCAAACAACCTGACAAAGGGTCTCTCGTGGGTGTTTCCACTGGACAAACGTCTGACAACAGACGCAAGTGCTTGGGGTTGGGGAGCTCATTTGGAAGGGCAAACCGCTCAAGGAACTTGGTCCAAGTGGGAAGCAAAGAAGTCATCAAATTGGCGGGAGTTAAAAGCCATATTTCTGGGGCTCCTTACCTTTCAGCAGACAGTCAAAGGACGTCATGTTCAAGTTCTGTCAGACAACACAACAGCGATAGCTTATGTACAAAAGCAAGGGGGAACCAGGAGCCCAGGTCTCATGGAGTTAGCCAGTCAGTTGTTGTCCTGGGCAGAGCTAAACGTGACCTCCTTATCAGCGGTTCATTTAAAGGGATCCCAGAATCTGTTGGCAGATCTGCTAAGCAGAAGGAGTGTGGTGGAAGCAGAATGGAGTCTGAGCCAGGAGATTTTCTCCATGATCTCCAAAGAGTGGGGGAAACCCCAGGTAGATCTATTTGCCAACCAGCAAAACACGAAAGTCCGAGATTTCTTTTCTCTCCACAGAGGGGATCAGGCAGTTGGAATAGATGCTCTAGCACACCCATGGCATTACCAGCTGTGTTACGCCTTTCCCCCATTTCCCCTAATCCCATTGGTATTAAAGTTCAGGGAAGAGAACACTAGTCTTATCCTGATTGCTCCATATTGGCCAAAAAGACCTTGGTTTGCGACACTTCTAAACCTAGCCGCAAATCCTCCTTGGAGGCTACCACTCAGGAAGGACTTGCTATCACAGGGTTCTGTGAACCATCCGGAAGCAGACAGACTACATCTGACTGCTTGGCTTCTGAAGAAGACCTCCTAAAAGCCAAAGGACTTTCAGATAAGGTAGTAAGGACCCTACTGTCCAGTAGAAAGGAGGTAACTAGGGCCATCTACCTTAAAGTATGGAAAAAATTCAATTCTTGGTGTTCTTCCAAAAACTTTATAGTCAAGAGTGTCGTTTCAGTTTTAGAGTTTCTCCATGAAGGAATGGAGAAAGGATTGGCAGCCAGCACCTTGAAAACCCAAGTTGCGGCTCTTTCAGTTTACTTTGAAAAAGCTTTGTCCAAAGAAACTTTAATTTCCAGATTTTTTAGGGCCTTGGCTCGGAACAGACCCATAGTCCTTAAAGTTTTTCCCAGTTGGGATCTATCTGTTGTTTTACAGGGTCTCACGGGAGCTCCGTTTGAACCCCTTCAAGAGACTTCCTTAAGAAGTTTAGTTTTCAAAACAATTTTTTTAGTTGCCATTACATCGGCAAGGAGAGTCAGTGAACTCCAGGCTCTGGCGGTTACAGAACCTTTTTTGAGGGTCTTTCCAGACCGAGTGATCCTTCAGACGGATCCAGCCTTCCTACCAAAAGTATCTTCAACCTTCCATAGGTCACAAGAGATAACCCTGCCTACCTTTTCCTCAGTCCCTAACAATGCAGGAGAGGAAGCTTTCCATACGCTGGATGTGAGAAGATGTTTGCTCCAGTTTCTAGCAGTTACCAAAGAGTTTAGAAAAACAAATGCCCTCTTTGTAGTATTTTCAGGTCCCCGCAAAGGGGAGAAAGCTTCCAAAAGTACATTAGGCAGATGGCTTAGACAAGCAATTACAGAAGCTTACCAAGCTAAAGGAGAAATACCTCCCTCAGGTATTGCTGCTCATTCAACAAGGTCAACAGCAGTTTCCTGGGCCGAGAGGGCCGGTGCTACGCCTGATCAGATTTGCAAGGCTGCCACTTGGTCCAACTACTCAACTTTTCTCCGGCACTATAGGTTGGACTTGCTGTCTGTCGCAGATCAAGCCTTCGGCAGGAAGGTACTGCAGGCAGTAGTCCCACCCTAGGGTAAGTTACTTGGTTATCCTCTCCAAGGTTGTCCTGAAAGGCGATTTGAGAAAAACTTAGACTTACCGGTGACGGTATTTCTAAGAGCCTTTCAGGACAACCGCTATTTCCCTCCCTAATATATCTTAGAAGTATTGATTAAGTGTCTATCATGGTCGTTGTGGTTGTTCTGTGCTTTTGTCTTCCAGTTTGTCGGAAACCACAATAACTGAGGCCATGGTGGAAGAGGAGGGATTTAAAGGCTGAAAGTGTTTCCTGTTAAAGAGGCGGAGCTACGCTCTCTCCAAGGTTGTCCTGAAAGGCTCTTAGAAATACCGTCACCGGTAAGTCTAACTAAGTTTTTTTTCTGCTTACCTGTGTGTTTTTCCCTCCATGCTGTCGGCGGCCATTTTCTTGTGGTCCACGCCTGTTTTAGCCTCTATCGCTCGGGGGCCATTTTCTTGTGGTCTGTGCCTGCTAGCTCTATCTGCCCGCGCCTGTATGGGTCTACCGCTGCTCGGCGGCCATTTTATTGTGGTCCACGCCCACTTTGGTCTCTGTCGACTGCTCGGTGGCCATTTTCTTGTGGTTCACGCCGTTTTTCAGTATGGCTGCTCGGCGGCCATTTTGTGGAAGTCTTTGGCCTCTAGGTTGCATTCACAGGTGCGCGATAGACAGACACGGTGACGAAGGATCAGACTGACAGACATGCTATGGGAGACCATCACTGGCGGGAGCAGACGATCAGCAGTAACAGTGACTGTCCTAAAGTGGTGAGTCCTCTGGGAGACCCTGCATCTCTGTAGCAGCTAGGAGGGTGGGCTGTGATACCTTGCCTGGAGCCCCTATGGGTGTCAGGCGCGTGGGTCAGCAGACGTTTTTTTCCCCTGAAACACCTGAGTTGGCAACTGGTGCCCCTGCTATATCAGTGGACGCTATGTCGGTGATCCTGGAGACCTTTTGTTGCCAAGGTGGAAGCGGCACGTGGGAACACGGGGGGTAGGAAGCGCTCCCTCCCCCCGCCATCTTCTGGCGATAATTCTGATGCAGAGCCAGGCCCAGCTGTGGCGGATGGCCCTGATTCTGATGCATCAGCGGCTGCGGACCGTGACCGGTCAGACAGTGAGGATGACTCCAGGCCTGGGTCAGCACGCGAAAAGGCTTGGTATCTATCACTGCAGTGCGGGTTGCGCTGAAGTTGGGGAATCCTGCAACAATGAAGGCGGTTCCTTTTGGGTTCAGTAAGCCGGCCCGCACTGCCAAGGTGTTTCCTTGTATGAAAGTTTATCAAGATAAGACATACAAGGAGGGGGAAAAACCTGAAGGTTTTTTTTTTTCCGGCCCCAAAAAATTTGGCAGTCCAGTAACCCTTTTAGGAGAGTTTCCTGAAAATATGGATCTCTCTGCCGATAGGGGACCCCCCTCTGTCCAGACTTAACCAAATAACCACGAGTCCAGTGGAAGGGGCTCCTGTCTTCAAGGACCCTGCGGACAAGAAGGCTGAGGTAATCGCTCGCTACCTATAATGGACTCAGTGGTGCGTCCAGCAATGGCTGGGGCTTTGGTGTCTCAGACACCTACTGAGTGGGCAAAGATGCTACTGTCTGCGAGTCAGACATGGATACTATCCCCTTGCTGTCCAGAGCCTCGGTTTATGCAGTGGTGTTGCGCCACCTGGTTTGGCCAAGTGCTGGTCTACGGACCAAAAAAAAAAAAACTTCCAAGAAGGCCTTATTGGACCTGCCCTTAAGGGTGACATCATTAAGGATGCCATAGGAGATAAGAGCTTGCTGATCCCGCAATTCAAAAAGGGGTAAGGAGCCACGCCATAGGCTAGGGCTCTCCTTCACCGCGCACAAGAAGTTCTTTTGTCCGCCTAGTCCGGCAAGTAAACGACCCCAGGCTGATTTAAGCGCCTGCTGAGGGACAGAAGCATCCCTGGTTTCGTAAGCCCAACCTTGCTTGCCTACCGAACAGATTTTTTTTTTCCTCTAAACCTCCAGCTTCAGCCGACTCGTTGGGAAGTCCTATATGGGGCGGTTCAAGACCTGCTGATACGCGGGGTGGTCCTTTCTGTCTCAGTACAGGAACGGGTTCTGGGGTTCTACTCTAATCTGTTCGTAGTGCTGAAGACGCTCTGTTGTCGTGGCCCTCCATCCAGGGAATTTCCGGCATCCTTGGTCATCAAGAACGCATGCTTGCATATCCTCATATGCACTAGGCATCAGAGATGTCTCCTAAGGGGGGGCAGAAAGGCGCGTACCAGGCCTGTCGGCCGTATACATTCCGGGTGTGGGAAACTGGCAGGTGGACTTCCTAAGTTGCCAGATGCTGGACCAAGGAGAATGGTCTCTACACCTGGAGGCGTTTCAGCTCCTTTGCCAGAGGGGAGGCTTGCCAGTCGTATATCTCCTTGCTTCTCGACTCAATCGGAAGGTCTTGAGGTTGTGGCCAGGTCAAGAGACCCATGGGCAAACACGACAGCTGCGTTGATGTCACCGTGGAGCCAGTACCGGCTAATCTATGCCTTTCCTCCTCTGAAGCTCCTTCCTCATCTGCTTTGCAGACTGGAGGCAGAGAGGGTTCAAATGGTCCCAATTGATCTGGATTGGCCTCGGCGTCCTTGGTATGCCGATCTAGTGCATCTGGTAGCAGACAGACGCCTTTTGGCATCTGCCGCTAAGAGAGGACCTGCTGTCACAAGGTCCCATACGCCCTCCTGTTTTTACAGTCGCTGGCTTAATGGCATGGCTTGAGAGCCAGGCGCTAAGAGACCGGGGCATGTCAGATTTAGTGATCTCTACCATGAGGAGTGCTCGGAAATCATCCCCTAGGAAGATTTACCATCGCACTTGGAAGACCTACATATCCTTTTTGTGAGGAAATGAGGTGGCATCCGCGTACTTACTTGGTTCCAGAGTCCTGCTGTTTAGCAAGGAACGGGCCAAAAATTTTGCTTTAAGTACAATTAGGGGGTGGGTATCTGCCCTGGTTGTCCTTTTTCAACCACCCTTGGTGACTCACTCTCTAGTGAGAACGTTTGTACAGAGGGTTCAGCAGGCGGCCACTCTGGTCCACCCTCCACTACCTCTGTGGGGCTTGTATAGCAGACGTCCTTTTGGCGTCTACCGCTACGAGAGGACCTGCTGTCAGTGTCCCATATGCCATCCTACTTAGTCAATGGCTTTAATGGCATGGCCTCTAGGTGCCTCAGAAACCACCATTTGAGAACATCAGGGAGTTTCCTTGTTGACACTTTTTCGGAAAGTGATCCTTTTGGTGGCTGTTATGCCAATTAAGATGGGTTTCTGAGCGGGCAGCCTTGTCATGCAAGCCTCCCTATCTGATCTTCCACAAGGATAAGGTGGTTCTGCGTCCGCAGCCTTCTTTTCTTCTTAAGGTAGTTTTTCGACTTCCCATCTCAAGGAAGACATTGTACTGCCATCCTTGTGTCCTCATCCGTCGAATCCTAAGGAGACGACGTTGCATTCCTTGGACGTTGTCCGAACTCCGAGAGTATGCTTGTCTGGTACTGCTCCGTTCCGGAGTCCAGACTCACTGTTTTTGTTTCGGTGACTGGTCCCAAGTAGGGCCCAGCGGTCTCGATGGTCACCATCTCTAGGTGGATCCGACAGATCGTGATCAGGCTCACGCCATGTAGGGTCAGGCGCCTCCCTTTCCCGGCGCATTCGACCAGGGCATGAGGTGCCTCTTGGTGTTACGTCCGTTAAGACGGGTTTCTCAGCTGGCAGCCTTGTCGGGCAGGGCTCCCTATCTGATCTTCCACAAGGATAAGGTGGTGCTGCGTCCGCAGCCTTCTTTTCTGCCTAAAGGTCGTTTCGACCTTTCATCTCAAGGGAGACATTGTACTGCCATCCTTTTTGTCCTCATCCGTCGAATCCTAAGGAGACGACAACGTATTTCTTGGACGCTGTCCAAGCTCTGAGAGCATCAAGCGTCTGTTTTCCCAGGTGTGTTGTCCATTCACACTTTCACTAGACTTTACAAGTTGATGTGTGTGCATCTTTGGATGCTTCTTTCAGCCGCAAGGTATTGCAGGCGGCTGTTTAGAGTTGCAACTTCTCCGTTGAGGAGCTCTGTTTTTTGTTTTGGGGTGAAGTTGTTTTTATTTTATTATAAAAAAATAAATAAAAAATTTGATTAAACTTCAACATTTCCATTTAGCATTGTACATTCTTATATTCCATCATTTACATAAAAAACACAAATGAACATTACAGGAAAGAACTAGGTACAAAATTGTCTTATCAAAAGTTTATCAATTATACTACCCCCCACCCCCAAAGAGAAAGAAAGGAAAAAAGAAAAGAAGAAAAAAGACATGAAAAACAAAGGAAAATAATTGATAGCCAACTCCCTCCCTCAGAAAAACCCCTTCCTACTTCCAAAGAGGCCACTAATGGCCATGGTAACTTTATTCTTTTTATGTGGGTAAAAAAAATAATTATATATACATATACACATACACATACACATACACATACACATACACATACACATACACATACACATACACATACACATACACATACATACACACACACACACACACACATACATTTGTGCCTCGTGGTAAATATTAATTACACGTAATTGTGTGTAGTGGCCCCTAATTCCCTAACTTGGGTAACGGCAACCAAAAAAAAAAGGGGAAGAAAGGAAGAGGGGGGGGGGCTCCCCTCTCCCTCTTCCACGTGTTTATTGTTTCCCCCTCTTCCAAGACCTCATAAGAGGCCACTAATGGCCATGGTGTTAAAAATAAAATATACCTTCTCACAGGGTGAAGTTGTTTTAATGCTGTTCCCACCCCTCGTTTTTGACACTGCTTTGGGACGTCCCACTTGTCAGGATTGAAGCTGTGTCCGTCCATGAACGAAAGTAAATAGAATTTTTGTACTCACCGTAAAATCCTTTTCAAGTTGTGATCCAAATTGGCAATTTTAACAGTTAACAATTTGAATAAAATGATTGAAATTGATATGACATTATAAAAATCTTCTCTTCGGTTATAAAACTCGGTAGCTCATTACCAATTTTGTCTAGATTTATTCCATGTTTAGCTCTTCTTCTCTTCCAGCGTGTTTTACTATATAGATATGCTATATTAAATGACAGTGGCTTACATAATTTTCTTGGCTGTGGCTCTAAGGGACTCCCTTATACTCGGTAACAGAACGTAATAAATATTGATATATAACCCTTGTGGCTGGTTCAGGACATTTTTATGCTGGCCTCTATTAATGATTTATTAGAGGACCCTGATTATTATGTGTGACTATAAGGCATTGTGGAATAATGTGAATAGAGTACATCATAAGGGCAAGAGTCCTGAGCAATGTTCCGTGCACAATGCGATTACTTTGTCAGTAGCTCAGCTTTGCAGATTGAAACACTTACTAAAATCTTTCTTTAAATGTTAATGTGCAACCAAATAAAAGATTCAAGGCATGGTAAAAAAAAGTGTAAAAAATAATTGTACTGTTTTTTTGTTTTTGTTCCCTTTGGTATAGCAATTTCTGTCTTTTACAATATAGTGGGCCTACAGACAAATGTCAGAAACCCCTATTGTTTTTGCTAGTCAATTTTTTATTTTACTGGCATTTCAAAAGTTAAATTATCAGTTTCAGTACTTGCTAAAACGAATCAATTTTCTCCCCAAAAAAATAAACAGTTTTGTGCATCTAGTGATGTTTCTTGGGCCTATTATGGTTGGGCGACATTGCTTGGGTTCGATACATGAAGTGGGAATTTCATTGAATCTGGTTTTGAAGTTCACAAAACTCAAACTTGCCAGCTAATCTTCAAGGGGGGTAAATTTTTGATATTGAATTCTAGTCATTTTCAAGGCCAATAGGCAAGCTTATGTCAAAAAGGCCAAAGGGAGTTTGACATTTTCAAAAAAGCAGCAATTTTTTTTTTTTAAATGCCATACAGTGAGGGGAGGGTCCATTTTAATGTGACATAGAAACAATCCTTTAAATGATATGTCTGAGATCCCTTTTTAAGCTTTTTTGATGTTGCAGAACAGAATGATTGATTGCAACAGATGCAATGCTGTATTCTAGCATCAGTTTGAATGTATAATTGATTTTTTTTTTTACATTTAGCTTGGCTGACCGCAACAGCACCCTAATCTGATTCATTTCAATGAGCAAAAAAGATTCTAAGCTAGTTTTGGTTGTGACACTGTGTGTGTTTTTTCTTTTTTCTTATAAAGTGCTAATGGACCTGAATTGACCTGTTGAAGTAGCATCTACAACAGATCTAGAAGCTATGGAAAACCCCTCAACTTAGTACAATTTTTGGCCAGTGGTGAAACAGTTTAAAGTGTCTTACTCTATTAAAAAATAAAAAATAATCCGGTTTTCTTAGCCACTTGCCTACGGGGCGCTTTCACCCCCTTCCTGCCCAAGCCATTTTTCAGCTTTCAGCGCTGTCACACTTTGAATGACAATTGCGTGGTCATGCAACACTGTACTCAAATGAAATTTTTATAAAATTTTTTTCCCCACAAATAGCTTTCTTTTGGTGGTATTTGATCACCTCTGTGGTTTTTATTGCGCTATAAACAAAAGAAGAGGGACAAGTTTGAAAAAAACAAAATTTTTAACTTTTTGCTATAATATCCATTTTATTTATTTATTTTTTTGTGTATTCTTCTACATATTCTTGGTAGTAAAAATCGCAATAAGCGTATATTGATTGGTTTGCGCAAAAGTTATAGCAGCTACAAAATAGGGGATAGATTTATAGCATTTTTTTTATTTAATTTTTTTTTATTAGTAATGGCGGCGATTAGCGATTTTTATCGTGACTGCGATATTGCGGCGGACACATCGGACACTTTTGACACATTTTTGGGACCATTCACATTTATACAGCGATCCCTGCTATAAAAATGCATTGATTACTGTATAAATATGACTGGCAGGGAAGGGGTTAACACTAGGGGGTGATCAAGGGGTTAAATGTGTTCCCTAGGGAGTGATTCTTACTGTGGGGGGAGGGGACTGACTGGAGGAGGTGACCGATGGTTGTCCCTATGTACAAGGGGCACACCATTGGTCTCTCCCTGACAGGACTTGGATCTGTGTGTTTACACACACAGATCCACGGTCCTGCTCCGTTACTGGGCAATTGCGGGTGCCTAGCAGTCGACCGAACACGGGCATCGGGTCCCCAGTGACGTGGCGGTTGGGCGCCCCCTAGTGGCTTGGGAAGGCGCGACGTCATATGACGTCCACCCATAACGAGAGGGTTTTCCTCCCACCGTCATTTGACGGCGGGTGGTGGACAAGTGGTTAAAGCATGTTTATACAGCACCGTGCTTGTGCTGTCATTTGGCCCTCTGTATCACCTAAAATACCTGGCTGATCCTGCCTGGTTCTGCCCACCCCACTGTAAACTGACCATGGTTTGTCATGGCTGCTGAGCGCTGACACTGGTCAGTTTACATGCCTCCGTCATCTGCAGCTATCCTCTCTGCTCTCCCCTGTCCTCTCCTTGCTTGGCAGCTTGAGACACTGCCCGCCCCTCTGCTCCTGCTGCTATAAAAAAAGATCTTCTATTTATACCATCCCATCTGTTATGTAGCAATATGTGTGCCTGTGCTGTATAAAAACTATTCTGATTTCTACCTTATCTCAGATTGCCTCCCGGCGCTCACATGACTGCTCGTCACTTTGCTTCTCTCCTCCTGGATGACGTCGGCGGGAGTTCTCGGCCCCTCCCGCTGTAGCTGTCAGCTGGGGAGAGGAGAGAGAGCCAAAGAGTCACGGTTGCACCGGGAGACGCTCTGAGAGGAGTTAGAAATTGACATTGTTTTTATACAGCCCAGGCACTGTGACACATCGTTGTATAACAGATGGGATGGTATAAATTAGAATCTAGTGGCTTAACAACCTTTTTTTAATAGTATAGTTTTGTAAGTTTTTTTTTTTTCCCCACAGTACCACACTGCATTGTTTACCAACAATGCACTGCATGGCCTTTAAACTTCAGTCAGCAGGCTTAGAAGGGTCAAATGACATACACTTGTTGACACAAGCAAAGCGGACCTTTGCACCATGTCACCATATACTTGTGTGGTAAGGGAGTGTACACCAAAGCACCACGTTTATTTCTCCTATTGCCATAGCTACCATTACACTTGGGCAATCCTGTTTAATAAACACTAGTGTGTGTACCAAATCTATATAACCTGTATAGTGAAGTGAACTTAAATGGATATTGACAAATCCATAAAGGAATAAAAAAAAAGTCCATATAACGTGAAAAAACAAACAAAAAGACCCTGTGCGGGCACAAATTGTGTCAACTCTAATAGGAGAAAAAGCAAGTCCATATATCTTAGACACACTCCTATGAAAATCTTCCCACAAAAGGTGATGAGAACCAAATGTTGACTGTAGAAACACTTGAAGTGATAAACTGGATGAGGTACTCTTACCGCAACAGGTGGACTCATCTATCATACGATAGTGGGTCAGATAGGCTTGAGGTCTCAGCGACCAGGGACCGTGGAGCAGGATGCCATGGACGTCTCAACCGGTCTTGAAAGGGAAATCCAATGGATAGAAATGCAGGTCCAACACTTCTCCAGCAAACAGACAATTTTATTTAATAAATCCTGTCACGGTTTTATTGATCTGCACCATTGGGAGTTTCCCCTTTGTTTCTACTCTTTCCACCTTTTGTTTGCTTGGAGCCTGTATGCTGGAGAAGTGTTGGACCTGCATTTCTATCCATTGGATTTCCCTTTCAAGACCGGTTGAGACGTCCATGGCATCCTGCTCCACGGTCCCTGGTTGCTGAGACCTCAAGCCTATCTGACCCACTATCGTATGATAGATGAGTCCACCTGTTGCGGTAAGAGTACCTCATCCAGTTTATCACTTAAAGTGTTTCTACAGTCAACATTTGGTTCTCATCACCTTTTGTGGGAAGATTTTCATAGGAGTGTGTCTAAGATATACCGACTTGCTTTTTCTCCTATTCGAGTTGACACAATTTGTGCCCGCACAGGGTCTTTTTGTTTGTTTTTTCACGTTATATGGCCACAATTTGAGCCCGCACAGGGTCTTTTTTGTTTTTTCACGTTATATGGACTTCTTTTTTTTTTTTTTATTCCTTTTATGGATTTGTCAATATCCATTTAAGTTCACTTCACTATACAGGTTATGTAGATTTGGTACACACACTAGTGTTTATTTTATACATACTTCATTGTGATTGATTATCACATTTGGTCAAAACACTACTTTTGTTGGTTGTCACTTCACATTGAGTTTTTATGCCCTTTACTATTTGTGTTAGCGCTGCACTATTTATTTTGTTTGCATTTATCACCTTCTCTATTTGAGTGCTGGCAGCTTGAACATTGTGTTTTTGGGTTTAGCGCAGTTTTTTACTTCATATTTCAATCCTATTTATTAAAATGTCAGGCAGGTCTAAAAAGGCAGAGGGTCTACATGTGGGGGTAGTAGGGGGGTAGAGCTGCATGATTAATCGTTTAAAAAAAAAATATATCACAATCTCAATTCAACCCCCCATGCGATCTTAAGCTGGATACACACTATGCAATTTTCTTTTAGATTTTTTTTTTTTTCTTTAGATTTAGCAAAAGTATATAATTTGAGGTCAAACCTTAAGGGTTTTAATTTGTATGCAATCAGGTAGGCTCTTGCACTACATGGTTTTGGGAAAATCTAAAGGAAATCCGACAACAAAAGTTCTATAGTGTGTATGGGGTTTAAATCAGTAATTTCCATGATTCGTGCAAAACCGTTCTCTGCTCACTCGCAGCTGTCAGAAAAAAAAAAAAAATCGGCAAATGTTTATCAACATTGCTCAGTGCTGGGAGATGGAAGGAAACCTTGTAACATTTTGTTCTTTTATATCAGGGGTAGGCAACCCCCGGCACTGGTGCCGCAAACGGCACCCAAGCCTCTTTTGCCGACACTCTACTCCCTCCCCATCAGCAGAGCAGTACAGGCAAGTGTCAGAGAGACACTAATGCAATCCAATTTTAGAATTCCGCACCTGCACTGAGGGGGAGGCACTGTGCCGCCACACATTGTAAAAAATGGGAAACCTTGGTTGGTTCTGTAACTTTGTAGCTGCGATTGTCAGCTTTTGTGATGGGGAAGAGATTGGGTGCAGTTCTGCTGGGGAGGGGGGGGGCGGTTTGGACCCTGTTTCTTATACATTGAAGGGGCAGGGGGGGTACAATAGTGGGACATATGTGCAGGAGGTACAGTGGTGGGAGGGATGAGAAGGGGGTTCAGTGGTGGGACAGCAAAGCGGGGGGGGGGGTACAGTGATGGGGCAGATGAGCAGGAGAGGGTTCAGTGTTGGGCCGGATGAGGACGGGGTTACAATGGTGGGAAAGATGAGCAGGGGGGTTCAGTGTTGGGGCAGAAGAGAAAGGAGGTATGCTGTGGGACAGATGAGCAAGGGGGCACAGAGGTGGGGCAGATGTGCAGAGGAGAAAGGAGGTACATCGGTGGAACATACGAGCAGGGGGTAGGTTATAGTGGGTGGGGCAGAAGAGCAGAGGGTACAGTGGTGAGGCAGATGTGCAGGGGCTTACAGTGGTGGGGCAGATGAGCAGGGGGGTACAGTGGGGAAACAGATTTGCAGGGGGGAACGGTGATCTGAGGTGTGAAGGTGCAGGAATTGGGGCTGATCTGAGGCGTGAGAGTGCAGGGTGTTTAGTAGTGAGAAATTAAGTAGTTTTACAGCATTTATTTTATAAAGAATCCTTTTCGTGATGGAGTGTGAAGTTTGTTTTTTTTGTTATAAAATCGGCATGCTCAATTTCTTTGAAAACATTTTTCGGCACACTGTGCTCAAAAGGTTGCCTACCCGTTTTAGATCAAAGGGATGAACTTTGGTCTGCAAATGAGGTCAGTTTAACAACTTGGGGCACGTTCACACTGGTCAAACACTCTGACCTTAAGAGCTCATGTCAAATGACGTGTGAAAATCAATGTTTCCCTATGAGAGCCGTCTTAACTGGTCCGACTTTGAAAATGCTCCCTGCACTACTTTGGTCAGACTTTGATCCTACTTCAGCCCATTGAATATCACTGAAGTCTGATCAAAGTCGGATCGCCGTCTTGATTGATCTCGCTTTGGCATGCAACTTGTGCTCTGATCTTGAAGGGGAACTCCACGCCAAATAAAAAAACTGCATAGGTTCCCTTTCCAAGAGCATACCAGGCCCTTCGGTCTGGTAAGGATTTGAAGGGGAACCCCTACGCCAAAAAAAAAACGGCGTGGGGATCCCCCCAAAATCTATACCAATCCCTTATCTGAGCACACAGCCCCAGCAGGTCACGAAGGGGGGTGGGAATGAGCGAGCGCCCCCCCTCCTGAACCGTACCAGGCCCCATGCCCTCAACATGGGGGGGTGGGTGCTTTGTCCCCATTTTGATGAGGACAAGGGCCTCTTCCCGACAACCCTGGCCGTTGGTTGTCGGTTTGCGGGCGGGGGGCTTATCGGAATCTTGGAGCCCCCTTTAACAAGGGCCCCCCCCAGATCCCGGTCCCCCACCCTATGTGAATGAGTATGGGGTACATTGTACCCCTACCCATTCACCCAAAAATGTGTCAAAACACAGTACAAAGGTTTTTAAAGTATTAAGCAGCTCCGGCATCTCTCCTGACTTCTCCCCTCTTCAGCTCTTCTGCCTCCTCTGCTGATGTCTTCTCCCCTCTCCAGGTCTTCTCCCCTCGCTCTCCGGTTCTTCTCCCTCTGTCCACTGTCTTTTGCTGGGTCTCCTCTGCTGTCTTCTCGCTCTTTTGCCTGGTCTTCTCCACTGTCCTCTCCCTCTGTTCTTCTTCCGACACTCTCTCCCGCTCTAATGCCGGGTGCGAGGTGTGCCACTACTTATATTGGCATGGGGCGGGGTCACCCATAGGCCCCACCCCGTATGACGCCACAGCCTATCACGGGACGTGGTGGCGTCATAAGGGGGGGCCTCCGTGTGATGTCACACGGTGACCCCGCCCGTGCCAATATAAGTAGTGGCGCACCCGGCATTAAAGCAGGAGAGAGCGTGGAGTCAACATTAGAAGAACTGAGGGAGAAAAAGGTGGGGGAAGACCAGGAAAAAGAGCGAGAAGACAGCGGACAGAGGGAGAAGAATCGGAGAGAGAAGTCATCAGCGCAGGAGGCAGAAGAGCTGGAGTTGCTTAATAAATTACTTTAAAAACCTTTGTACTGTTTTATATTTGACACATTTTTTTTTTTTTTCGGTGTAGTGGTTTCTCTTAAAATCCATACCAGACCGAAGGGCCTGGTATGCTCCTGGAGGTGGAACTTATACCGTTTTTTATTATTTTTTTTTTTTTAACATTTTGCATGGAGTTCCCCCCCTAAAGATTCATACCAGACAGTGCCTGGTGTTGTCGGATCAAAGTCGGATCCCTGTTCATTTGAAGCCTAACACATGTCGGACTTCAAGTCACAGGGAAAAGTCGGATCCAAAGTGTCGTACCAGTGTGAACCCGGCCTCAAAGCCGAAGCCTTTTTCAGACACTTGTTGCTTAAAACTTAAAATCTAGTATTTTCTGCTAGGAAATTACTTGGAACTCCCAAACATATATATATATATTTTTTTTAGCAGAGACCCTAGAGAATAATATGGCGGCCATTGCAATATTTTGTCACTGTATTTGCACAGCGGTCTTTCAAACACATTTTTTTGGGGAACAAAATTTACTTCAATGAATTTGAAAAAAAAAAATAAACTGTAAAGTTGGCCCATATTTTTTTATTTATTTTTTGTATAATGTGAAAGATGTTGCTCCGAGAATCGTGATCCTTATTTTTTCCAGAATCATGCAGCCCTAGTAGGGGGTATGCAGGTTCTGCATGACAAAATTATGGTCAGGCCATACCATCTACAGGGAGGGCACATCTGTCCTATCTAAGAGTGACCCTGCTATACAGCTTAACCTGCAGAAGGTAGCTGAGTGGCTTCCATTTACTTGCTCCCCCCCCCCCCCCCCAACGGTGCAGAGCCACCAGTTGTCTTCAACTGCTGCTAATATGCCCTCTACTTGCTCCTCCTCTTCTACTAATACTGCCATAGTTCCATAAACTGGCAGTAAGTAGTCCCTTCCCGCTGCTTGTGATCACTGCTTAGCTGCATCAGTTGCACACAAGAAAGCCGACCGCCGACTCAGGCCTGGTTCACACTGGGGCGACAAACGCTCCGACATTGGGAGCTCATGTCGCATGACGTGTGAAAATCAATGTTTCTCTTACCATCCATGGACTGACACGGTGTCACTTTACACGTGGGTTATGTCCCTGCTTGCAGGAGAAGACCTAGGCAGAATGTGAAATGTTATACATACATTCCAAAAGCCAGAGCTGAACAGCCCCACCCAGGGGGCGGTCCCTCCGTACATAACCCTCCCACTACAGTCAGCAGACTTCAGTTTTTTTCTGCCTAGCAGAAGGAGAAGACGTGGCTCTCTCAGGAGCCAGTCTCCTGACCTATTTTTATTCCTTTTCTGGAATTCTTTTTTATTTTATTTTTGAGAATCTTCTATCAACTGTCGGCTGGGCAACAGGTTGGGTACAAGATATCCTCGTAGTCTTCCCTGTCCGACCATCGAGCGTGCTGATCCTCGCCTTGTGTGCGTGAGACTCAGTTCACGACAGGCCCCATGACGCCAGGGGTGGCCGGGTTTGCTTTCATGCTCCCACGGTCCTCTCAAGACTGAACAGTTCCTGACTGACTGTATCTTTCGCGGTGGACCGGGCCGACAGCTACTCAGTACTGCACTGTGATAGTCCTGTCAGAAACACACCAGTGGGTCCCTCAGGGGACGGGTAAGTAGTCTCTCCTGCCTGCAGGTGAGTACAAAAAGCTGTGTGTTTCTCTGTGGGGGATTTTCCCTGTCTCCCCCTGTATTTCATTGTCACTCTCTGTCACCATTGCTGGCGCTGTGCTGTGTGGGGTGCCTGGGGGTCACACTGTTCTTGGAGGGGCTAATGCTGGTCTGCAGATATGCTTGGGGCCTTTTTTTGTGTGTTTTGGGGCCTGAGTGGCGCTGTGTGTGTGCTGTTTTTTTCACTTTTGCTGAGTCATGGCGGCCATCTTGCCGTGGATCGCCTCAGTGAAGTGCGGCGGCCATTTTCTTGTAGCCCGCGCGCTCTTCAGCACTAGTTTTGGCCTCTAGCGCTGCTGTAACAGCGCGAATCTCCTCACAATCTCCTCACAGCTCACCAGCGCTGACACAGCGCGGTACAGACAGCGGAACTGAGCGGTCCCTGGTCCGGTTTGGTGAGTCCCCTGGGCGCCCCCTCCTCAGTCAGCACAGCCTGTGGGTGGACTTTTTATCTGAGGAGTCTGAGGGGGGCAATATGGAGTCTCTGTCACCAGCTTCCCTTAAATGTCAGTGGACAACAGGCAGTGCTTCAGCACCTGCGGTCCCTAGGGACCAGTTGTGGGCAGTCCTGGAATCATTTCTGACCAGGATGGGAGCAGTGTGCAAGCGCAAGGGAGCAAAAAAGCGCCCTCCCCCCACTTTACTTCATGAGGGCGGTGCGCTGATTCAGATATGGGCCTAGCCACTATCGCTCAGGACCCTAGTTCTGAATGTATTGGATGGTTTTGAACAGGACATTCCTTATGTGAAAAACTCCAGTTCTGAGTCAGTAAATGACAGGGCGCTTGTTAGTGTACTCATGACTGCGGTGAGGGACACTCTCAAGCTAAAATGCTGCGGATGCAGAACCTCAGGCGGATACAGTCTCCTTTGGTTCTTTTAAGGCCAGGCCTTCTAAAGAGGTTTTTCCATATGTACTTTCTTTGACCAGCTCATTGATAAGGTCTGGGAAAAGCCGCAGAAGAATTTTTTTTTATGGTCCCGCGGCGTTTGTCTATCAGATACCCCTTGAAGATGCCCTACTTAAAAAGTGGGCTTCTCCCCCAGGGTCGACCCTCCAGTCGCCCGGTTGAACAAGGCCATCACTCTCCCGATGGAGGGGACTCCTGCATTTGAGGACCCCACTGACAGGAGGTCAGAAGTGGTGAGCAGAGCCATGTTTGCCTTGTTGGGATCCGCCCTACGGCCTGTGGTAGCGGCGACCCTTGTGTCTTAAACACTTACAGGTTGGGCAAAAATGTTGCATCTAGCTGTACAGGAGCATAATCTTCCTCCAGACACAGTTGCTCTGGCCCACCAACTGGTTCAGGGCCTGGTTTATGTGTGCGACGCCACGTTGGACGCGGCCCCTTTAATATCCAGGGCCTCTGTCTCGGCGGTGGTATTGCGTCGTCTTATCTGGTTGAAGTGCTGGTCTGCTGACCTAGCCTTAGGAAGCTCCTGACAGATCTACCATTTAAAGGTGGTAGACCTTTTGGTGCTGCTCTGGATGACATCGTCATGGATGTCATGGGAGGTAAAAGCACTCTTCTTCCTTAGACTAGCAAGAGTGAGGAGGCCCGCCGAAAACAGGGGCCTTCCTTTCCAGCAAAACGGGGTTTTTTCGTCAGAGTCCACGGGTAGGTCCTCTCAGACTGACGGCAGTGCGGCTGGTGGGCACAAGTGCCCCTGGGTGCGTAAGCCGAACAAGCGGCTCCCAAGCCCGCCTCCGCGTGAAGTCTTGCCTCCGCCCGACTCTGGGGTGACGACTTTGCAGGTCACGAATCGGTGGTCCTCCCGAATCTCCGACTGGTGGGTGTGCGAGGTGGTCACCTCAGGATACAGGATAGTATTCCGATCCTGGCCCCCAGACAGATTCTTTCCCTCGAATCTTCCTCTCCTTCCTACCTGTCGGGCAGCCCTCTTGGGGGCTGTACAGGATTTGATCAGGTCCGGAGTGATTGTGCCGGTTCCGTCAGAGTTTTCAGGGATTCTACTCGAATCTGTTTGTCGTCCCAAAAATAGGACGTGGTTCGACCTATCCTGGACCTCAAGGCCCTGAATGCCTTCGAGAAGGTGCAGAAATTCCGCATGGAATTCATTCGCACGGTGATCGCTACACTCCACCAAAGGGATTTTCTTCTGGCGTCCTTGGACTTCAAGGACGCCTACTTGCATGTTCCGATCTGCGCAAGTCACCAGAAGTTTCTGCGCTTGCGATCAGCGAAGTCCACTATCGATTGTGGCTCTTCCTTTCGGCCTAGCCTTGGCACCAAGGGTGTTCACCAAGGCGCTTGCTCCGGTTCTAGCCTTCTGTTACAGTGAGGTATTGCTGTCGTGGGCTATCTGGACGATCTTCTGCTAAGAGCAGAAAGTGGCTCAGACTTAGAGGAAAGGTGACTATCGTCAATTAGACCCTCAGGGACTTCGGGTGGTTCCTGAACATTCAGGAGTCAGTCCTGGTCCCGACTCAGTGTCTGGAGTATCTAGTTCTGATTCTAGACTCCTTGGAGGCAAAGGTATCCTACCTCTGGAGAAGTTGCTGACACTTCAGTCTGCGGTGCAGGTGCTGACATCCCGAAAATGGTTGTCAATCCGTTTTTTTGCATGAGAGTCCCGGGACTCGTGGTGGCCTTCTTCGTGGCCGTTCCGTATGCCCAATCACACACCAGGGCATTGCAGAAGGAGATCTTGTCCACCTGGGACAAATCCCCGTTGTCCTTGGATCTTCAGATCCAGGTGATTCACCTGGTCAGGGCGCCCCTGACATGGTGGTTGAGATCCTCGGCTCTTCGGTCCGGAAAGTCGTTCCCCTCCCATCCAATGGACGGTACTCACGACGGACACCAGCCTGACGGGCTGGGGTGGAGTCTGGGGAGTCCTGTCGGCTCAAGGCCTTGGACTCCGGACGAGCCCGTTTACCAATCACTGTTCTGGAAATACGGGCCATCGGACTGTGTCTCTCCTCAGGTCGGAGAGAGTACGGGGTCGCTCCATCAGGAGCCAGTCGGACAACGCCACGGCGGTGGCGTATGTAAACCTTCAAGGGGGGACTCGGAGCTCAGCTGCGGCTTCCGAGGTAGTCCGTATCCTGAAGTGGGCCAGAAGAAACGTGCCGGCTCTGTAGGCCATTTACATTCTGGGCATAGACAATGGGCAGGCGGACTATCTGAGTCGCCAATCGCCGGACCAAGAAGAGTGGCCCTTGCATATTTCAACTCCTTTGCCGACGGTGGGGCACGCCAGATGTGGACCTGATGGCCTCTCGACTCAATCGCAAGGGTCGAGGTTGTGGCCAGATCCAGGGATCCTTGGGCGATGCCTCGGATGCGTTGGTGGCCCCATAGGGTCCTTATCGCCTGATATAAACTCTGGTGATCCTAATTTGTTCCTGATTGGCGTCAGCATCACTGGTACGCTGATCAGGTACGTCTCGTCGCAGACGTTCCCTGGCGGTTGCCGATGAGGGAGGACCTTCAGTCTCAAGGTCCTATGTTTCATCCGGCTTACAGTCTCTGGCTTTAACGGCAGGGCTGTTGAAAGCCAGGTGTTGAGGGTCCGAAGGTCTCTCGGACTCGGTCATTTTGACCATGTTAAGGACACGGAAGTCTTCCTCCAAGCAGATCTATCACCGTGCCTGGAAAGCTTATATCGCCATATGCGAAGCGCTGGACTGGCGTCCTCGGACGTATTCCGTCCCCAGAATCCTGCATCCTCTGCAGTGTGGAGTGACCCAAAAGCTTGCTTTGAGTACCATCAAGGATCAGATTTCGGCCTTTGCCGTCTTCTTTCAGCGACCTCTAGCGGGTCATTTCTTGGTTAGCACCTTGTGTTGGGGGTTCGCCATGTGCTCCCTCCTGTCAAGCCTCCTCTCCCACCGTGGGATCTGAATTTGGTGCTCTCGGTCCTCCAGGAACCTCCTTTTGGGAATATCCGGGATATTCCCCTCTTGTCTTGTCTCAGAAGGTGGCCTTTTAGTGGCAATCACTTCTGTTTGACGGCTGTCTGAGTTGGCGGCTTTGTCCTGCAAGTCGCCATATTTAGTCATCCATAAGGATAAGGCGGTGTTGCATCCGTGACCTTCCTTTTTGCCAAAGGTGGTATCGACCTTTCACCTACATGAGGACATTGTCCTCCCGTCCTTGTGTCCTCACCCATCGCATCCCAGAGAGTTTGCGCTGCACATATTGGATGTGGTACAAGCCTTACGGGTATACCTGTCTGCTACTGCTTCTATTCGAAAGTCCGACTCACTGTTTGTGACTGTCTCTGGTCCATAACAGGGCCAAGCTGTTTCGTCTGCCATCATTTCTAGGGGAATCAGACAAACCGTCATTCAAGCCTATGCTCTCAAAGGGCGGGCGCCTCCCTTTCCGGTTACGGCGCATTCCACCAGGGCAATTGGTGCTTCCTGGGTTTTCCGACATCAAGCGTCGGTTGCACAAGTGTGCAAGGCGGCGACCTGGTCGTCTGTTCATGCCTTTTAAGTTTTATAAGGTTAATGTGGCTGCATCTCCGGATGCTTCCTTCGGCCGCAGGGTGCTGCAGGCCGCTGTTTAAACTTGCGACTCCTCCGTTGAGGAGCTCTGCCTTCTTGGAGTGAAGTTTTTGGTTTTTCCATTTATACTGCTCCCATCCCTCTTGACACTGCTTTGGGACATCCCACGTGTAAAGTGTAAAGAGACACCGTGTCAGTCCATGGATGGTAAGAGAAAATAGGATTTTTTGTACTCACCGTAAAATCCTTTTCTCTGACATCCATGGACTGACACGGCACCCACCCTTCCTTTTAAGTTTGTACTGCTTTGTTACGAACTGAAGTCTGCTGACTGTAGTGGGAGGGTTATGTACGGAGGGACCGCCCCCTGGGTGGGGCTGTTCAGCTCTGGCTTTTGGAATGTATGTATAACATTTCACATTCTGCCTAGGTCTTCTCCTGCAAGCAGGGACATAACCCACGTGTAAAGTGTAAAGAGACACCGTGTCAGTCCATGGATGTCAGAGAAAAGGATTTTACGGTGCGTACAAAAAATCCTATTTTCCCTATGAGAGCCGTCTTAACTGGTCCGACACATGTCGGTCCGACTTTGAGAATGCTCCCTGTACTACTTTGGTCCGACTTTGATCCGACTTCAGCCCATTGACTATCATTGAAGTCGGATCAAAGTCGGACCGCAGTCTTGCATGGTCCGACTTTGGCATGCGACTTGTGCTGTGCTGCTATTGAGGGGGAACTCCAGGCCAAATTTTAAATAAAAAACCAGCGTGGATTCCCCCTCCAGGGGCATACCAGGCCCTTGGGTCCCCCCAAGATCCAAACCAGACCCTTATCGGAGCACACAACCTGGCAGGCCGCAGGGGAAGAGGGGGGGACGAGAGATCGCCCCCCCCCTCCCTCCTGAACCGTGCCAGGCCGCATGCCCTCAACATGGGGGGGTTTGGTGCTCTGGGGCAGGGGGGCGACCTGCGGCCCCCCCACCCCAGAGCACCCTGCCCCCATGTTGATGAGGACAGGGCCTCTTCCCGACAACCCTGGCCGTTGGTTGTCGGGGTCTGCGGGTGGGGGGCTTATCGGAATCCGGGAGCCCCCTTTAATAAAGGGGCCCCCCCACCCTATGTGAATGAGTATGGGGTACATCGTACCCCTACCCATTCACCTGGTGGAAAAAAATTGCAATAAAAAAACACTACACAGGTTTTTAAAGTAATTTATTACACAGCTCCGGGGGTCTTCTTCCGACTTCCGGGGGTCTTTTCCGACTTCGGGGGTCTCCGGTGTCGTCTCCGCGCTCTCCGGTTCTTTCTTCCGCCGGACCTCCGCTAACTTCTTTTTAGCTCTCTTGCTAACGGAGGCCCGGTCTTCCCGTTGTCTCGTCCGGCTCTCCGTTGTCCTTCTGCCGGCCCCTCCACTAACTTCTTGGTAGCTCTTTCGCTAGTGGAGGGGCGCGGTCTTCCCGTTGTCGCCGTCGGCTGCTTCTTCCCTCTTCTCCTTCTCGATGTTGACGCGTCGCTTCTTCCCGCTGTAATACTGGCTCTCCGCTCCGCTCCGCATTAATATAGGCTTCTCATGACGTCACAGTCACATGTTCCCATGACATCACAGTCACATGCTCCGGGGCCATGTGCCCCGGAACATGTGACTGTGACGTCATGAGAAGCCTATATTAATGCGGAGCGGAGAGCCAGTATTACAGCGGGAGGAAGCGACGCGTCAACATCGAGGAGGAGAAGAGGGAAGAAGAAGCCGACGGCGACGACGGGAAGACCGGAGCCTCCGTTAGCAAAAGAGCTAAAAAGAAGTTAGCGGAGGCCCGGCGGAAGAAAAAACCGGAGAGCGGGAGACGACACCGGAGACCCCCGAAGTCGGAAAAGACCCCCGGAAGTCGGAAGAAGAGCGCCGGAGTCGGAAGAAGACCCCCGGAGCTGTGTAATAAATTACTTTAAAAACCTGTGTAGTGTTTTTTTATTGCAATTTTTTCCACCAGGTGAATGGGTAGGGGTACGATGTACCCCATACTCATTCACATAGGGTGGGGGGGGGCCGGGATCCGGGGGCTCCCGGATTCCGATAAGCCCCCCGCCCGCAGACCCCGACAACCAACGGCCAGGGTTGTCGGGAAGAGGCCCTGTCCTCATCAACATGGGGGCAGGGTGCTCTGGGGTGGGGGGGCCGCAGGTTGCCCCAGAGCACCAAACCCCCCATGTTGAGGGCATGCGGCCTGGTACGGTTCAGGAGGGGGGGGGGGGCCGCTCTCTCGTCCCCCCCTCTTCCCCTGCGGCCTGCCAGGTTGCGTGCTCGGATAAGGGTCTGGTTTGGATTTTGGGGGGACCCCCCACACCGTTTTTTCGGCGTAGGGGCGCCCGTTCAAATCCAGACCAGACCCAAGGGCCTGGTATGCCTCTGGAGGGGAACCCACGCCGTTTTTTTTTTATTTAAAATTTGGCCTGGAGTTCCCCCTCAAGATTCATACCAAACACAGTGCCTGATATTGGCGGGGATCCAAGTCGGATCCCCGTTCATTGAAAGTCGGACATATGTCGGCCTCATGTCGCAGGGCAAAGTCGGATCCAAAGTAGGACGGATGTCGTGTCGCACTAGTGTGAACCCAGCCTCAATAAAAATAAGTTACCAAGCTGATTCCTACAACCACTTGAAGCAGAATGACGTACAGGTATGTGATTTTGCGGCAAGTGGTTAATTGAACAAGCTGAAGTTAGAAGCTGATTGACTACCATGCACACCTGCATTGGATTTTGCACACTACAGTTTTAGTAAATCAACCCCTTATCTTTTCTGTATGGATTTGGGGGCTTTATTTTCATTTTGTTCTAGATTGTATTATAGAGGTCTTAGTCCATATCTTGCATTAATCTTGGTTAATAGTGCAAAAGACACTTGGCCTCTAGGATATAAAGATATGATTTGTTTGCTTTATTCTAAAAGTCTGTATATAAGCAATAAACTCCTGCATATTTGGATTTGTAATGTATGGCAGAGAGTCCAAACATTCTAGGCTATGAAGGAAATTCAATATGTCGGTTATTGGGAGTATGGGATTGAACCAGGACATGACTGTATACAGAATACTTTATTAATCCCAAAGGGAAATTGTTGTTCTGTGACATTGGCATAAAGTAGGTGCTTTTAAATGTTGTCCGTTTTCTGAACTGCAGGAAGTCGCATATACCATCCTTTTGTTTATGGCTTATGCTGTATATGTAGGTTATGCACACAACAAGAGCTGTGCTTCAGTTCTTGGATTCAAGTCATTCATTCATCTTTCCTTGGCTCTCCAGTTTTCCGTGCCCTGCCATACATTTTCAGTACGTAATCTCCCCTGTTAAATGACAGCCCAGGCTTTGATCAAGCACTGGCTGATGGAGAAAGACAGATTGATTAATCTATTGCAGGTACTGTATGCTTACATGGCCTAAAGGGATCTTTTACTTGTATTTTCTTTTGATGAAAACTTTCTAAAAATACTGATTTTTTTTTTTTTTAGACATAGAATGCAAATATTAACCTTTTAAAGCGTTCTTTTCTTTTAGCTTGGTATCGTAGTGTTTTTCTATTCAAATTTCACAGCAGGAACTGTTAATTCCAAGGTTTTGTTTGCAGACAAGAAGATGGCAAAGATATTTGAAGTAATTCGGTCACATGCCTGAGCAACTCAAACCAGGCATATGCTGAAGTAATGCATAGGTAGAGGTTACCTTGCATGAAAAACGCCAACACAAAATCATCAGTAGAGCAAAGGATTTAGACAGCTGACTTTGAAAATCTAAACCTTTCCTGAAAAGTTACAGGTTAATAGAAATCTTTGCACAGCTTTGGCAAAAGCCGGCCGTGTGTGTGTGGTCAGATCATACCTGCACAATTGACCACCCTCTTAAAGGCCGCTATAGACTTTTTAAAGGGCGGTCAAATACACAAGCAGGATCTAACTGCTCATAGGCATCTTTCATGGACAACCCTTCACTAAATATAAATGATTACACTGCTACTATCTGTGCTTAACTTATGGCGTATGGATGAGAAGGTGTGCTGCAGGTACTTCTGGGACTGGCTTATCAAGAGGTAAACTACCTCTGGGATAAAGTTCCAATATGTCCAATTGCATCTTCCTCTTGTTAACCTTGGCTGTCCTGGTCTGCAGTTACACTGTAGACTGGGGGTCTCCTAAATTTCTAAACAAAGGGCCAGTTTACTGTCCTTCAGACGGACTGGACTGAGCAACGGGAGTAGAAAATGTCCTTTCAGTGGGAGTAACCAGTATCCCATCTTTGGTATGAAAGGGAGGAAAGTGCCACATTGTTGGTGTCAATTGGAGCAATCGTGTCTTGTACAAGCGGGAGGAACAGTGCCCCAAGGGTCGTATAAAATCAAGCAAGGTTGCGTCTGGTCCCAGGTTGGAAACCACTGCTGTAGACACTTTATCTCCTGATCCAGTGGAAGATAGCTGGATAAGAAGACTGTGACACCCTGTATAAGCTTCCCTTGCCCAGTACCAGCAAGATCCCTTAACACACCCAATCACTAGCCGTAACTCAGTGTAGGGTGGTAAGAAACATAAGACAGACTATTTAAAACACGCACGCACGCACACACGTATATATGTGTGTGTGTGTGTGTGTGTGTGTATATGGTGTATATATACTCAGGGACAATTCTCCCCCCCCCCCCCCACCGCCTTTGCATAATGACACAGGGTGGGGTAAACTACATTCAGGAACAAGAGACGGGTACATTCAAACTTTTCATCAGTAGACCTTTCAGCAGGGAGGGCAACTAATAGCTGGCAGTGATTCCATTAACCCTTAAGCTACTCCACATAAGCATATACATCCCATTATAGTTTGCTCCCAAGGCAGACAGAAACCATAGAACAATGGGATACAGCCACTTGACAATAAACACATAACCCCCCACCCCACCTCAAACTATCTAGCAATGGTGGTCTATGAGACACTCTTACAATATTCTAGAAGTCTGAAAGGTGGAATTATTTATCTTCATATGTTTCTTGAGGGAGATTGTTCATAAATCTTACTGTCCCAAGTAATCAAGCCCCTTAAACTTTCAACACAAATCACACATATAGATTCCAGGATAACAGGGGTAAAACGAAATGCTGTGTCCGGTGTGGTTGTACTGGGAGTCTGGTTAAGACAGACCTTACTGGGGTTCTCAGTCACCCTGTGCCCCTAATAATAGACACAGGGTAACTTGCACATAAGTGGAGCTGGAAAATGGGTTTCCAGAGCTTTCTAAGGTAAGCTGGGTTCCACGAGTCCCCCACCCAAAGTGACTCTCGTCAGACTTAATTTAATGTATCTGGTTCCTATAGCTTATATTAGCCCAGCTTTGCCCCACACCCCTCTTTCAGAATCTCCTCACTGGTCCCTTAAATTTGATGGGTAACCTCACTGACCAATAGGAAAGTAGTAGAGGATGGGGGTCAAGCCTGACTTTTACATGAAAGGAAATCAACTGGAAAACTATGTGCATTATTTTTTCATCATATGCTCGGCTTGTATTGGGCAGGTCTGTGACATTTTACATTGGGGAAAACAATTATTTGATCCCCTGCAGATTGTGTAAGTTTTCCCACTCTACAAAGAAGTAAAGGGTCTATAATTATTATTATAGGTGTATTTTAAATGATAGACAGAATATCAACCAAAAATCCATTAAAAAAATTATTTAAATTTTATAAATTGAGTTGCAGTTCAGTGGGTAAAATAAGTATTTGATCCCCCTACCAACCAACAAGAATTCTGGCTCCCACAAACTGGCTGCAGTATGTGCTCATGTAGTACACAGATTAGTGCGGTCAATTTTAAGAAGGTGCTCACTACAACTCCTGTGTATAAAAGACACCTGTCCACAGAATTTTTCTGTCATTTAAACCTCACTATCATGGGCAAGATCAAAGAGCTGTCAGGGACAAGATTATGGACCTGCACAAGGCTGGAATGGGCTACAATACCATCGGCAAGAAGCTTGGTGAGAAGGAGACAACTAGGAGCGATTATTCGCAAATTGAAGAAATACAAAATAACCAATTGCCCTCGGTCTGGAGCTCCATGCAAGATTTTGCCTCATGGGGTAAGGATCATGAGAAAAGTGAGGGATCAGCCCAGATCTACACAGGAAGAGCTTGTGAATTAACTCAAGGCAGTTGGGACCACAGTCGCCAAACAAACCATTGGTAACACAATGCATCGCCATGGGTTGAAATCCTGCAGTGCCCACAAGGGCCCCTCTCATCAAGAAGTCACATGTACAGGCCCATCTGAAGTTTGCCAATGAACATCTAAATGATTCAGAGAAGGATTGAGAGAAAATGCTGTGGTCATTCAGTCAACTCGCTGTGTTTTGGAGTAAGAAAAAAACAACACCATCACTACAGTCAAGCATGGAGGTGGAAACATGCTTTGGGGCCATTTCTCTGCTAATGGTGCAGGCTCACTTTGCTGCATTGAGGGCCATGTATTGTAAAATCTTGGATGAGAACCTTCTTCCCTCGGCCAGAACACTGAAGATTCCAGCATGACAATGACCCAAAATATACCGCCAAGGCAACAAAGGACTGACTCAAGAAGACTCACATTAAAGGAGAAGTCCAGCCTGAGCTTGTTTGGCTGGGCTTCACCTATGGGTCACAGGACTGCATTTCGTTTTGCACTCCTGTGACCTGTTTTCAGCGGAGAGCGGTCTGAAGTCCGCTCTCCGCTGTAGTCACTGGAATAAGTCCAAGCAGCCCGTCATCCCGACTTAGGCAGTCAGCCTGGACTGATGGTGGTCTCTGCCTTTCAGCGAGCCGCTGAGATGGCCGCTCCCTGCCTCTCCATAGCTCGTTGCTCCAGCTTTCTGCTATGGGAGGTGAGGGAACCGAGCTATCGGTGGCTCGATTCTCAGTAAAGGGGGGGTTAGGGGACAGATGCTGCATCCACCTTGCTAAGTATGAATCTACAAAAAAAAAAAAAAAAAACATACTTCTTTTTAAGGTCATGGAGTGGCCTAGCCAGTCCTGTGACCTTATTCCTATAGAAAATTTATAGAGGGTGCTGAAGCGACAGCTAAGAAACCTTAAGGATTTAGAGAAGATCTGTAAAGAGTGGATCAAAATCCCTCCTGAGATGTGTGCAAACCTGGTAACCAACTACAAGAAACATCTTGGCTCTGTGCTTGCCAACAAGGGTTTCTTCTCCATGTCCCAAGTCATGTTTTGCTTGGGGATCCAATACTTATACTTATTTTACTCACTGAACTGCAACTCCATTTATAACATTTGTATCATGGTGTTTTTTTTTTTTTGGTTGATATTCTGTCTCGATCATTTAAAATACATCTGATAAAAATGATGGACCCTTCATTTCCTCGCAAGTGGCCAAACTTACCAAATCTGCAGGGGATCAAATAATAATTTTCCCTACTGTGTGCTTTAAAATCAACTGCTGCTTCTGACCACTCTATATATTACCAAGAGGTCTTCATGCCTTGTGACTGGAGCTGCAATTTCAAATCTATTTGTAGTACAAAGTGAAAGCATCTAAAAGTCTATTCATGATTGTCTTCATAATGCTTCTTGCAAGCACTGCTCTTAGCGCTGCTGAAATTCTCATCAGATACCATTTTTTTATTTTTTATTTTTTGTTGCTAGCAAGCAGCATTCTCTTTCTAAGAGAACTATATACCCTTAAAGGCAAGCTTTGCACAGGTGCTGGATTCAGAAGGGCATCTATCATGCATATTATGGGGGCACTCCATTCCTGATTAAAATACTGCCAGGGGAAGCAATACATCAGTAGGCAACCTTTAATATAGTTGCAGCCTCAACATATTTATATTTAATGTTTGCACTGCCACACTGTAAAATATTGAATGCCCTAATGTATGGCTGAGTACACATTAAAGTTTTGCTTGTTAGAGGTCAACATGCTCTTCAGCCATCTGTTTGCTATGGTCCAACTGTCAGTTCACCAAAAACAGATTTTTCAACGGTTTGTAGATTCTATAGGGCTGACTTTAAACATTAAGCTTTTAAAGTGGCAGCTACCATTATGGAGTTTTAATAATGTTGATCCATTCAACACTTTGTAAAATAAACTGTAATCCTCATATTGATAATCGCACTTCAACGTTGCTGTCTGCGGAAAAATTTCACTGCTAATGTTGTCCCAGCTAAAGGAAGTGGTGCGGCAGATGGGTTCAGTGTTAGGACAGATGAGGTGAGACAGAAGAGCATGGGGCTACAGCAGTGGAGCAGATGTGCAGGGAGGTACAGTGGTGGGGCAGATGACAAAACAGGTACATTGATGAGGCAGATTAGCAGGGGGGGGTTACAGTGGTGGGGCAGGTGAGCAGATAAGTTCAGTGTTGGGACTGATGAGACGATGGTTCAGTGGGGAGCAGATGTGCATGGAGGTACAGTGGTGGGGCAGATGGGCAGGGTAGTACAGTGGTGGGGCAGATGGGCAGGGTAGTACAGTGGTGGGGCAGATGGGCAGGGTAGTACAGTGGTGGGGCAGATGGGCAGGGTAGTACAGTGATCTAAAGGTATGAAGGTGCATGAATTGGGGCTCATCTGAGGCGTGAGTGCAGGATGTTAATTTCTCACTACTAAAGTAGTTTACAGCATTTACTTTATAAAAAAATCCTTTTCGTGATTGAGTGTGTGATTTTTTTTGTTTATAAAATCGGCACTCAATTTCTTTGAAAACATTTTTCGGCACACTGTGCACAAAAGGTTGCCTACCCCTGTTATGCAGAATTTATATAGCGCCAACAGTTTGCACAGCGCTTAACAAAATGAAGGCAGACATTAGTTACATTAAAATTTTGGAACAAGAGGAATCGGAGAGCCCTGCTTGTTAGAGCTTCCAATTTAAAAAAGGAGAGTCAATTGATACAAAAGGTAATGGCTGTGGGGGATGAGCTGATGGCGAAAGTAAACAGGGTATTAGATACAGGATAGGCTTCTTTAAGTTGAAGGGTTTTCAGGGATTGTCCTAAAAGATGGATATATTAGGGGACAGTCGGATAGATTGGGGTAGGGAGTTCCAAAGGATGGGTTAAGCTCTGGAGAAATCCTGGAGGTGAGCACGGGAGGAGGTAACGAGGGAGCTAAAGAGCAGAAGGTCTTGGGAGGACCGAAGAGCAGCTTGGTTGGTATTTTAAGACTAGGTTAGTGATGTAGCTGGGGGCAGAGTTGTGGATGGCTTTGTAAATTGTTAGTACTTTGAATTTTATTCGTTGGGTGAGTGAAAGCCAGTGGAGGGGTTGGCAGACATGGGGGGGGGGGGGGACTGAACTTTATGGTCTCTGCTTTTCAGAAAATATCATGTCTAGGAGGTTTAACGAATGCTCAGACTTAAAATGTAACTTTTATCAATGTGCAAAGCCAGAAAAAATTGCTCAGTTAGAAAAGATTAAACTATAACGCGCTGCATTTTTTCTTATGTAAATTGAATGTAGTTACATTTAATATGGATACTGTAACATTGGGGGGGGGGGGGGGGTCTAGGGGCTGTCCAGGATTTATTTTTATTTTTTAATGCCCATGCTTAGAAACTGCTGTATGTCGCACACTAATAAAAAATCATAGTGTGCATGTTATTCAACTCTTACATTTGTTGTAAAGTACTTTTTAGCTTCCTGTCCATGTACTAATATGGCGGAACTAGGGGGTGATGCGCTGTTTACAATTTGACAAGGAAGAAGCAAGCTTAGGATGATTCTATCTGTCTCCATTTTAATTGCAGTCCTGTTCTTTCACTCCCCTCTCCCTCTGTGTCCCTTCGATCTCTAGTAACATTGGCTTTGAACTGAAAAGATAAACAATGCTCAGGGGGTGATATGCAACTCCAAGCTCATGAAGAGATTTACATTTCAAAGGGATGTGTGGTCACACTTGGCATCTTAGCAAAATTGTAATATTTACCTTTTTGAAAATCCTTTCTAATGTCGACCACGGCTTCCACAGGGTTTTATTTATTTTTTTCTGCTTTTTGTTCTTTTCAGTGTTGGTAGAGACTGTTGGGTAATCTAATCTCCATTTCTCTTATCTCTAGGTTGCATGCCTGAGGGACCTGATACAGTGAAAAAAGTGTGAAGGCCAGACACAGCCTAAAGTCAGCACAAGAAATCCCTACCAAGATCAAGGCAACACTGGACTGATGGGATTTCTATTAGGAAGAGATCATATCGAAGCACCTCTATAATCCAGCTCTTCATTTCGGCTTCATTTTTACCATCATGGCATCCAAGTTTTGGTTGGATGGATGACCTGTCCTAAATCTGTCTGTCTGGCAGACTCTGCATTGCACTGTTCCAGCAGCCATTTAGGGCCCGTAGCTCAGAGCGGTGTACCTGCATGCATGGCAAGGTAGATAGTGATGGACTCTGACTAAGATGGAAGTGACCTGACCGTTTCCTGCCCACCCGTCATCTCTGGTCAGGACAGGTTAAGGTTGGACATTCACCTTTGCTGGAAGAGCAGTATGCAGGAAGCTGGTTTTCAGGCCACAAACGCTTTCACAGGTAATGTTTTCATAGTTTATCTTCTGGGATAAGAGGGTGATATTTTCAAAACTTCAGGTGTTTGTGTGTGTGTGTGTGTGTGTGTGTGTGTGTGTGTGTGTGTGTGTGTGTGTGTGTGTGTTTTTTTTTTTGTTACTGTTTTGTAGGCAACATAAATTGTTTAACTTTGTTTTAGTAAATTGCCTACATTGTTCTGTTGGCAAGCTGCATCCGTTTTTAAAATGTCAGCTTTTTATATTGTGGGTAGCATTGTACACAGTAAATTACTGTAGTATGGGCAACTTCAAACCGTGACTAATAAAAGCTATTCAGTGATCCATTGGTATATTTGTGTGCATGGACATATACATTCAGTGTGGTTTATATATAGCAGTCATTCATCTGTTTCCTTCCTCCCCCAATCCCAGCGCTTCCAGGTCCTGTCACTGTTCTGCTCCCTTTACTTGTATCATTTGTCTGATTGTAATGTATGGCTGTTTAAAAATAGTCCCACTATACTGTTCAACACAACACTGAACAAATAATCCATGTAGATCCAGTTTAAAGCCCAACTCCTGCAATAAAAAATAAAAATAAAAATTGCATTGCACTTCTCCCACACTGCAAGGGTTAAATGCTTGCAAAGCATGCAAAATGTATTTAAATTGTGTGTCTTTTAGTATCAATTTAAAGTATAGAACGGCAAAACTTTTTTACTCTTTCGTCCATGGACCGACACAGCTTCTCTATTGACAAAGTGGGTATTATCCGTTAATTAGGAGTGACTAGGCAGAAAAACTTGTAAAAAGTGTTGCATCACACCTTCTACAGTACCGCCCAGGGGGCGGACCCTCTGGGTATACCCTCTCAGTCTGCACATCGCAGATCAGTTTTTTTCTGTCTAGCAAGGAGTAGGACATGGCTCCCTTCGGGCCCATTGGTCCGGGGGAAAAAAGATATATATATATATATATATATATATATATATATATATATATATATATATATATATATATATATATATATAAAATAAATATCATATATAAAAACTTAAATTCGTAAAGTCCATATGATAAAACAGCGCTAAATAAGGATAAATGTCCAAAAACATGTAAAAAGCACTTGAGTGATGACTTTGCAACAGTCAAACTAGTAGTGGTATATCTTCTCTGGATACGATATGTAGTGCACCCTACACCAATCCCAAATCTTCACCACAAGTGAGGCACGCTCCCCCTCTGGGGTACAAACTCACCACAAAGATGAAAAAGATAGGCCTTTTTTTTAGTCTGTAGGTAGTCTCACTCCAACATCCGTCATCACCACCAGGGTAGTATGGGTTAAAATCCTCAAGCAAACATATAAGGACATAAAGGCACTAATAGTGTAATATTGCTTTAATTAAGAAATCCCCAATACTAAAACCCTGTTTCAAATGCACGTACAATTCAATCACTTGTAAAACAGCACATAAAGTATAGAGTGTAATCACCGCTATCCTGTCCCAAGAGGGCGCCTGTGTTGCATTCGTAACGCGGCGGTCTTTTGTTCCGGATTTGCGACAGCTGCCGTGATGTTCGCTCTGTACTTCCTAATTACAGAGACGCTGCGGTATCTGGGCCCTGACCGGTTTCGTCACAGATTGACTTCAACTGAGGGCGTAGATAGTCCAGCGTCAACGTGCGTGGTATAACTTCCCCGTTCGTTGCCTATTGGTTGGAGTGCCGTAATTCGTCCGCCCTGATTGGTGCTTACCAGGGCGGAACTCGAATACACACGTCCTCAGACAAGAGCTATTGGGGAATGTTCCGACAGCACGTACTACTGCACAATATGTTATGTAACGAATGACACAACATGAAGTTACACTTAAATAAACTTAAGAGTTATTAATATAGTACAACAACAAAAAAAATATATAAATCACATCGTAGCAATTTTAAATATATTTTGAACGGAATTTAAATGTCTCAATCGCTGTTTACATAGAGCAAGAGAACCTGCATTCTGATACTCGGTGAAAAAGGAAAATATTTTTGTTACGATTCGTAAAAGGAGAACCGTAGTTGTTCGGTGTTAGCTGCTCAATATAATTCGATAAGACCGATCTGGCAAAACAACGAATCCGTCTTTTACAGTTTGAAAATTACATCTAAACGTTATTTTTAGCCTGTTGTGGTTTTACAACCACTATGTATATGTGCAAATATAATGGCAGTCACATAAGTTCAAACAAGGGGGTTTAGAGAAATTGGGAATTTTAACCCATTAATCCAAACAATAAAATTAGAGAGTAGTAAATCAATATATAGTAATGCATATATTAAATGCATGTGTATGGGTATTTACAGTCCACACATCTGTAAAACCATAAATAACTAAATAAGGTAATTTTAATTAAAATTAGAATTAAATCTAAATTTTTTAATTTGAAATAAAATTGGACTACTTAGCGGATATAATCTATTTATATATGTATACTTCATTAGTTCCATATAAGTGAAGTTAAATAAATCAATATATAAATAGATAAGAAATATATATATATAAATGTAAAAAAATATATATATATAAAAGAAAACTGTATGTAATATATATATATATATAAAAATATAAAAATATAATAAAAAAAAAAAAAAAAAAAAGGAAATAAATATAAATATATAGGAGCATCAGGAACAAGAATTCAAACCCTGTAACAAGTAGTTCCTCAGTACCAACTGATAGTGGTTTGCAAAATAAATCACTGTTTAACCCCCTATTGGGGACCAATCAGCCTTTGGATGTCTTTAAAGGACTTATACTACGTGATTTAGAATACATCAAACCAAAAAGGAATGTGAATCCACGGTATATCAAAGAAGGTATAGAACTTCTAGAGAATAGAAAGGAGATAATAGTAAGACCAGCAGACAAGGGAGGCGGAGTGGTTATTCTTACCAAAGACTTCTACCATAACCAGCTAACACAAATGCTATCTGAAGAGGTAACATATTCGAAGCTTGAAAAAGATCCCACTCCACAATACGAAATCAATCTTCAGAAACTGGTGGAAATGGGTTATCAAACCAGAGCTTTATCTTTGCGGGAGAGCAAGTATCTGGTACCGAGTAGCAGTAGGATACCTACTATATATACCCTCCCAAAGATTCATAAAAACCTCAACCTTCCACCAGCAAGACCCATCGTTAATGGAATCGGATCGATTACATCACGTCTGGGCCAGTATCTCGACTATTATCTCCAAACCAGTGTGACATCAACACATGCTTACCTCAAAGATACTAAGGAGCTCCTATCTTTATTACAGGAAATAGATTTGGCTGGAAAAGAAGAAGTGTTCCTAGTAACCGCAGACGTCTCGTCATTATACACAATACAGCATGACGACGCCTTGCTAGCCCTTAATTGGGCATTATCTAAAAGAGATGATATTTCCCATTCACAGAAAGTGTTCCTACGGAATGCTTTGGATTTTTGTTTAGGACACAATTATTTTTGGTTTGATGGAAGTTTCTACTCCCAAAGAAGGGGAGTAGCCATGGGAGCCAAATTTGCTCCAAGCATAGCAAATCTGTTTATGGCAGAGTGGGAGGATAAAACAGTATTCCACAAGAAACGCAAAGAACTGATACTGTACCGACGATATATAGACTATTTATTTCTTATATGGGCAGGATCAACAACATCATTAGAAAACTTCCTTGAAGAACTAAACCAAAACACCAATAACATTAACCTTACGTGTGAATACAATAAAGAAAGTATACATTTTTTGGATGTTCATATATACAGGAATGGGAATAAATTGGGCACTAAAGTGTATTTCAAGCCCACAGATGCTAACAGTTTCCTCCCAACACAAAGTGGCCACCACCCCGCATGGCTAAAAAACATACCTAAAGGCCAATTGATGCGGGTCAGACGGAACTGCACCGAGGATACAGACTTTCTTCTCCAAGCAGATATATTGAAAAATAAATTTATGGAAAAAGGCTACAAAGAAACACAACTAACCAAAATTATTGAAGATCTCGCAGCTACTCCAAGAACCGACTACCTGAATAATAACACTCTTGGAGGTCAAAAGAATACGAATAAGACCAATTACGAATGGAGTTTCATATCAGGATACCACTCACAATATAAGGAAGTGGAACATATCTTCTTTTCTCACTGGCACATACTTCTCCTTGACAAGATCCTGAAAACCTATATACCAACAAGACCCACTTTTATCTATAGGAAAGCTCCTAACTATGGAGACAGGGTCGTCAAGAAGATTTTAGATGTCCCACATAAACCCCCTTCGTTCTGGGATAAGGATGGCTTTTATGCCTGCAGAAAGTGCCGCCCGTGTAGAGAGGTGAATAAACCTCTCAGAGCACTTGAAAGATTTATATCTACCTCTAATAACAGAGAGTTCACCATTAAAGATTTTATTACCTGTAACACTACCTATGTAGTGTATGTTTTAGAATGCCCCTGTAAGTTATTATACATAGGCCGCACTAAGAGAGCTCTCAAAATACGTGTGGCAGAACATGTGGCAAACATCAAAATCGGGTATACAGATCATAACGTTTCCTTACACTTTAAATTATTCCACGACCAAAACCCAGCAGGTCTCAAGTTTTGGGGAGTAGACCACCTAAAACCACCTTGGAGGGGCTCTAACTTAGTAAGAGAATTATCTAAGCTTGAGACCCAATGGATTTATTCCGTAGATACTTTATCTCCGAAGGGGTTAAACATAGATCTAGACATCAATTGTTTTATTAGTGATTACTGATATATTGCTTTTATTTAGTTTCTATGATTGATTTTTATTAACCAATTTTTATTAACTGTTTTAGCAATTTTATCTATATTTTTAACATTTGACTAGAATACCACCCCTTACTGGCAACCTTTCTCGGCCCAATCCTCAGAAATTCTTATATCCTGATGCTCCTATATATTTATATTTATTTATTTACTATTTTTTTTTTTTTTTTATTATATTTTTATATATATATATATATTACATACAGTTTTCTTTTATATATATATATTTTTTTATATTTATATATATATATATTTCTTATCTATTTATATATTGATTTATTTAACTTCACTTATATGGAACTAATGAAGTATACATATATAAATAGATTATATCCGCTAAGTAGTCCAATTTTATTTCAAATTAAAAAATTTAGATTTAATTCTAATTTTAATTAAAATTACCTTATTTAGTTATTTATGGTTTTACAGATGTGTGGACTGTAAATACCCATACACATGCATTTAATATATGCATTACTATATATTGATTTACTACTCTCTAATTTTATTGTTTGGATTAATGGGTTAAAATTCCCAATTTCTCTAAACCCCCTTGTTTGAACTTATGTGACTGCCATTATATTTGCACATATACATAGTGGTTGTAAAACCACAACAGGCTAAAAATAACGTTTAGATGTAATTTTCAAACTGTAAAAGACGGATTCGTTGTTTTGCCAGATCGGTCTTATCGAATTATATTGAGCAGCTAACACCGAACAACTACGGTTCTCCTTTTACGAATCGTAACAAAAATATTTTCCTTTTTCACCGAGTATCAGAATGCAGGTTCTCTTGCTCTATGTAAACAGCGATTGAGACATTTAAATTCCGTTCAAAATATATTTAAAATTGCTACGATGTGATTTATATATTTTTTTTGTTGTTGTACTATATTAATAACTCTTAAGTTTATTTAAGTGTAACTTCATGTTGTGTCATTCGTTACATAACATATTGTGCAGTAGTACGTGCTGTCGGAACATTCCCCAATAGCTCTTGTCTGAGGACGTGTGTATTCGAGTTCCGCCCTGGTAAGCACCAATCAGGGCGGACGAATTACGGCACTCCAACCAATAGGCAACGAACGGGGAAGTTATACCACGCACGTTGACGCTGGACTATCTACGCCCTCAGTTGAAGTCAATCTGTGACGAAACCGGTCAGGGCCCAGATACCGCAGCGTCTCTGTAATTAGGAAGTACAGAGCGAACATCACGGCAGCTGTCGCAAATCCGGAACAAAAGACCGCCGCGTTGCGAATGCAACACAGGCGCCCTCTTGGGACAGGATAGCGGTGATTACACTCTATACTTTATGTGCTGTTTTACAAGTGATTGAATTGTACGTGCATTTGAAACAGGGTTTTAGTATTGGGGATTTCTTAATTAAAGCAATATTACACTATTAGTGCCTTTATGTCCTTATATGTTTGCTTGAGGATTTTAACCCATACTACCCTGGTGGTGATGACGGATGTTGGAGTGAGACTACCTACAGACTAAAAAAAGGCCTATCTTTTTCATCTTTGTGGTGAGTTTGTACCCCAGAGGGGGAGCGTGCCTCACTTGTGGTGAAGATTTGGGATTGGTGTAGGGTGCACTACATATCGTATCCAGAGAAGATATACCACTACTAGTTTGACTGTTGCAAAGTCATCACTCAAGTGCTTTTTACATGTTTTTGGACATTTATCCTTATTTAGCGCTGTTTTATCATATGGACTTTACGAATTTAAGTTTTTATATATGATATTTATTTTATTTATTCTGTTTTATATTTATGAGGTTCTCATTTTATATAAATTTAAACAGCTGCTTCTCTTTTATATAATTTATACCATAGTTTAATTACTCTGATATATTTATTTCCGAGCTGAGTATATCGTCTATTTTCCCATTATTTACCCATCTAAATAGGCAAATTATTGAGCCACAGGAATTGCATACCAATACATAGGCGCCGAGAAGTGCAAATTTTGGGCCTGTTTATTTGCACCTTTTCTTTCTTTATATATATATATATATATATATATATATATATATATATATATTTATTTATTTATATATATATATATATATATATATATATTTTATTTATTTATTTATTTTATTTTTTTTGCTACATTTGTTGTTTCCTGCGATCTTCGATCAACTGCCGACTGGGTGACAGGCTGGATCCTCGATCCTTGTAGTCTCCCCAGTTTCGGCCATCGAGCGTGTGCCGACCCTAGCTAAGCGCTGGGTTTTCCACGACATGCCCGTCGCTCCACGGGTGGCCGGTGAGCCTACGCTCCGGGGCCTGCATCGGACCGCTCAGCTTCGGCTGACCTTACGGCCGAGTCGCAGCAGCCTGGCCGGTGAGCTTATGCTCCAAGGCTTGCATCGGACCGCTCAGCTTCGGCTGACCTTACGGCTGAGTCGCAGCAGCCTGTCCGGTGAGCGTCATGCTCCAGGGCATACATATGATCGTCCCTTCTGGGTCCAATCACAGCATGCCTGGCCAACAGTCACCTTCCGTGCGCGGACGATGATCTGTTTGGAATGTCTTCCAGCAGAATACATGCAGGATAGGTAAGTAAAACTCCCCTGCCTCGGCTGGGTGATTTAGCTGGACATTCCTGGAGAGATCAAGTAAGTGGTTGTGGCCCCTTTCTTCCCTCTCTCCCTGCCTTTCCCTCCTCCCTGGGCTTCTAGCTAAAGGTTGCTGGGTGCTGGGGGTCACCTAGGGGGTCCCACTGGAGCGGGGCTGGCTGTAACTAACATTTAAAAGAAATGTCATTTTTTGCTTACCTGTGTTTCTGTGTCTCCATGCTGTCGGCGGCCATTTTGAGGTGGTCCATGCCAAGTTTGGCCTCTTGTAACTGCCTGGCGGCCATCTTCCTGTGGTTCGGCCACACCCACTGGCCCCTATCAGGTGATCGGCGGCCATGTTTGTCCACCCTGTATGCAGATATTGCCGTTCGGCGGCCATCTTTTTGTGGGCTATGGCTGCCTGACCTCTATCTTCTGTCGGCGGCCATTTTCTTAGAGCCCACATTATCTTCCATACAGACGTTTTTGGCAACCATTTTGCGAGAGCCTCCGGCCTCTAGGGTGCATTACACTGGCGCGAAAATTCACACAGGAAGTGCTGATAAAAGAAGCAGACTGACACAGCAGCAAGGGGACAGCATCACAGGCGCAGCATAGCAGTACCTATCCAGGGTGGTGAGTCCTCTGGGTAACCCAGCATCTCTGCAGCACAGGAGGGTGGCCTATTGATATCTTGCCTGGAGCCCTGTGAGTGTCAGCGTGTGGTCAGCATGGCATCTGAGCCAGAGGTCTTCTCCCCTGAAACACCAGATTTAGCAGCTGGTGTCCCTGAGGTGTCTATGGACGCTATGTCGGCAATCCTAGAGGCGTTTGCTGCCAGGGTGGAAGCAGCACACGGGAATACAGGGGGTAATAAACGCCCCCGTCCCCTGCAATCTTCTGGGGATATTTCTGATGCAGAACCAGGTCCAGCTACGGCTCATGGCCCAGATTCTGATGCATCAGAGACTGCAGACCGTGACCGATCGGACAGTGAGGAGGACTCCAAGTCCAGGTCAGTACGCGAGACGGCTTTGGTATCTGACCTTATTACTGCAGTGCGGGATACACTAAAGTTGGAAAGGACTGAAGAAGTAGCAGATACTCCAGTCCCCTTTGGGTTTCGTAAACCTGCCCGCACTGCTAAGGTGTTCCCTTGTGTGTCTTATTTTGACAAACTCTTATACAAGGAATGGGAGAACCCACTGAGGGTCTTTACAGCCCCAAAGAGGTTTGCAGTACGGTACCCCTTTGAGGAGAGTTTTCTGAAGATATGGACCTCTCCCCCTATAGTGGACCCTTCGGTGTCCAGACTTAATAGAGCCACCACTATTCCAGTAGAAGGGGCTCCTGTTTTCAAGGACCCTGTGGATAAGAAGGCTGAAGCACTCGCTCGCTACCTATACTCAGTGGTAGGCTCGGCAGTACGCCCGGCATTGGCGGGGGCCCTAGTGTCTCAGACACTTACTGAATGGGCAAAATTGCTACTCCAGGGGTTAAAGGAGCGAGATGCTCCTCCTAATGAGATAACTTTGGCCGACCAGTTGGTCCAGGGCCTTAAGTTTGTCTGCGAGTCAGACATGGATACTATTCCCCTGCTGTCAAGAGCTTCGGTTTATGCAGTAGCAATACGCCGCCTGATCTGGCTAAAGGGCTGGTCTGCGGACCAGACTTCCAAGAAAGCCCTATTGGATCTGCCTTTTAAGGGCGACAGACTTTTTGGGGCTTCTCTGGATGACATCATCAAGGATGCCACAGGAGGTAAAAGCACTTTGCTTCCCCAAACTAGCAAGGGTAAGGGACCACGCCAAGGGCAAGGGCCCTCCTTTACTGCACGTAAGCGTTTTTTTCGCCCCCTTAAGGCGACAGGGAAAAGACCCCAGGCCGATAAAGCGCCTGCCCAAGGACAAAAGCGTCCTTGGTCCCTCAGACCCAACAAGCCTGCGGACAAATCTGCGTCCACATGAAGGTCCGCCCCCACCCAGCTCTCGGGTGGGGGGACGTCTTCGCAAATTCGCGACTCAGTGGACTGCTCTAGTCTCCGACAGGTGGGTTTGCGAAGTAATCTCCTCAGGCTACAAGATAGAATTTCTCTCTTGTCCACCAGACATATTCATCACCTCCAATCTCCAGCTACTACCGACCCGTCGGGAGGCCCTGTATGGGGCGGTCCAGGGTCTACTGGAACGCGGGGTAGTTATTCCAGTTCCAGAACAGGAACGGGGTCAGGGTTTTTACTCAAATCTGTTCATTGTGCCAAAGAAGGAGGAGGTTCGTCCAATCTTGGATCTCAGAGCCCTCAATTGCTTTGTGAAGGTACAAAGATTTCGGATGGAGTCGGTTCGATCCGTAGTCACGGCTCTCCATCCGGGGGACTTTCTGGCCTCCTTGGACATCAAGGACGCATACCTGCATGTCCCCATATACTCCAGACACCAGAGGTTTCTGCGATTTGCTATCGGGAAGAACCACTACCAGTTTGTGGCCCTCCCGTTTGGCCTTGCCTCAGCACCCAGGACGTTCACCAAGGTGCTCGCTCCGATTCTGGCACTTCTAAGACAGCGGGGTATCGCTATCACAGGTTACTTGGACGACCTTCTGCTGAAGGCCCCTTCAAGCTCAGAATTAGAGGTAAGCGTGTCCATTACCTGTCAGACTCTTCGAGACTGTGGTTGGATACTAAACACGCAAAAGTCAGTATTGGTGCCCACTCAACGCCTAGTGTACCTGGGGTTGATTCTGGATTCCTCAGAGGCAAAGGTATTCCTCCCTGTGGAGAAGTTGCAGACCCTCCGGGCTGCAGTACGGCAGCTGACTTCCAGGAATTGGTCGTCACTCCGTTTTTGCATGCGAGTGTTGGGCCTCATGGTAGCCTCCTTCGAGGCGGTCCCATATGCTCAATACCACACTCGAGTGTTACAGAAGGAAGTTCTGTCCAGATGGAACAGATGCCCTTCATCTCTGGATTATCAAATCCGAGTGAGCCACCTAGTCAGGAGATCCCTGGTATGGTGGCTGACAGCACCGGCTCTAATGGCCGGGAAGTCATTTCTTCCGGTTTACTGGATAGTGATCACGACGGACGCCAGCCTTACAGGTTGGGGGGGAGTCTGGGGTGTCCAGTCGGCGCAAGGTCGCTGGACCCCAGAGGAAGCCCTCCTGCCGATCAATGTCCTGGAGATCCGGGCGATCAAGCTGTGCCTCTTCAAATGGTCTCAGAGACTGCAAGGGCGTCCAGTCAGGATCCAGTCAGACAACGCCACAGCAGTGGCATATGTCAATCATCAAGGAGGAACAAGAAGCTCAGCTGCAGCATCGGAGATCGCTCGCATCCTGAAGTGGGCAGAGAGGAGCGTACCGGCACTGTCGGCCGTGTACATTCCGGGTGTGGAAAACTGGCAGGCGGACTACCTGAGCCGCCAGATGCTGGACCAGGGAGAATGGTCCTTGCACCCGGAAGTGTTCCAACTCTTCTGCCAAAGATGGGGCACACCAGACGTAGATCTTCTGGCTTCCCGACTCAATCGGAAGGTATTGAGGTTTGTGGCCCGGTCAAGAGACCCATGGGCAGACGCAACGGACGCGTTGGTAGCATCGTGGGATCAGTATCGGCTAATCTATGCCTTCCCTCCCTTAAGGCTTCTTCCTCTTCTGCTCCGCAGAGTGGAGGCAGAGGGAATTCCAATGATCCTAATCGCTCCAGATTGGCCTCAGCGTCCTTGGTATGCCGATCTAGTACGTCTGGTAGCAGACATCCCCTGGCGCCTACCACTACGGAAGGACCTGCTATCGCAAGGTCCCATATTCCATCCTGCTTTACAGTCATTGGCTTTAACGGCATGGCTGTTGAGAACCAGGTACTGAGAGATCGGGGCCTGTCAGACTCAGTAATCTCTACTATGAGAAGTGCTCGGAAACCGTCCTCTAGGAAGGTCTATCACCGCACTTGGAGGGCCTACATCTCCATGTGTGAGGAAATGAAATGGCATCCACGTACCTATTTGGTTTCCAGAATCCTGCTGTTTTTACAGCATGGGGTAGACCAAAGGCTTGACCTAAGTACGATTAAGGGACAGATATCTGCCCTGGCTGTCTTTTTTCAGCGACCCCTGGCGACTCACTCTCTCGTGAGTACATTTGTGCAGGGGGTTCGACATGTGGCCCCTCCGGTCCGGCCCCCGTTACCTCCGTCGGACTTGAACCTGGTCCTCTCGGTGCTTCAGAAGGCACCGTTTGAGAATATTAGAGATATTCCCCTGTTGACACTTACTCAGAAGGTGGTCTTTTTGGTGGCTGTTACGTCAGTTAGACGAGTCTCTGAGCTGGCAGCCCTGTCCTGCAAGGCTCCCTATTTTATTTTCCACAAGGATAAGGTGGTGCTGCGGCCGCAGCCTTCCTTTCTTCCGAAAGTCGTTTCGGCTTTTCATCTCAACAAAGACATTGTACTTCCATCCTTGTGTCCTCAGCCGTCGAATCCTAAGGAGTCGGCGTTGCATTCCTTGGACGTTGTCCGAGCTTTGAGAGTATACATATCTGCTACTTCCCTGTTCCGGAAGTCAGACTCACTGTTTGTTTCGGTGGCTGGTCCCAAGAAGGGCCAAGCAGTCTCATCGGCCACCATCTCTAGGTGGATCCGACAGATAGTAATCCAGGCTTACGCCTTAAAGGGTCAGGCGCCCCCCTTTCCTGTCACGGCGCATTCGACCAGGGCAATAGGTGCCTCTTGGGCTTTCCGACATCAAGCGTCTGTTTCCCAATTATGTAAAGCAGCGACTTGGTCGTCCGCTCACACTTTCACAAAATTCTACAAAGTTGATGTAGGTGCATCTTCGGATGCCTCTTTCGGCCGCAAGGTTTTGCAGGCGGCTGTTTAGAGTTGCAACTCCTCCGTTGGAGTGCTGTTTTGTGTTTTGGGGTGAAGTTTGTTTTTATGCTGTTACCACCCCTCGTTTTTTCTCTGACACTGCTTTGGGACGTCCCACTTTGTCAATAGAGAAGCTGTGTCGGTCCATGGACGAAAGAGTAAATAGGATTTTTTACTCACCGTAAAATCCTTTTCTCTGAGTCCATGGACCGACACAGCACCCACCCCTCCTTTTAAGTTTGTACTGCTTTTTGACGAACTGATCTGCGATGTGCAGACTGAGAGGGTATACCCAGAGGGTCCGCCCCCTGGGCGGTACTGTAGAAGGTGTGATGCAACACTTTTTACAAGTTTTTCTGCCTAGTCACTCCTAATTAACGGATAATACCCACTTTGTCAATAGAGAAGCTGTGTCGGTCCATGGACTCAGAGAAAAGGATTTTACGGTGAGTAAAAAATCCTTTTTTTTTTTCTCCTCAAGTTTTGGACCGATTGAGGAGGAATTGGAATACCTGTCAGGCTTTTATTGCTGTCTGTACCGCCGTCAGAGAGATTCACTCTCTATTCGTCTTATTTACCACCATCACCAAAAAAAGAAATACTCAATTTTGAGTTTTAACCAGAACTGGAATAGAGGACGTTTTCCATTTGAGCTACCAGTTCTGGTGATTATGGTGACAACCAGGGAGCATCATTCCTGTCCTATCCTCAGTGAGGATGATGATCTGCAGCCAATCCATCACACTGCAGGTCATATGGTTGTCTATGACCTCACCTATGGATCCATTTGTAACTTGCTCAAAACAGTTCAGCCTTTTCTTTTATGGTGTTTCACTTCTAGTCATTGATCTGTGACTGCATGGTATACTCCCAAATGTGGAAACATTCCAAAAGCTGAGCAGTATGCTGTTGATGAATATTGACCAGTACATCTGTGCTAAAACTGTTTCTCTGTGAATTGTATTTTTGTTACAGTGCTAATCTTTAAATTTTAATAAAATTATCAAACATGGTAAACGGCTACATAGAAAATTATATTAATACAGAGCAGCAAAGTTTATTTTACTAGATTTATTGAACATTTACTGATCATGCTGAATCGAATCTTAAATACCTACATCCCACAATTTCTGCTTCTTCTGTACTACCTGTGCTTTGCAGTGGGGGAACAACTTTCAGTTTGTGGCTCTGCCCTTTGGCTTGGCCATGGCACTGCACGGTGCTTGGCCAGGTTTTGGCTCCTCTGCCAGCACAGGAGATCCCTAATTCTGGAGTATCTGGATGACATAATCTTGCAGGAACACTCAAGAGAAGGCCTCTGGGCCACTGTGCAGCAGACTGCAAGTCCTGCAGGACTTCGACTAGCCTCAGTCTCAAGAGATTGACCCTAGAGCCATTGAATCGGTTGGAATATCTGGTTCTTATTTTGGCATTAATATTCTATCCCCAGGAAAAGTTTTGGACCCTTTGGATACAGGGTAAAGAAGTTTAGTTCCCTAAAATGTCACTACATTTGCTTCTGCATGAGGGTGCTGGGGTTGATGGTAACCACCTTCTTCTTTTTTCTTTTTTTTTTTTTTTTTTTGTATAATCTTTATTTGGCACAAAATGACATGTCATAGCAAACCTTTCCCTATAATCAGTCATAAGCCAAGGAGGACATGTATCAAATGCAAGGTACAGACAAAACTAAAGATGAATAGAATAAAAATAGTGGCAGTCGCAGCAAATATTCATGCCCACACCAAACCAGTCATCCTATGGTGGAAAAAAAATTACTTAAAGAAATGGGGAGGAGTGACATCACGACAGAGGAAATCGCGGCCCCTTGTTGTTCTGGCTGAATAAGAGTTCTAAGGGATGGTTCTGCCAACGCCCGCAATGCTGGATCCAAACTAGAAGAGGTTTGCCTTGGGTCATAGATACAGTGCCTTGCGAAAGTATTCGGCCCCCTTGAACTTTTCATCCTTTTGCCACATTTCAGGCTTCAAACATAAAGATATAAAATGTTAATTTTTTGTGACGAATCACCAACAAGTGGGACACAATTGTGAAGTGGAACGAAATCTATTGGATTTTTGAAACTTTTTTAACTAAGAAAAAAATGAAAAGTGGGGCGTGCAAAATTATTCGGCCCCCTTGCGTTAATACTTTGTAGAGCCACCTTTTGCTGCGATTACAGCTGCAAGTCGCTTGGGGTATGTCTCTATCAGTTTTGCACATCGAGAGACTGAAATTCTTGCCCATTCTTCCTTGCAAAACAGCTCGAGCTCAGTGAGGTTGGATGGAGAGCGTTTGTGAACAGCAGTTTTCAGCTCTTTCCACAGATTCTCGATTGGATTCAGGTCTGGACTTTGACTTGGCCATTCTAACACCTGGATACGTTTATTTGTGAACCATTCCTTTGTAGATTTTGCTGTATGTTTGGGATCATTGTCTTGTTGGAAGATAAATCTCCGTCCCAGTCTCAGGTCTTTTGCAGACTCCAACAGGTTTTCATCCAGAATGGTCCTGTATTTGGCTGCATCCATCTTCCCCTCAATTTTAACCATCTTCCCTGTCCCTGCTGAAGAAAAGCAGGCCCAAACCATGATGCTGCCACCACCATGTTTGACAGTGGGGATGGTGTGTTGAGGGTGATGAGCTGTGTTGCTTTTACGCCAAACATATCGTTTTGCATTGTGGCCAAAAAGTTTGATTTTGGTTTCATCGGACCAGAGCACCTTCTTCCACATGTTTGGTGTGTCTCCCAGGTGGCTTGTGGCAAACTTTAGACAAGACTTTTTATGGATATCTTTGAGAAATGGCTTTCTTCTTGCCACTCTTCCATAAAGGCCAGATTTGTGCAGTGTACGACTGATTGTTGTCCTGTGGACAGACTCTCCCACCTCAGCTGTAGTTCTCTGCAGTTCATCCAGAGTGATCATGGGCCTCTTGGCTGCATCTCTGATCAGTCTTCTCCTTGTCTGAGCTGAAAGTTTAGAGGGACAGCCAGGTCTTGGTAGATTTGCAGTGGTCTGATACTCCTTCCATTTCAAAATGATCGCTTGCACAGTGCTCCTTGGGATGTTTAAAGCTTGGGAAATCTTTTTGTATCCAAATCCGGCTTTAAACTTCTCCACAACAGTATTACGGACCTGCCTGGTGTGTTCCTTGGTCTTCATGATGCTCTCTGCGCTTTCAACAGAACCCTGAGACTATCACAGAGCAGTGCATTTATACAGAGACTTGATTACACACAGGTGGATTCTATTTATCACCATCAGTCATTTAGGACAACATTGGCTCATTAAGAGATCCTCGCTGAACTTCTGGAGTGAGTTTGCTGCACTGAAAGTAAAGGGGCCGAATAATTTTGCACGCACCACTTTTCAGTTTTTTATTTGCTAAAAAAGTTTAAAATATCCAATAGATTTCGTTCCACTTCACAATTGTGTCCCACTTGTTGGTGATTCTTCACAAAAAATTAAAATTTTATATCTTTATGTTTGAAGCCTGAAATGTGGCAAAAGGATGAAAAGTTCAAGGGGGCCGAATACTTTCGCAAGGCACTGTATAGTCTATCCAAGGTGACCAAATACTAATAAAGCGGTCACGGGTGCCTCTGCAATTTGCTATCCAGTCTTCCACTTCCCTGATTTAGTTCACCCTGGGAATCCACTCCTCACCGGTTGGTGATGGTAACCTTTTTAACACAGTCTTGTACATGGTGCATTCAAGACTGTCCCAAACTGTCAGATGCTGAGTTGCAACAAAGGTACTCTGTTCAATCCATGTCTCTGAACACTAAAACCAGGTTATCATTGAAATGGTGGCTTTCCAGCCCAATGCTTGAGTTGGGGGAAATGCTTCTCCCTGTGGTGTGGAAAGTACAGACAACGGACATCAGGCTGGTCAGGAGTCCTGGACTCCCTGTAAGTTCAGAGGATGCGATTGTCAGAGACTCGCATACCAATTAAATTACCTGAAGCTCAAGGTGGCTCAGCTTGCCTTTCAGCACTGGACCCACTTAGGGGGCTGAGAGTTGGGGTCCATTCCTACAAGGCCATGGCAATGGTGTACATAAACCATTAAAGCAGTGCCAGAAGGTCAGGCCACTCTTTGAGATGCAGAGGTGATTCTAACTTGGGCAGAACTGGTTTTGTCTGTAGTACACCTGTGTGGAAACCTGCCAAGTGGACTTCCTAAACTGGATCCTGGAGAGTGGTCCCTTCACCCAGAGGGGTTTCACTTTCTTCAGTGGAGGATACCAAATATAGATCTAATGGTGTCCAGACTTGGGCACAAACTGGACAGGTTCATGTACAGGTATAGGGATCCTCGGGCCTTTGAAATCGATGCACTAATCACTCAGTTTAACCTGGTTTGTGTTTTCTACCCCTGAAGCTCCTAGAGAACAAAGGCATTCTGGTGATTCTCATTGCACCAAACTGACTCAGCAGGGTGTGGTCTATGGACATAGTCAAACTCCTACTGGACCATCCAGGCCTTCTCTCTCGGGATCCTGTGTTCCATCCTGCTTCATGGTCGCTTGTTTTGACAACTTTTGATTCAGAAGCCTTGAGCTACATGGATCTTGCCAACGCTGAAATTCCCACTTTTATGAAAGCCAGAAAGCCCTCTTCTCGTAGGGTTTACTGCTGCATGGGGAAAGCATACTTTGCTTGGTGTGGAAAGGGAAAGCTTTATCCCAGAAACCATGCATGACTCCAGTCCTTCGCTCTGAGATTTCTGCCTTGATGGTGCTCTTTCGGAGATTGCTGTTTTCCCACTCCTTGATTAGAGTATTTGTGCATGGGATGGCTGTGTTCCACCAGCATACTGCCTGCTACCTCCATTGGACCTCAGTCTGGTGGTGGCTTTTTAGAGGCCACTGTGGGTCACCCTCTATCATGCAAGTTGCTTTCTTGTGGATATCACTTATATTAGGAGGGTACCTGATTTTGCAGCTTTGTAAGGAACCATTTTCTTGGAATGCAAAGGGAGAGGGTTGTTTTGAATCCACCTAATTTTATTCCTGCCTGAGTGGTCCCAGCATTTTATCTGAATAGTGCTGCCTTTCCTTTGTCAGACTCCAAAACATCTGAAGGCGATTTGCTCTAGACTGCCTGAATGTGACTAAGGCAATGCTACCTCAGCCATTGCATTTGCTTCAGCAATTGGACACCTGGTTCATGTTGCCTGAAGGCTTCTGGAAAGGACAGACTGCCTCTTGAGCCACAATTGCTAGGTGGATTTGTCAAATTATTGCTCGGGTGTACAATTCTGTTGAGGCCCACTCTACCAGAAGTGTTGGTTCTTCATGGGCTTTTCAGCGTAAGGTCTTGGTTTCCTAAAGCTGTAGGGTGGCCATCTTGTCTACTGCTCCTATATTTGCTAAGCTTTACCCAGTGGATGTTTAGGCCTTGGCAGATTCCAGCTTTGGTTGGAAAATGCTGCAGCTGGCCCTTTTTTTGAGGGCCTTGGCAGTAGTTCCTCTTGGGTTACTGTTGTTCCTGCTAGCCATTGTTTACTTTTTGCCCTCCCCTCATGCTATTACTTTGACACAGGTCCCTACCCTCTGGATTTACTCTGAAATGGATGACCTAACGGAGTCAATGCTGCTCTACTCCAGGAGTGGTTATGTTTGGCGGTGTCCAGCTTTGCTATTTGCCAGGATTCAATCACCTGGAGATGAAGCATAACTCGGTAGTCTTTAACAGATCGCGGCCTGTAATAACCAACAGTTATAATACAAGGTTTTTATAGATAGTTGTTCTTTATTTACCTTTTAGGTCTTATTTATATGTGAACAATCAAGTGTCCTTGTTTCATTTCATGTTGGTCTTCCCTCTAAATGATTTTGTTGCTCAAAAGGAAATAGTGGTGTGGTTCCCATCAGAAAAAATTTAATATTTAATTTCAACTTCTGATGTAATGAAGGAATTCTGTTAGGGCCAGTTTTTACATATACTAGTTTATTTAACGTGATATTAAAGCTTCAGCTTTAAAATCTTTACCTGCTCTGTGAAATGGTTTTGCACAGAGCAGCCCCGATCGTCTTCACAGGCTCCAGGCTCCTCCCCCTTGTCCAGTGCCCCCTATAGCAAGCTGCTGGCTATGGGGGCACAGGTGCGTGCTTGCTCTATGCGTCCATAAGACTCATAGAGCTGCGGCTCAGTTCTGCCCCCCTGCTCTCCTCATTTGGCTGGCTGATGAACAGCAGTGGGAGCCAGCTGTCAGCCAGTGAGGAGAGAGGGACCTGGGACAGCAGAGACTCCTGTGCACATCGCTGAATGAGTGAGGTGAGTATTGCGAGGGGCTGTGGGGGGAAGAGTGCAACACACATGTAAAAACCTTCAGCTTTTACAACCACTTTTAAGTGATTTGTGTAATGGCACCTTATTTTCTGATTTGGCAGCTATAATTTTGTAAAAATGTGTCTTGGACAAAAATTTTTAACCAGCATGTGAATTGCCTAAAATATTGGTTTTATATGTTATCCTTACAGAGAATGTGTAACATAACTAAAACTGTCCTTCAAAATGGAATGGTTGGATATCCGTTATAAATTCCAAATATTATCTGAAAAGTTTCATCATGCCACGAAGTAGAAAGGCAAGCCTTGACATAAGTGCAAAATAGTTTCTATAGGCTTATGCTGTCGGTGCCAATATATTACCCATTGTACATTAAGGCCCCATGTACACTGCTGCTGCTAAACGGACATTCAGACGAAGTTGGACACTTTTTTTCAACTGCCCCTGAACTCATTCAATGTTATCTTATGTGTACATGTACACAGATTTGTTTACCGTCGTTTTTAGGCAGTTGCGTTTTTTATGGGCCTTTTTTTTTTTTTTTTTTTTAAGGCAAAAAAATGAGTTCAGACGCTGAAGTTTCAGACGCTAAACGCGGTAACCCGCGTTTAACATCGTTTCGTTTATAGGCATTTTTCGTTTTTGCCCATTTAAAAAAAAAAAAAACAACTCTGCTAAATGCGGCAAAACGGACGTTTTAAACGTGGGTTACTATATGTCAAGTTAAAATCGTTCGAGAGGTTGTAAAAATGTCCCGTGTACATGAAGCTTAATTCAGCATTATATTAAAATATCAATATCAAATTATATATATTCTTAAAAAAAGTCAGAAAAAGCGCATCGGATTGGCACCTCACTGGGCATTCTTCCATGTATAAAAATTTGCCTGGGTGAAGTCCAGAGATGGAACTGAAGTTTAGGTGGGCTTAAGGACTCAATCCAAGTAGACTAGAATGCTATAAACTAGTATTTGTTCTTGAAGGCTGGTAGTGAGCTCCTCCACTCTCATAATGTAGTTGCAATCCCCTACTCTTTCTAATAGGTATAGTGGTCGTTCTCCAGTTCCTGGGGATCAGTATTAACAAATGCAAGTTTTTATTTTATGCATTTTGAGATTTGATTTAGGATGAACCTTTTGAAAAATCAAATATTTAGACTTGGTTCACATATACGCAGATCAAAAAAAAGATAACTGCTGCGCTTAATCTAACAAATAAACCAAGATCATCTAAATTCACAGCAGCCAGCACAATATTGCAGAAATTACAATAAAATATTTATATAAGGTGCAGCGCTTGTGAAAATTAAAGTCCACAGGATATAATTCCAAACATACAGTCCAATACACTTCACTGGTTGGTTGACAGAAGGTGTCATAAAATGTGAGGAAACCACCACCGACATCCGATCACACAGCCGCTCATCCTCACTAGTGGACCCTCATTACAAAGACCACTTAGACGTTTGGATTACACAAGGAACCCTTCACTCTCCACAGATCCAAAACCAGGGATAGCAGGCAGATATGTAGTTGCAGCACTTCCAATAGTAACCTTTTTTGATGCGTTCCAGCATAAACACCACAAGTAATTCCATCACGTGAATATAAAGAGTGGAACTCATGGTGCAGTATATCTTTAAAAGTACAAAGTATTTTACACTCGCATGCTCCAGAGCAAAAGCACGCTTGTTTTTAAAATTCCTGCATTTCCCCACCAGTAAAATGGCCGCCATGTCCCAGCGTGCACGACGTAGGGAGGAGTTGGCGATGTGGCGCTGGTGCATGCAGGAAAACTACTTAGTGTAGTGCGGTTCCCAGTGCGGGAAACTATATTGCAGTTTCCAGTGCGTGAGGATACTTAAAGCGGAGGTTCACCCTAAATCTAAACATTTGCTCATCCCAATCAGTATAACATTTATAACAACATTTGGCAAATAATTATCTTCTTCGTTTTTTTATTTACCTTGAATTTCGTATTAAATAGGGACACTTCCTGGTATCCCTCCCGCGGGAGTGGGCGTTCCTTTACTTTCCCCAGCGCCCCAATGCCTCCTGGGAGTGCAGTGTCATGCTTTCCCAGGAGACAATTCACCACCTCGTCATCAGCTTCATCAGCTTGACAGCTTCAGAGCGCTCGTTCTGAGCTGAAGCTGATGTTAGCATACAGGACAGGAGCCAGAGTGTAGGAGACAGGAGCGCTGATTTCACTTTTCACTGTGGAATGTGAAAAGAAAACACATCTCGGCGCGGCCCCCCCCCCCCCGCTGATGACCTGTAAAATGTAAAAAGAAAACACATCTCGCAGCGGCGCCTCCCATCCCCCCCCCCCCGCGATGAACTGTAGAATGTGAAAAGAAAAAGCACATCCCGCGGCGGCTCCCCCCGCACCCCCCCCTCAACAACTTCACAGTATGTGTCCGTTGTGATGGCAACAGTGCAGTGGGAGAAAAGCATTCACGCTTCCCGGAAGTATTTGCTTGTGGGCTTCACAATGCCCACAAGCAAAATGGCAACTTACAATAGGGAATTTTTATAAGTTCTAATTTAGAACTGATTCTGACTGGGGAGACTGGGAAACATCTGAGACGTGAGTAAATACATGAGAAAGTAATACTCAACCAATGCAATGTAAAAAAAAAAGGATATACCGCGGAACCTCCACTTTAAAATGAATGGTACCCCCACACATCTAAACTGCATTGCGTTTTTTCTGTGGTTGAGGGAAGGTCTGCGATTACACTACTTTCCACAGCCTATGCTAATGTGAACCTAGCCCAGATGAGCATAAAGTTGCTTTTGTTTGTCTTTTGAGATGATGGCTTTGCTCGTTCTTGCAAGCTTAGAAGTGTGTGTGTTTTTTTTTTTTTTTTTTTTTAATCTTCTATTATGTGCTGGCTATACTTTGAATATGATGGCTAGGTGGGATTATATAAAATTCACATTTTTATATAAAAAAAAAAAACTTCCAACATAACACAACATTCACTATTAAATATCGAAAGGAAAACCATAATTTACGCGTTTCTGTTTTCTTTTTTTTTTGTTTTCTTTTAGGATGTGAGATTTGGAATAAAACATTTAGACTTTTTAAGCCTTGGATTGCCTTTTGCATAGATTTTTGAGATTTGGGCAAATATTTTCTGGCACCAATAACCAAGGCAGAGCTTGTGCCTATTTGCATTTCAGAGCATTCCATGCACCAAAGACCAGGGGTGCTCTGTGGTGTATTTTGCAGTTTAAATGGTGTAATGTGGGGTACACGCTAAGAAAATTGGGCAAACGATCGTCCAATTTTCCTCGTTTTACAGCAAATTGGAACCGATGAACAAATTCTTGTACGACAAAGGCTTTTTTGTTTGTTTCTGATCGTGCGCAGTCTGTCTTTTCTGATTTTTCTTGTACGAAAATGGTACACGTGAAACTAAAACCGCTCGTTGTGTTCCCGTACAAATTTTTTTTTTGGGAGTTTGTCCCTTCCGGAATTTGTGCGAAAATTTGGAATCGGCTGTCGAATTTTGTGTACACACTATACGACAATCGTATGAAAGTTCTTCAGACAAAAATGTTCGCACGATTTTATTAGTGTGCATCAAGCTTTTTGTTTCTACAGGTTCACTGTAGCAATAGTATTTCTCTTACCGTCCATGGACTGACACAGCCTCTTAATATTTGACAAGTGGGTTTATGTCCCTGCTTGCAGGAGAGAACTAGGCAGAATGTTAGATGTTACAACATACATTCTAAAGACCAGAGCTGAACAGCCTCGCCCAGGGGGCGGTCCCTTTCGGACATAACCCACCCACCTGCAGCCCTCAGTTTTTTCTGCCTAGCAGGAGGAGAGGACGTGGCTCGCTTCGGAGCCAGTCTCCTGAAGAATTTTTATTCCTTTTGGAATTTTATTATTTTGTTTTTGTGATCTTCTATCAACTGTCGGCTGGGCAACAGGTTGGGTACATTGGATATCCTCGTAGTCTTCCCAGTCCAACCATCGAGCGTGCTGAATCCTCGCTGCGGCGTGCGACTCAGTTCACGACATGCCCCATGACTCCAGGGGTGGCCGGTGGGCTTTTCTCTTATCCATGGACTGACACGGTGTCTCTTTACACTTTACACGTGGGTTTATGTCCCTGCTTGCAGGAGAAGACCTAGGCAGAATGTGAGATGTTATACATACATTCTAAAAGCCAGAGCTGAACAGCCCCACCCAGGGGGCGATCCCTCCGGACATAACCCTCCCACTACAGTCAGCAGACTTCAGTTTTTTTCTGCCTAGCAGAAGGAGAAGACGTGGCTCTCTCAGGAGCCAGTCTCCTGACCTATTTTTATTCCTTTTCTGGAATTTTTTTATTTTATTTTTGAGAATTTTCTATCCAACTGTCGGCTGGGCAACAGGTTGGGTACAAGATATCCTCGTAGTCTTCCCTGTCTGACCATCGAGCATGCTGATCCTCGCCTTGTGTGCGTGAGACTGTTCACGACAGGCCCCATGACTCCAGGGGTGGCCGGGTTTGCTTTCATGCTCCCACTGTCCTCTCAAGACTGAACAGTTCCTGACTGACTGTATCTTTCGCGGTGGACCGGGCCGACAGCTACTCAGTACTGCACTGTGATAGTCCTGTCAGAAACACACCAGTGGGTCCCTCAGGGGACGGGTAAGTGGTCTCTCCTGCCTGCAGGTGAGTACAAAAGGCTGTGTGTTTCTCTGTGGGGGATTTTCCCTGTCTCCCCCTGTATTTCATTGTCACTCTCTGTCACCATTGCTGGCGCTGTGCTGTGTGGGGTGCCTGGGGGTCACACTGTTCTTGGAGGGGCTAATGCTGGTCTGCAGATATGCTTGGGGCCTTTTTTGTGTGTTTTGGGGCCTGAGTGGCGCTGTGTGTGTGCTGTTTTTTTCACTTCTGCTGAGTCATGGCGGCCATCTTGCCGCGGATCGCCTCAGTGAAGTGCGGAGGCCATTTTCTTGTAGCCCGCACGCTCTTCAGCACTAGTTTTGGCCTCTAGCGCTGCTGTAACAGCGGAAATCTCCTCACAATCTCCTCACAGCTCACCAGCGCTGACACAGCGCGGTACAGACAGCGGAACTGAGCGGTCCCTGGTCCGGTTTGGTGAGTCCCCTGGGCGCCCCCTCCTCAGTCAGCAAAGCATGTGGGTGGACTTTTATCTGAGGAGTCTCAGAGGGGGGCAATATGGAGTCTCTGTCACCAGCTTCCCCTAAATGTCAGTGGACAACAGGCAGTGCTTTAGCACCTGCGGTCCCTAGGGACCAGTTGTGGGCAGTCCTGGAATCATTTCTGACCAGGATGGGAGCTGTGTGCACTCACTTCATGAGGGCAGTGCGCTGATTCAGATATGGGCCTAGCCACTACCGCTCAGGACCCTAGTTCTGAATGTATTGGATGGTTTTGAAGAGGACATTTCTTATGAGGAAAACTCCAGTTCTGAGTCAGTAAATGACAGGGCGCTTGTTAGTGTACTCATGACTGCGGTGAGGGACACTCTCAAGCTAAAATGCTGCAGATGCAGAACCTCAGGCGGATACAGTCTCCTTTGGTTCTTTTAAGGCCAGGCCTTCTAAAGAGGTTTTTCCATATGTACTTTCTTTTTCGTACATCACGGGACACAGAGCGACATAGTCATTACTAATGGGTTATATAGTTACCGTCAGGTGCTGGCACTGGCAACTTCCAAAACCGGAAGTACCCTCCCCTATATAAGCCCCTCCCATCCGGGAGCACCTCAGTTTTTTGCCAGTGTCTAAGGTGTTGGCCAAGAAGAAACATGTGTTTTTCACTGAGCTTGCGTACAGGTTCTTTTGGGCCTCAGTAAGCTATTCCGGATCCGACCAAAAAAGCTTCATAGCTAAACGGTCGGTACCCGGGCCTTGCAGAGAAGAGCAAGGTTCTGCCTGTAATGCTTCTCTTAGGAGAGCTGGACCCTGGGATCCAGAGCTCTGGTCATACCCACGACCAAGATGTTTTCTGTGCAGGGTGCTATACAGGTCCAGGGGAGTGGAATCCTTGGGAACCCGGTCCCTGAAGGTTTGATTACAATGCCTGCCGTGATAGGTGAAGTTTGGGCTTTTGTGGACCAAACAAAGTCCTGCGGCGGGGAACAGGTAAGTGGGGGCCCCCAGGAACTTGGTTCCATTGGGGGACCCCCAAGCCTAATTTGTCTTTCTGTCTGTTACCTAACGGTATTCCCGCTAATATCTGTGCATGCCTGTAACTACTAAAAAAAATGTAATAATTTTTAATGGTGGTCAAGAAAAAAAAAAAAAAAAAGGAATGTTTTTTTATATATGTTTAGTATATTAAACTGCGGTACCTGTGTTTGTCCACTAGAGGCCGCTGTGGAATGTTTTTCTTGTCATATGGACTAGTTTCTTCTCAGAGAACAAAGTCCAGGCAGCTGGTGAGTTCTCCTACAGGAAACTGTTTCCTCTGCCATGTTGCAGTGTTCGTCTATCCCCCGGCCTGCGGCAAAGGGGGCCCTGGCTCCTGTCCCTGGTTTCCATGTTTGAAAATTAGCGCCGAGGCGCACGTGGCCGCGCGCGTGCGCGTGCACGCGCCTCTATATATAGAGGTGGCCGGAAAAAGGGGCGGGGCCTGGGGGATGACGCTCTGTGCGCGCCGCAGCGCTTCTGCGCATGTGCGGGCGTCCCAGCAGGTTTTTAAAAAGCCACATTATTGCAGTAAGCTGGCTATGAAGTACAGAGACAGAGCTGGCAACATTTAAAGGCATACAGCAAGCGGTTGATACAGGCATCCCCTAGAAAGGCACATTAGTAGACACCAACTGTTATATAGCAGCAATTGTGCTAGACTATTCTCAGTAAAAGTGGTGTATTACGGCTGGAATACCTCAGCTTTAGGCTTAGGAATATGCCGTCCAGTAGCTCCGGAACTGAATCTTCCAGGAAGCGAAGGGGGTCTCATCGGGCTCTGAGGATCTTGGGCATACTCCTGCTGCACCAGTCTCCCCTGAAGTTCAGAGGTAAGTGACCGTAGAGACCCCGCAGGGGTACTTGGTACTGTGGCTGTCCTCAGTCACCTGCTCCTGTGTATGTAACAGAGGAGGTTTTTTCCTCAGCTCTGGGAGGATTAGAGAGAGATTGTCAAAATTTATCGCTGCCTCCCTGTCAGGGAAAGCACGCCCGATCTCCGTCTCCTCCTTCAGAGTGCCTGTTAGCAGAGCAACAGTCCCATACAGGGATCGACCTGCCTGAAGGGGATCAGGATAAGGTTGATTCTGTTATAGAGGAATCAACAGTGGGGGAACCTTTTCTCAGCATCTCAAGCTGAAAGATTATGGGTTCAGTCTCTGACTAACATGGTCCGATCAGCATTTAAAAATGCACCTTGCGGAACCATCAACCACTACTGTATCCTCGTTGGGGTCGCTAGAAGCCCCCAGACTGTTTGTTCTTTTCCACTTCACCCTTTACTGAAAGGGCTCATTTACCAGGATTGGGAACGTCCTGAGAAAATATTTATTCCCCTAAGAGATTTTCGGTGGTCTATCCCATGGAGGATAAGTTCATCAAAAAAAAAAAAAAAAAAAAGGAAGGTCCCTACAGTGGACGCAGCCATCTCTTGTATGTATTCAAGAACCCAATAGATAAAAGATTGGAGTCCTTATGAAAATCTGCTTGGTGATACAACCAGCAGTAGCAGCTATTGGGGTCTGCTAAGCAGTGAAGGATCAGTTGAAACAGGTCTTGAGGGACTTGACAGATCAGCAGGCTTTGCCCTAGCTGATCTACCTAGAGCCTTAGGCTTTGCGGTTGACGCCATAGAGGATTCAGTCCATCAGACCTCCCGCCTTACGCTGTCTATAGTACATATGCGTAGGCTCCTATGGCTCAAAAACTGGTCTGCTGAAGCTCCCTGTAAAGAATGGCTGGTTAGCGTCCCATTTCATGGTGAACGCTTATTCAGGGAAAACCTGGACAAATATATCCAGAAAATTTCCAGCGGTAAAAATACGCTCTTGCCGGTTAAAAGCAGAGTTAGAGGTCCCTCTTTAAGAGGCCTGCTTCTCCAGTCCCTGGGGCATCGGCTGTGTAACAGTTCCGACGGCCTCCTCGGTTAAATCCCGGGGGTAAAAAACAGGGACAGTAGCAGGGTAATGAGAAACCCTGGGTCAGGGGAGGTACAAAACCTCCCCCAAAGTTAAATTCATTGAAGCCCCCACTCAGTCGGGTGGGGGGAGGACTCCAGTTGTTCGCAGGAGACCTGGCGGGACACGATCAAGACAGATAGGTGCTCTCCGCAGTAGGTTTGGGATACAGTTTGGAGTTAAAAGACTCCCCTCCTTCCCATTTTGAGGTCAAACGTGCCAAGGGATCCCCGGAAGAGAGAGTCCCTCCTGTTGGCACTAGAACAACTATTGCTCCAAGGAGTAATTATGGAGGTTCCCCTGGAAGAATGAGGGTTCGGGTTTTACTCAAACCTCTTTACAGTCCCGAAGCAAACGTGGACGGGAGGCCCATATTAATTCTAAAAAGGGCTATACAAATTCCTGTATATCAGGACTTTCCGATGGAGTCGATCCGATCGGTGGCCACTGCCCTACAAGGGGAGGATTGGTTAGCCACGATCGACATCAAAAATGCTTATTTGCACATTCCCATCTTTCCAGTCCACCAAAAATTTCTACGCTTTGCAGTAGAAGGGCGCCATTTTCAGTTCAGAGCCTTACCCTTCGGTTTGGCCACAGCACCAAGAGTGTTCACAAAAATTCTGGCCCTTTATTGGCCAATCTAAGAACACAAGGTGTAATGATAATGGCATATCTGGATGACTTGTTGCTGATAGACCACTCAGTGAAAAAACTAGACGTGGTCGTTCACAAGACGATCAAGTATCTGGAATCTCACGGTTGGATTATCAACCGAGACAAGTCAGCCCTAAAAACCAGTCAAAAGTCTGGAATACTTGGGGCTAAGGTTGGATTCAGGCCAGAGAAAAATATTCTTGCCTCGAGGAAAGGTGTTGTCTTTGAAAGATTTGATCCACTTAGTGGGTACAAAAAAGACAGCCGTCCATACGCCTGTATATGAGGCTGCTGGGAAAAATGGTGGCATCATTCGAAGCAGTACCCTACGGTCAGTTCCATTCAAGGAATTTGCAAGGGGCCATACTGTCAGCCTGGAACAAAAAAGTTCAGGCCCTAGACTTACAATGTCCTTGTCCCCTTCCGTTCGCAAGAGCCTCCGTTGGTGGTTGGTTCCCCAGAATCTGGAAAAAAGGAAATCCTTCAGTCCGATTTCTTGGAAGGTGGTCACTACAGATGCCAGCCTTATAGGCTGGGGAGCAGTATTGGAGCAATAGTCTCTCCAGGGCAGATGGTCGGATGCAGAAAAGGCCCTGCCCATCAATCTCTTAGAGATACGAGCAGCCCGGTATGCCCTAGTAGCATGGACATCCAAACTCCAAGGGTCCCCTGTCAGAATTCAATCAGACAATGCCACAGCAGTGGCATATATCAATCATCAGGGGGGCACCAGGAGTCGTGCAGCCCAGAGGGAAGTAAATTACATCCTGAAATGGGCAGAAAAATATGTCCCAGCCATATCTGCGGTATTCATTCCAGGAGTGGAGAATTGGAAGGCGGACTTTCTAAGTCGCCAGCAATTAGGCCCAGAGGAAGGGTCCCTTCACCCCGAGGTTTTCTGGACAATATGTCAGCGGTGGGGAACATCGGATGTAGATCTTCTAGCATCCAGATTCAACGCAAAGGGGGACAGGTTTGTCTCTCGGACAAGGGATCCCCTAGCTTGCGGCTCGGATGCCCTAGTGTTCCCTTGGGATCAGTTCAAGCTGATATATGCATTCACACCGCCACAATGGTTACCTCGATTACTCCGCAGAATCAGGGTAGAAAAGAAACCAGTGATTCTGGTGGCTCCAGCGTGGCCCCGAAGAGCGTGGTACGTGGAGATTGTAAAATGTCAGTGGGGAGTCCTGGGACTTTCCCACATCGTCCGGACCTGCTTTCGCAAGGACCGATATACCACCCTTCCTTACCAGCCCTAGGTTTGACGGCCTGGCTATTGAAGCCCACATTCTAAAAAAGAGAGGGCTCTCTAATTCTGTGGTATCTACCATGATCAATGCCAGGAAGCCGGTATCCAGGCAGATCTACTATAGAATCTGGAAGGCGTACATCGCCTGGTGTGAGGCCAAGAAATGGCATCCACGTAAGTACGTAATAGGTAGGAGTCTGGACTCCCTACAATGGGCTGTAGATAGGAAGCTTGCCTTGAGTACTATCAAGGGTCAGATTTCGGCCTTGTCAATATTTTTTCAAAGGCCCTTGGCTTCGCATTCACTAGTCAAAGCCTTTATACAAGGAGTGATGCGTATTAGTCCTTCGGTTAATATTCCCATATGTCCATGGGATCTAAACTTGGTTCTGTCGGTTCTACAGAAACAACCATTTGAACCATTACAGCATATTTCCTTGGTGCTTCTCACCAGGAAATGGATTTTTCTAGTAGCCATTTGTTCGGCTAAAAGAGTATCGGAATTAGCAGCTATGTCCTGTAGGGAGCCATATCTGGTTATCCATAAGGACAGAGTAGTGTTACGTCCTCATCCAGCCTTTCTTCCTAAGGTGGTATCGAGGTTTCATTTGAACCAAGATGTGGTTCTTCCTTCTTTTTTCCCCAAACCTACTTCGGTGGAGGAAAAGTTATTGCATTCTTTGGATGTAGTAAGAGCAGTTAAAGCTTATCTAAAAGCCACTGCTCAGATTCGCAGAACGGATACTTTGTTTATTCTGCCGGAAGGCCCCAGAAAGGGTCAGGCAGCGTCAAAATCTACTTTAGCCAAGTGGATTCGACAGGTCATTATGCAAGCTTATGGCTTGAGAAGGAGACCGCCTCCGTTCAAAGTTAGAGCGCACTCCACGAGAGCAGTTGGAACTTCATGGGCAGTGCATCACCAGGCCTCCCTGGCTCAAATCTGTAAGGCCGCAACGTGGTCTTCAGTTCACACGTTTACTAGGTTCTACCAGGTGGACGTTAGAAGTCAGGAGGATGTCGCCTTTGGGCGCAGTGTGTTGCAGGCCGCAAAAGATCCTCATGTCTGATAGCGCTCAGCTTATATATGGTGTATCCCCCCCCTCATTTGGCATTGCTTTAGGACATCCCATTAGTAATGACTATGTCGCTCTGTGTCCCGTGATGTACGAAAAAGAAAATAGGATTTTTATAACAGCTTACCTGTAAAATCCTTTTCTTGGAGTACATCACGGGACACAGAGCTCCCACCCCTCTTTTGGGGACACTTATTGCTTTGCTACAAAACTGAGGTGCTCCCGGATGGGAGGGGCTTATATAGGGGAGGGTACTTCCGGTTTTGGAAGTTGCCAGTGCCAGCACCTGACGGTAACTATATAACCCATTAGTAATGACTATGTCGCTCTGTGTCCCGTGATGTACTCCAAGAAAAGGATTTTACAGGTAAGCTGTTATAAAAATCCTATTTTCTTTGACCAGCTCATTGATAAGGTCTGGGGAAAGCCACAGAAGAATTTTTTTATGGTCCCGCGGCGTTTGTCTATCAGATACCCCTTGAAGATGCCCTACTTAAAAAGTGGGCTTCTCACCCAGGGTCGACCCTCCAGTCGCCCTGTTGAACAAGGCCATCACTCTCCCGATGGAGGGGACTCCTGCATTTGAGGACCCCACTGACAGGAGGTCAGAAGTGGTGAGCAGAGCCATGTTTGCCTTGTTGGGATCCGCCCTACGGCCTGTGGTAGCGGCGACCCTTGTGTCTTAAACACTTACAGGTTGGGCAACAATGTTGCACCTAGCTGTACAGGAGCATAATCTTCCTCCAGACACAGTTGCTCTGGCCCACCAACTGGTTCAGGGCCTGGTTTATGTGTGCGACGCCACGTTGGACGCGGCCCCTTTAATATCCAGGGCCTCTGTCTCGGCGGTGGTATTGCGTCGTCTTATCTGGTTGAAGTGCTGGTCTGCTGACCTAGCCTTAGGAAGCTCCTGACGGATCTACCATTTAAAGGTGGTATACCTTTCGGTGCTGCTCTGGATGACATCGTCATGGATGTCATGGGAGGTAAAAGCACTCTTCTTCCTTAGACTAGCAAGGGTGAGGAGGCCCGCCGCAAACAGGGGCCTTCCTTTCCAGCAAAACGGGGTTTTTTCGTCAGTCAGAATCCACGGGTAGGCCCTCTCAGACTGACGGCAGTGCGGCTGGTGGGCACAAGTGCCCCTGGGTGCGTAAGCCAAACAAGCGGCTCCCAAGCCCGCCTCCGCGTGAAGTCTTGCCTCCGCCCGACTCTGGGGTGGGGGACGACTTCGTAGGTCACGAATCGGTGGTCCTCCCGAATCTCTGACTGGTGGGTGTGCGAGGTGGTCACCTCAGGATACAGGATAGTATTCCGATCCTGGCCCCCAGACAGATTCTTTCCCTCAAATCTTCCTCTCCTTCCTACCTGTCGGGCAGCCCTCTTGGGGGCTGTACAGGATTTGATCAGGTCCGGAGTGATTGTGCCGGTTCCGTCACAGGAGAGTTTTCAGGGATTCTACTCGAATCTGTTTGTCGTCCCAAAAATAGGACGTGGTTCGACCTATCCTGGACCTCAAGGCCCTAAATGCCTTCGAGAAGGTGCAGAAATTCCGCATGGAATCCATTCGCACGGTGATCGCTACACTCCACCAAAGGGATTTTCTTCTGGCGTCCTTGGACTTCAAGGACGCCTACTTGCATGTTCCGATCTGCGCAAGTCACCAGAAGTTTCTGCGCTTTGCGATTAGCGAAGTCCACTATCGATTTGTGGCTCTTCCTTTCGGCCTAGCCTCGGCACCAAGGGTGTTCACCAAGGTGCTTGCTCCGGTTCTAGCCTTCTGTTACAGCGAGGTATTGCTGTCGTGGGCTATCTGGACGATCTTCTGCTAAGAGCAGAAAGTGGATCAGACTTAGAGGAAAGGTGACTATCGTCAATTAGACCCTCAGGGACTCGGGTGGTTCCTGAACATTCAGGAGTCAGTCCTGGTCCCGACTCAGTGTCTGGAGTATCTAGTTCTGATTCTGGACTCCTTGGAGGCAAAGGTATCCTACCTCTGGAGAAGTTGCTGACACTTCAGTCTGCGGTGCGGGTGCTGACATCCCAAAAATGGTTGTCAATCCGTTTTTTGCATGAGAGTCCCGGGACTCGTGGTGGCCTCCTTCGCGGCCGTTCCGTATGCCCAATCACACACCAGGGCATTGCAGAAGGAGGTCTTGTCCACCTGGGACAAATCCCCGTTGTCCTTGGATCTTCAGATCCAGGTGATTCACCTGGTCAGGGCGCCCCTGACATGGTGGTTGAGATCCTCGGCTCTTCGGTCCGGAAAGTCGTTCCCCTCCCATCCAATGGACGGTACTCACGACGGACACCAGCCTGACGGGCTGGGGTGGAGTCTGGGGAGTCCTGTCGGCTCAGGCCTTGGACTCCGGACGAGCCCGTTTACCAATCGCTGTTCTGGAAATACGGGCCATCCGACTGTGTCTCTCCTCAGGTCAGAGAGAGTACGGGGTCGCTCCATCAGGAGCCAGTCGGACACCGCCACAGCGGTGGCGTATGTAAACCATCAAGGGGGAACTCTGAGCTCAGCTGCGGCTTCCGAGGTAGTCCGTATCCTGAAGTGGGCCGGAAGAAATGTGCCGGCTCTGTAGGCCATTTTACATTCTGGGCATAGACAATGGGCAGGCGGACTATCTGAGTCGCCAATCGCCAGACGCCGGACCAAGAAGAGTGGTCCTTGCATATTTCAACTCCTTTACCGACGGTGGGGCACGCCGGATGTGGACCTGATGGCCTCTCGACTCAATCGCAAGGGTCGAGGTTGTGGCCAGATCCAGGGATCCTTGGGCGATGCCTCGGATGCGTTGGTGGCCCCATAGGGTCCTTATCGCCTGATATAAACTCCGGCCATCCTAATTGTTCCGGATTGGCCTCAGCATCACTGGTACGCTGATCTGGTACGTCTAGTCGCGGACGTTCCCTGGCGGTTGCCGATGAGGGAGGACCTTCAGTCTCAAGGTCCTATGTTTCATCCGGCTTACAGTCTCTGGCTTTTAACGGCAGGGCTGTTAAAAGCCAGGTGTTGAGGGACCGAGGTCTCTCGGACTCGGTCATTTTGACCATGTTAAGGACACGGAAGTCTTCCTCCAGGCAGATCGATCACCGTGCCTGGAAAGCTTATATCGCCATATGCGAAGCGCTGGACTGGCGTCCTCGGACGTATTCCGTCCCCAGAATCCTGCGTCCTCTGCAGTGTGGAGTGACCCAAAAGCTTGCTTTGAGTACCATCAAGGATCAGATTTCGGCCTTGGCCGTCTTCTTTCAGTGACCTCTAGCGGGTCATTTCTTGGTTAGCACCTTGTGTTGGGGGTTCACCATGTGCTCCCTCCTGTCAAGCCTCCTTTCCCACCGTGGGATATGAATTTGGTGCTCTCGGTCCTCCAGGAACCTCCTTTTGGGAATATCCGGGATATTCCCCTCTTGTCTTGTCTCAGAAGGTGGCCTTTTAGTGGCAATCACTTCTGTTTGACGGGTGTCTGAGTTGGCGGCTTTGTCCTGCAAGTCGCCATATTTAGTCATCCATAAGGATAAGGCGGGGTTGCATCCGCGACCTTCCTTTTTGCCAAAGGTGGTGTCGACCTTTCACCTACATGAGGACATTGTCCTCCCGTCTTTATGTCCTCACCCATCGCATCCCAGAGAGTTTGCGCTGCACATATTGGATGTGGTACGAGCCTTACGGGTGTACCTGTCTGCTACTGCTTCTATTCGGAAGTCCGACTCACTGTTTGTGACCGACTCTGGTCCATAACTGGGCCAAGCGGTTTCGTCTGCCATCATTTCTAGGGGAATCAGACAAACCGTCATTCAAGCCTATGCTCTCAAATGGCGGGCGCCTCCCTTTCCGGTTACGGCGCATTCCACCAGGGCAATTGGTGCTTCCTGGGTTTTCCGACATCAAGCGTCGGTTGCACGAGTGTGCAAGGCGGCGACCTGGTCGTCTGTTCATGCCTTTTAAGTTTTATAAGGTTAATGTGGCTGCATCTTCGGATGCTTCCTTCGGCCGCAGGGTGCTGCAGGCCGCTGTTTAAAGTTGCGACTCCTCCGTTGAGGAGCTCTGCCTTCTTGGAGTGAAGTTTTTGGTTTTTCCATTTATACTGCTCCCATCCCTCTTGACACTGCTTTGGGACATCCCACGTGTAAAGAGACACCGTGTCAGTCCATGGATGATAAGAGAAAATAGGATTTTTTGTACTCACCGTAAAATGCTTTTCTCTGACATCCATGGACTGACACGGCACCCACCCTTCCTTTTTAAGGTTGTACTGCTTTGTTACGAACTGAAGTCTGCTGACTGTAGTGGGAGGGTTATGTCCGGAGGGACCGCCCCCTGGGTGGGGCTGTTCAGCTCTGGTTTTTAGAATGTATGTATAACATCTCACATTCTGCCTAGGTCTTCTCCTGCAAGCAGGGACATAAACCCACGTGTAAAGTGTAAAGAGACACCGTGTCAGTCCATGGATGTCAGAGAAAAGGATTTTACGGTGAGTACAAAAAATCCTATTTTTATGCTCTGCGGTCCGCTAAGATTGAACAGTTTTTGCTGTCTCTTTTCGCGGTGGACCGGGCCGACAGCTTCTCAGTACCGAACTGTGATAGGTCTGTCAGGAACACACCGGTAGGTCCTTCCGGGCCGGGTAAGTAGTATCTCCTGCTTCAGCAGGTGAGTACAGTGCTGTGTGTTCCTCTATATGGGGGACTTTCCCTGTCTCCCGCTTGTTGTTGTTGCTCTCTGTCACTTGTTAACTGGTGCTGTGGTGCCTGGGTGGACACTCGGTCCCGGGGGAGGGGGGGGCTCATGGCTCTGCATGGGGAATGTGTGTTCTTTTGGGCCTGTGCGCCGCTCGGCGTCATGTTTTACTTGTGTGTCTGTATACTTTCTATGGCGCGCATGGCGGCCATCTTGCCGAGGAGTCGCTATGAGGCAGTTACTATTGCGGCGGCCATTTTCTTGGAGCCGCTTGCGTTTTTTCTGTTTGGCCTCTATCACGGCTGGAACGACGCGGTTCTCCTCACTGCTCATTTGCGCTATACAGCGCAGCACAGGCAGCGGAACCGAGCGGTCCCCACTGGGTCGGTGAGTCCCCTGGGTAACCCCCCCACAGCCAGCACAGCCAGAGGGTGGACTTTTTTTTTTTTTTTTTTTTTTGTGTTTTTAAAAAAAAAAAAAGCAAAAGTCTGAGTGGCGAGTTATGGAGTCTGGTTCACCTGCTTCCCCATTCATGTCAGAGGCAACAGACAGTGCTTCAGCGCCTGCAGTCCCCATGGACTAGTTGTCGGCAGTCCTGGAATAATTTCTTGTCAGGATGGAAGCGGTGTGTGAGTGCACGAGAGCTACAAAGCGCCCTCTCCCCCACACAATCTTTAGTGGAGGAGTGCTCTGTTTTCAGATGTGGGCCTAGCTGCAGCTCAGGACCCTAGCTCTGAATTATTTGATATTTTTGGACAGGACATTCCTTGTGAGGTAGACTCCTGCTCTGAGTCAGCAAAGGACAGGGTGCTTGTAAGTGAACTCATTGATACTGTGAGGGACACTCTCAAGCTGGATGCTGCGGCTGCGGAACCTCAGGCGGACGCTGTCTCCTTTTTTGGTTCTTTTAAAGCCAAGCCTTCTAAAAAAAATGTTTTTTCCTTGCATGCCTTTCTTTGAGAGGTTCATAGATCAGGTTTGCGGCATCTACTAGGTACCCTTTTGAGGAGACCCTGGTTAAAAAATGAGCCTCTCCTCCGGTGGTCGACCCCCTGGTCGCCCGCTTGAATAAAGCCACAACTCTCTCGATGGAGGGGACTCCTGCCTTTAAGGACCCCACTGACAGGTCAGAAGTGGTGAGCAGAGCCATGTTCGCCTTGCTGGGATCCGCCTTATGTCCTGTTGTAGCGGCGACCCTAGTGTCTCAGACACTCACAGAATGGGCAAAGATTTTGCTTCAGACTGTGCAGGAGCATAATCTTCCTCCAGAGACCATTTCACTAACCCACCAAATGGTGCAGGGCCTGGTGTATGTGTGTGATGCCACCTTTTGACATTGCTCCCTTAATCTCTAGGGTCGCAGTGTATGCGGTGGTATTGCGTCGTCTTATCTGGTTAAAATGCTGGTCTGCTGACCTGGCCTCTAAAAAGCTCCTGACTGACTTGCCCTTTAGGGGCGGTAGGCTGTTCGGTGCTGCCCTGGATGTCATTAAGGATGTCACAGGGGGTAAGAGCACCCTGCTTCCTCAGACTACTAAGGGTAAGGAGCCCCGCCGTAAGCCGGGCCCCTCCTTTCCAGCTCAGAAGAGGTTTTTTCGTCAGTCCGAGTCCACGGTTAAGCCTGCCCAGACTGAAAAGATTGCGGCTGGTGGACAGAAGCGTCCCTGGGTGCGTAAGCAGACCAAGCTGGCTCCCAATCCCGCCACCACATGAAGTCTTGCCCCTGCCCGACTCGGGGGTGGGGGGACGACTTTGCAGGTTCACGGATCGGTGGACATCCCGGATCTCCGACTGGTGGGTGTGCGAGGTGGTCACCTCGGGGTACAGGATAGAATTTCATTCCTGGCCTCCAGACAGATTCTTTCCCTCAAATCTCCCTCTCCTTCCAGCACGTCGGGCGGCCCTCTTGGGGGCAGTGCAGGACCTGCTTAGGTGCGGAGTCATTGTGCCGGTTCCATCACAAGAGAGGTTTCAAGGGTTTTACTTGAATCTGTTTGTGGTCCCAAAGAAGGACAGAGTGCGTCCAATTTTGGACCTCAAGGCCTTAAATGCCTTTGTGAAGGTTCAAAAATTCCGCATTGGAATCCATTCGCACGGTGATTGCTGCGCTCCACCCAGGGGACTTTCTGGCATCCTTGGATATCAAGGACGCCTACTTGCATGTCCCAATCTGCTCAAGTCACCAGAAGTTTCTGCGCTTTGCAATAGGCAAAGTCCACTATCAATTTGTGGCACTTCCCTTTGGTTTGACGTCGGCACCAAGGGTTTTCACCAAGGTGCTCACCCCGATTCTGGCTTTGCTGAGACAGCGAGGCATTGCTATTGTGGGTTATCTGGACAATCTCTTCTTCTAAGAGCAGACACTGGCTCAGAGTTAGAAAGTGTGACAATTGTCAGTCAGGCCCTCCGGGACTTCGGGTGGCTTCTGAATACCCAGAAGTTGGTCCTGGTCCCGACTCAGCATCTCAGTATCTAGGTTTGATCCTGGACTCCTCGGAGGCGAAAGTATTCCTACCCTCGGAGAAGTTGGACTCTTCAATCTGCGGTACGGCTTCTGATGTCCTGAAAATGGTCATCGATCCGCTTTTGCATGAGGGTCCTGGGACTCATGGTGGCCTCCTTCGAGGCAGTTCCGTATGCCCATTCTCACACTCGTGCCTTACAGAAGGGGATCCTGTCCACTTCGGACAAGTCCCCGTTGTCATTGGATCATCAGATCCAGGTGAGTCACCCGGTCAGGGCGTCCCTGACGTGGTGGTTGAGATCACCGGCTCTTCGTCCAGTCGACGGTGAACATGACAGACGCCAGCCTGATGGGCTGGGGTAGAGTTTGGGGGGTCCTCTCAGCTCAGGGGCTGTGGACCCCGGCCGAATCCCGTCTACCGATCAATGTCCTGGAACTCCGGGCAATCCGACTGTGCCTCTCCTCGTGGTCGGAGAGACTACAGGGCCACTCGGTCAGGATCCAGTCGGACAACGCCACAGCGGTGGCTTACGTCAACCATCAGGGGGGAACTCAGAGTTCAGCTGCGGCGTCCGAGGTTGCCCACATCCTAAGGTGGGCGTAAAGAAGTGTGCCGGCTGTCGTTTACATTCCAGGAATAGACAACTGGCAGGCCGACTATTTGAGCCGGCAGATGTTTGAGCAGGCGGAATGGTCCTTGAATCCTCTGTCGGTGGTGGGGCACATCGGACGTGGACCTCTTGGCCTCTCGACTAAATCGCAAGGTGTCTAGGTTTGTCGCCAGGTCCAGGGACCCCCGGGCAGACGCCTCAGACGCGTTGGTAGCCCCGTGGGGTCAGTATCGCCTGATACATGCTTACCCTCCGCTACAGTTGCTGCCCCGCCTGCTTCGCAGGGTAGAGGCCGAGGGGATTCCGGTGATCCTCGTTGCTCCGGATTGGCGACGGCGTCATTGGTACGCCGATCTAGTGCACCTTGTCGCGGACGTTCCCTGGCGGCTGCCATTGAGGGAGGACCTTCTGTCTCAAGGTCCCATACTTCATCCTGCTTTATAGTCCTTGGCTTTAACGGCATGGCTATTGAAAGCCAGGTGCTGAGGGACTGTGGTCTCTCAGATTCTCTCTACCATGTTGAGGGCACGGAAATCTTCCTCCAGAAAGATCTATCACCGTACCTGGAAAGCTTACATCGCTATGTGCGAGGAGCTAGATTGGCGTCCACGGACCTATTTTGTTCCCAGGATTCTCCTGTTCTTACAGCGTGGTGTGACCCAAAAGCTGGCTTTGAGTACCATCACGGGTCAGATTTCAGCCCTGGCTTCTTCCAACGACCGCTAGCGGGCCATTCCTTGGCACCTTTGTCCAGGGGGTTCGCCATGTGGCCCCTCCTGTCAAACCTCCTCTCCCTCCTTGGGATCTGAATTTGGTGCTCTCGGTTCTTCAAGAACCTCCTTTTGAAAACATCAGAGATATTCCTCTCTTGACCTTGTCTCAGAAGGTGGCTTTCCTGGTAGCCATCACTTCTGTCAGACGAGTGTCTGAATTGGCGGCATTGTCCTGCAAGCCGCCTTTCTTGGTCATCCATAAGGATAAGGCTGTGTTGCGTCCGCGACCTTCTTTTCTACCAAAGGTGGTCTCGTCCTTTCACCTTAATGAGGACATTGTCCTGCCGTCCTTGTGTCCTAATCCGTCGCATCCCAGAGAGTTTGCGCTTCACTCGCTAGATGTGGTACGTGCCTTACGGGTGTACATGTCCGTTACTGCTCCTATTCGAAAGTCTGACTCGCTGTTTGTCGCTGTGTCAGGGCCAGGTGGTTTCGTCTGCCACCATTTCTAGGTGGATCAGACAGACTGTCATACGGGCCTATGCCCTTAAGGGGCGGGCGCCTCCCTTTCAGGTCATGGCGCATTCAACCAGGGCAATTGGTGCTTCCTGGGCTTTCCGACATCAAGCGTCTGTTGCACAAGTGTGCAAGGCGGCGACCTGGTCGTCCGTTCATACCTTTTCAAAGTTCTATAAGGTTGATGTGGCTACATCTTCTGATGCTTCCTTCGGCCACGAGGTGTTGCAGGCCGCTGTTTAAGTTGCAACTCCTCCGTTGAGGAGCTCTGCTTGTTTGGAGTGAAGTTTGGTTTTCCTTTCTCTTTACTCCCACCCCTCTTTTTTGACACTGCTTTGGGACATCCCACTTGTCAAATATTAAGAGGCTGGGTCAGTCTATGGACGGTAAGAGAAAATATGATTTTTGTACTCACCGTAAAATCCTTTTCTCTGACGTTTGTACTGCTTTTGTTACGGACTGAGGGCTGCTGACTGCAGGTGGGTGGGTTATGTCTGGAGGGACCGCCCCCTGGGCGGGGCTGTTCAGCTCTGGTCTTTAGAATGTATGATGTAACATCTAACATTCTGCCTAGTTCTCTCCTGCAAGCAGGGACATAAACCCACTTGTCAAATATTAAGAGGCTGTGTCAGTCCATGGACGTCAGAGAAACAGATTTTACGGTGAGTACAACAATCTTATTTTTTGGATCACTTTGCGTTGAGTACATTTTGGGTTTAGTAATTACACTATAGTGTGTTTTTTATTTCTGAAAACTATGCAATAACACCTATTCATACCAAAAGAAATCAAAAACTAGCATGCTTTTTGACCTGTGAAGCTGTTGTCTAACAAAGTGCTGCTTATGTGGGTAAGGGGCAACATAATAATGTCAATTAAACTTAAAGCAATTTCTATGGTGAAAATGTAAAACTATGTATTCATTTTCACATTGCATTTCAATTATTTCTAGTCTACAATTTTTTTTTTTTCCAACAATGTTTAACCACTTTAGCCCCCGGAAGAATTTACGCCCTTCCTGACATTTTTTGCAATACTGCGCTGTGTCGCTTTAACTGACAATTGTGCGGTCGTGCCACGCTGTACCCAAACAAAATTGACGTGCTTTTTTTCCCCAAAAGTAGAGCTTTCTTTTGGTGGTATTTGATCACCACCTGCGGTTAATTCTTGCGCTATAAACAAACGGATTATTTTTGAAAAAAAGCAATATTTTTTACTTTTTGCTATAATAAATATCCCCAAAAATATATAAAAAAACAAAATTCTTCCTCCGTTTAGACCGATATGTAGTCTTCTACATATTTTTGGTAAAAAATTGCAATAAGCACATATTGATTGGTTTGCGCAAAAGTTATAGCGTCTACAAAATGGGGGATAGATTTATGTAACTTTATTTTTTAAAGTTTATACTAGTAATGGTGGAGATCTGCAATTTTTATCAGGACTGCGACATTACGGTGGACAGATCGGACACTTTTGACACTTTTTTTTTTTTTTTTTGGGACCATTGACATTTTATACAGCGATCAGAGCTATAAATAGCCACTGATATTACTGTATAAATGTCATTGGCAGGGAAAGGGTTAACTGTTACCTAGGGAGTGATTCTAACTGCAGGGGGGGGGGGTGGTGGGACTGCCTGTGGGAGGAGACAGATTGTTATTCCTAAGCATTAGGAACAGATTACTCTCCTCACCCCTGACAGAACGGAGATCTGTCTGTTTACATTGACAGATCTCCGTTCTCTCCTTCACAGGAGCAATCGCGAATAGCCTGCAGCCATCGGGGCTGCCGGCCACGAGCACAAATGCTTTTTTTGTCACGCCGCGGGTTGCGGGCATGTGCCCTATACTCCTATACTCAAAGCGCCCGCCATACAGCTACGGCGTTTTGCACAGGAGTGCCATTCTGCCTCCATCAGATTGACTGACGGCAGGCGGTCGGCAAGCGGTTAAAGTGGATGTAAATCCGATTTGTGAAATTTGATCTAGGAACATATATCTGTAGTGTTTACTTATCACTCTGCAAAGCTCTAAGTCCCGTGTCTTTCTGCGGTTTCATTCCTCTGTTATCAGTATGATAACTTATGACAAGTTTTCAGACAGGAGATAAAAGCGGCTGAAAATTTGTGTCGGGTTGGTGTTGGATTAGCAGAGAGCTTGTCTTGTCACAGCACAGCTCTGAAAGTATCTTCCTTCCTCTGCCTATATGGAGTGAGGGTGTGTGCCTTTCTTCCAATCAGCTGTCACACCGTGTAAGCCAAGAAACCACTCCTACTGCTGAATGAGGAAGTAAAAATGCTAACACGATGTAAGAATTCTAAAGAATATAGCAAGCTGAAGACAGAAGATATACATGTAAAACTTATGTAGGGAGATTTGTTTCATCTCTCTGTATCATCTGAGGCTGTTCACTTCACTGGGTATAGGAGAGGGTTTACATTTTGTTAACTTTGTGTAGATCTCGCACACTTACTACTTTGAATTCTGTGAAACGTATTCCCTATGCCCAGTGTGTAGGCACTGCTTTGTCACAGAACTCAGAGCCTGCCTTCTGAACTACATGTGCTGAGAGGAGGAGTTTCAGGAATCTGTTTGCAGGCAGCAAGGTACCATGGGAAATGTTCCTATACCCATCGTATTAAAAAAAATGTGTGTGTGTGTGTGTGTGGTTGTTTTTGTTTTGGTTAGTAACACTACTTTAAGTGCTTTTTAGTTAGGCACTCAGTATTTTTTGTTTGTTTCAGAATCTTTACACATTTGACATTGTAGCCAACGTATCCTGTGGCATAATGTATACACTAAAAGAGCTTGAAAGTGTATCGAGCAAATGTGTGTAGATCCTAACAAGCGGCAAGCATTTTTTTTTCTGTGCCTTTTGGGAAAATCTAACATAGGAGTTTTTTTCTTCTTGTGACTCATCCACATGAGCTCGAGGAATCGCCACACTGGTTTTTTTTTGCTTGGATAATGATTTGTATTTATCAACATCGCCAATGAAATTCATTATGCATCCTTCAAAGATTTTTCTTGCTCATGCCCTCAAGGCAAAGTCAGTAGCATAACAATGATCATAGGATGGATGAGCATAGTTAAAGTTGTCTCTGAATTGCTGGAGTTGAAGAATAGAAATCTATTCTCCCTGCCTTTGTCATAAAGGAATACTGGGGCTCATTTAGAATCAAATCTGTTGCAGCTACTGAGATGTTGCTTTCAATTTCTAACCTTTTTTTTAATTTAAGGATGCTTCTTTATTTGCAGTTGACATTTTGTTGGACTGCATTATTAAAGAATACTGTTTCACTTTGCAAACTGCATAAATTGCCAATTGAAGGCTGTCTTTTGACCCGGTTGTATATTATTACAGGGTTTTAGGTTCAAAGAGAAATTCATAAACTGTTGCCATTTTGCCCATGGAGATTTTAGCCTTGTAAATGATTATGACCTTTATGGGTGCATTTGAATATGCTGGTATACACGTGCTTAACCACTTCAATAACGCCCCCATGGACGCTATGTCTGTTTCCAGGGTGGAAGCGGCACACGGGAACACAAGGGTAGTAAACGCCCCCCCGTCACCCGCAATCCTCCGGGGATAATTCTGATGCAAAACCAGGCCCAGCTATGGCTCACAGCCCGGATTCTGAGGCGTCAGACTGCAGACCGTGACCATGCTCCAAGTCCAGGTCAGCACGCAAAAGGCTTTGGTATCTGACCTTTTTTTCTGCAGTGCGGAATATGCTAAAAATGGAGAATGCTGCAGAAGCAGCAGAGACACCGGTCCTCTTTTGGGTTCCGTAAGCCGGGCTGCACTGCTAAGGTTTTTCCTTTTGTGTGTCTTATTTTGATAAGCTCTTGTACAAGGAGTGGGAAGACCCACTGAGGTTTTTCGCAGCCCCAAAGATTTTTTATTTTTTTTTGGGCAGTCCGGTACCCCTTGAGGAGAGTTCCTAAAGAGATGGACCCCTCCCCCGATAGTGGACCCCCCCTGTGTTCAGACTTAACAAGTTACCACGATTCCAGTGGAAGGGGCTCCTGTCTTCAGGGACACTCGCTACCTATACACAGTGGGGGGCTCAGCAGTACGTCCAGCATTGGCTGGGGTTTGTCTGATGCCTCAGACACAGAGTAGGCAAAGAGGCTACTCCAGGGGTTAAATGCACGGGAGGCTCCTCCGTACGAGGTAGCTCTGGCCGACCAGTTGGTACAGGGCCTTGCGTCTGACTGCAAGTCAGACATGGATACTATCCAGTAAAAAAAATCGCAATAAGCGTTTGATTGGTTTGCGCAAAAGTTATAGCGTCTACAAAATAGGGGATAGTTTTATAAAAAAAAATTTTACTAGTAATGGCGGCGATCGGCAATTATCGTGAGTGCGACATTATGGCGGACGCATCGGACACTTTCGACACTATTTTGGGACCATTGTCATTTTTACAGCGATCAGTGCTTTAAAAATGCACTGATTACTGTGAAAATGGCACTGGCAGTGAAAGGGTTTGTAACGGCACCCCAAATACGAAGGGGTTAACGCCGTATAAGATGTTCCCTCTCCTGGACACACATCCACTCGCTACCAATCTTCCACAGCCAGGCGATCACTTCCCATAGGAATTAATTCTTCTGGAAGAACGAGACGCACGCTCTGTATCTTCCTAAATCGAATGCCTTTTATTGAGAAACATTGTAACTTTTATATACATCTAATACACATTAGTTTAACATGAACAATGGCCCAGCTCCACCCACACACTACAAGACTCCACACATTATTTTGACGTCTGCTAGGAGACAACAGGTTCTAATAATCCCCTTTATGTTTGAATGACTATGCATGACCTTTGTATTCACCAGACTGTCTGATACTTTACAATACACACAAGGACAGACTTAATTTCCCCAATCCACATCACCACAAACAATGAACAGGTCTTCTAGAAGCTGGAATTCATTAACATTACACTAGACAGGTGATTGAGGCTGAACACCTCAGTATCTCTCAATTAACCTGTTGAGTTCAGAAACAGTAAATAGTCCTTTACAGATATCCTTGGGGATATGGTGGATAAATATTACAGACCCATTTTAGGTAGCCCAAGATATATTTCTTAATGTCCATTATTTCCTGGCTCACCCTGTGTCCAAAGTGACCCTCCTGTCACACATCTCCCCTTTCGGCAGGAGACTAACAGAGGAGGCGACCCCAGACGGGTTGACTCCGAAGTTAGTCCATAGGTCCATTACTCTAATGCCGGTATCCACACAGTACCCCAAATAAATTGCTCCAAACAGAGCATTGCTTACCCAGCCAACCTCTGCCTCTCTCAGAGAACATACCCGCCGCTGGGGAGAAGACAGGGTGACTGGGCTCAGTCCGTCATGCTGTTGGGGATCTGGGCCGACTGCCCAGCATCCCTGGGGGTATACAAGTGGACACTGAAGTCCCATCCACTTGTGGTAGGTGAAAATCCCCCAGTGCTTGCAAAGCAAGGCTGACATCCTCCTGTCTCAGTGTCGCACCATTTTCTGGGGTTGGGTCAGTGAAGACCGAAGTCCCATCCAGTACCACAGGAACTCCCTCTTCTGTTAGTTGAGAGCAGAGGCCCGCGGCACTCTGCTCTGTTGCCAGCTCTTCTGCTGGGTTGCTGTGAGTGGAGACCGCAGTCCCATCCACTACCACAGGAACTCCCTCTTCTGTTAGTTGAGAGCGGAGGCCCGCGGCACTCTGCTCTGTTGCCAGCTCTTGTGCTGGGTTGCTGTGAGTGGAGACCGCAGTCCCATCCACCGATATCCGCTCAAGTGGCAGTTGTGTGCAGCGGCCAGTAGCATTCTGCTCTGCTGCCAGTGATTCAGCTGGGGGTAAAAGCTTTACCACCTCAGCTTGTTGCTGGAGAGATGGGGCAACTGCCCCGGCTCCCTGAAACTCCACAGTTTCCGGTGCTGGGCAGAGGTTGCTATCACTCTGCCCTGTTGCCAGCACTTCTGCTGGGGACTTCACACCATCTGCTCTGGCTAACTGTTGGGGAAGGAAAAGGGCTGCTTCTCCTCCCTGCATCTCTGAAATCCCCTGGGAAAGAGGAACCATCACCTTCTCACCTCGGGCCTCCAAAACTGCCACGGGTGTAGAGCTGGGGTCTGCAGTACTCTGTCCTGCTGCCAGTACTTGGGCAGGCGATGCATAATCCCTAACATCCTCTGAACAGTCCCTTAAGTCCATACCTTCTGTAATCTGTGGCTGGGGAGATGAGCCAACTGCCCTAGCTCCCTGGAACTCCATATCATCCACTTCGGCTTTAGGGATGGCAATCTCCAGATTTTCCACTGCTGATTCTTCAGCCAGGATTTCAGAGTTGTCCACTGGTATTTCCTGATAGTCCCAGGCAAAGGTAGCACCACCCTGCTGCTGAGCAGATTCTAGCAGCTGTCTGTAGGCGATCTCCAGCTCCCATTCCTGAACGGCCAGAAATTCCAAATCTTCCTCTGCCCAGTGCCCTTCCGAGACATTCAGTTTTCGCTCTCTGTGCTCCATTATTTCCTCCAAACGCCACTCCCGATCACTCCCAAAGTCAGGGTCACTGGACAGCCCCCAATACAACAATCCCAGGCCATCATAGTCAAAGCCTTCTGTGGGGCTGTCATCCGCTGACCATGGGCACTCTTGGGCTACATACCAGCGGAGGGCTCTGTAGCTCTCATCCAACCGCATCTCTTCCCGGATCAGCCTGCTTAACTCAGCTGTCCACTCCTGCTTTGGTTGGTCCCCCAATAACGGCATTCGTACTTCATACTGCGACCAGTACCTTACATAGATGGAGGGGAGAATCTTTCCCTGGTGTTGCTGCTCGAGAGCTAGCACTTTCTTCCAGAGTTCGCAGCGGATCGAATCCGACCATCCCAGCAGGACCTCCTCTGATACTGGTCCTCTATGCTGTATCTGCATCTCTCGCAACCTCCTTCCGAATTCCTCTTCCATGGCGGCTGATTCTTTAGGCGTTGTCTCCGATTGCCGTATTTCTGCCATTCTCCGCTCATGTTGTCGCTCTCGTTCTCTTTTGTCGCTCTCGTTCTCTCTTTTGTCGCTCTCGTTCTCTCTTTTGTCGCTCTCGTTCTCTCTTTTGTCGCTCTCGTTCTCTCTTTTGTCGCTCTCGTTCTCTCTTTTGTCGCTCTCGTTCTCTCTTTTGTCGCTCTCGTTCTCTCTTTTGTCGCTCTCGTTCTCTCTTTTGTCGCTCTCGTTCTCTCTTTTGTCGTCGCTCTCGTTCTCTCTTTTGTCGTCGCTCTCGTTCTCTCTTTTGTCGTCGCTCTCGTTCTCTCTTTTGTCGTCGCTCTCGTTCTCTCTTTTGTCGCGCATCCTGCAGCTGGATGCCTCTAATGGCTTCCTGTATGGCGGTCTCTGATGGGTTAGCACCATATAATGCCAAGCGCTGTTGAACTCGTTGCTGAAACAAATCTTCAACTGACCGGGGTCCTGCATCACCCTTCTTCTGGTCCATCTTGGCTCTCAAGTAGGTCTTTCAGCGTGACTTTCCTGCAGGCTGCATAGCTGGTCATTCACTGTGGTGGTTTGGAGTGTCCCAGGAACTGGAGGGAAAATCCCGCTGCTGCCAACCAATGTAACGGCACCCCAAATACGAAGGGGTTAATGCCGTATAAGATGTTCCCTCTCCTGGACACACATCCACTCGCTACCAATCTTCCACAGCCAGGCGATCACTTCCCATAGGAATTAATCCTTCTGGAAGAACGAGACGCACGCTCTGTATCTTCCTAAATCGAATGCCTTTTTATTGAGAAACATTGTAACTTTTATATACATCTAATACACATTAGTTTAACATGAACAATGGCCCAGCTCCACCCACACATTACAAGACTCCACACATTATTTTGACGTCTGCTAGAAGACAACAGGTTCTAATAATCCCCTTTATGTTTGAATGACTATGCATGACCTTTGTATTCACCAGACTGTCTGATACTTTACAATACACACAAGGACAGACTTAATTTCCCCAATCCACATCACTACAAACAATGAACAGGTCTTCTAGAAGCTGGAATTCATTAACATTACACTAGACAGGTGATTGAGGCTGAACACCTCCGTATCTCTCAATTAACCTGTTGAGTTCAGAAACAGTAAATAGTCCTTTACGGGGGGCGTGGCCTGACGCGGCATGTGAACAGACCTGTTCGACGGAGCTCCCGCTGTAGATCCTGTTTGTGATCCTTTCCTCGCCACCTACAACGCCCGATTCAGCCACAACCTGCGCCTAAAGACCTCCAGAGACCCTCGGTTCCAGCGGTGCTCGTTAATCCCGGCATGATGACCCGGGGAAACAAAGGAGACGCTGCGGCTGCGGCCTCCCAGGCCTTCCAAGATGGCGCCTGGATGTCTGTCTCTGCCTCCCAGGACTCCACGAGGGCAGGAGAAGAAGACGGAGCTGGGGGGTAAGTCCACCAAAGCCCCTAAAGGGACAGACCAAACGAGAGACATGCTATATTATGCCAGGAAACTGACAGGCCCGGAAGATTCCCTGCAGACTGTTGCACAGGGTCATGCAATGCCCGCAGAGCAGGCTGAGCAGGGACACACTGACATGCTGGAAGCTGAGGATGATGAAATGGAGTCAGCCCCTGGTTCTGTTCCAGCCTTGCTTGACCAGCAGACAGAGGATAGTCCCCAGCCCACACTCAGTGAAATCCTGCATGCTGTTCACAGGTGCACTGCCTCAGTGGATGCCCTGAAGGAGAGATTTGGGGGGCTGGAGGAGAAAGTTAATCTCCTGAGACATGATATACAGAAGGTCAGGGAGAGGACCACGGCCGTGGAGGGCAGAGTCAGTGATTTAGAGGATCAGATGCCACACATGACCCGGGAAGTGAGAGTCGCTGCTCAGCAGGCACGCCAGGCCTTTGATCGCCATGATGAGATCGAAAATCGCCTGAGACGCAACAATGTACGCATTGTGGGGCTCCCAGAAAAGGTGGAGGGCAGGGACCCCACGACGTTCATAGAAGGCTGGCTACAGGAGACCTTTGGTAAAGAGGCTTTTTCTCCGATTTACACGGTGGAACGGGCGCACAGGGTGCCACCTCGCCCCCTCCCCCCCGGTAATCCCCCGAGATCCATGCTTGCTAGACTCCTTAACTACAGGGACCGGGAAGTGATACTTCGAATGGCCAGAGAAAGGGGGGCTGTACATTATAACGGAGCCCGGATTTCCTTTTATCCTGACTTCTCTGCAGAAGTGCAACGCAGAAGATCAAAGTTTATGGATGTCAAGAAAAGGCTGCAGAGGCTTCAGCTGTCCTATGCCATGCTATACCCAGCCAAGCTTCGCGTAACAGCCAGAGATGAGGCCCACTTTTTTGAGCATGCAAAGGATGCTGCGGACTGGCTAGACCGCAACGAACAAGACTTCCGCAGGAGGAGACCGGAGAATGGTGCAGGTTGATGTGGACAATCCTATCTATATCAAGAGCAATCCGGGTAAAGAAGTGCTGTTGCTGAAATGATGTCACTTGAGAGGATCAATACCTACTTGAAGTTACCAGCGAATAGTTTTCCACTAACTTTTCTGAATTTTCTTTTTTTTCGCTGACCTGAGTTTATGGGTGAAGTGTGTCTCTGCACCCCCCCTATGTACCGTTTGCTGTTATGGTGGACATGGCTTATGTTTTTGTGCCCTGTTGGCACTGGAAATGCCAGTGTTGCTATTACTCAACACCGGTGGGGAGTCCCCAGTGACGCCCAGTTGGCAGTCCAGGCGCCACCGGCAGATGCAGATAAGTTTTACTGTTCTTGTTTTTCTTATGCTTACTACTTCTATTTTTACTGTATCGACACCACAGCGCCGATGCGCAGGAATTTCTGCCACAGTTTCTGCAAGATTTTTTTTTCTTTCCCAAGGGACTGTACTGATCTTACTGATGCACCACAGTCAAAGCTGTTTGAACCACAGGGCTGTTTTTTGATAGCTGGATGGGGGGGATACAGGACTGTTGCTCTCTTCTGGGTACTCCTCCCACTCAGACAGAACTCTTAGTATACAATCGCCATGTCTTCTACACCCATAGTGTCGTAGAATGTCAGAGGGGTAAATGATCCTCTGAAAAGGACCATGATATCCACTGTATTGCGTAAATTTCACCCGGCCATAATTGGCTTACAGGAGACCCATCTATTGAAAGATACGACTAGTTTCTTGGGATATGCGTGGGTGGGGCAGGCCTATCACTCCACTCACTCCGCCTATTCACGCGGAGTGAGTGTATTGATCCACAAGGCTCTGGTATACCAGGAGTTAGATTCGCTTATTGATGTATCTGGGAGATTTGTATTTCTTTATTGCAAACTGTTTACCGTTACTATGATTCTGGCGTTTGTATATGTGCCTCCACCTTTCTCTAGAGAGGTGCTGCAGTTGCTGCTGTCTTACCTGGCAAACAAGCCTGACGTCCCACTACTGTTGCTAGGGGACTTTAATTGCTACCTAGACCCTAAATTGGACAGACACCCCCCGGTGATGCCCCCTAAGGGCAACCGGGGTACGGCTCTTGGACGCCTGATGGAGGAGGTGGGGTGGGTTGACATTTGGCGGGTTAGGAACCCCAAGTGTAAACAATTCTCCTGTTTCTCCAAGTCACATGGTTCCCTCTCCCGTATATGTGTCTGGGCACTCCCAACATGGTTAATTGCACCTCTAAGGTGGAGTATTTCCCACGGGGGGTATCAGACCACTCCCCGCTAGTACTTTGGTTGGTAACTCAACCGTCTAGCTCCCTACCTAGAGCCCCATGGAAACTGAATGCTTATTGGCTCAAACTGTTTACATCCCCAGAACGTATTGAAACCAAGATTGAAGTCTTTCTCCGGGCCCATGAGCACTACCTAGACCCACTGCTAAAATGGGAAACTTTGAAAGCCTATCTTAGAGGGGTATTTATCGAGGAAATACAAATTGTCAGGAACAACTCCTCTGCCTTGGTGGAGCGGGTGGGTGACCAGGTGAGGCAGCTGGAACTCGCTTATGTGACTAGCCCCACTGACTTGGCCAGGGAGGCTTGGATGCCGGCCCAGGACTCTCTGGACCGTCTGCGATCCTCACAGGCAGAGCGGAAGAGGTTCTTTACCAAACTTGCATTCTATGAGAAAGGGGAACAAACTGGACGATTGCTGGCCAAGATAGCGAGGTCTCAAACACAATCCCCGGCCATCGGTGCTATACGCGCCTCTACGGGTAAGGTGGTTAATACCCCTGAAACCATTATATCCGAGCTGGCGTCCTTCTATGAAGGCCTTTATGGATCGAGGGATGCCTACTCGGATGCGGACCTTGGAACATACATGGCTAGTATTGATCTGCCTGCTCTCTCCACATCTGCCAGAGAACAGTTAGATGCACCAATTACTCTGGGCGAGCTGCAATTAGCGGCAAGCTCTTTTCCTACATGTAAAGCCCCCGGAGAGGATGGCCTGCCCATAGAAGTGTACACTCAATTTGGGGAGCACTTGTTACCTGAACTATTGAAGGTCTTTAACGCCGCACTAGAGGGTGGTCAGCTGCCTGGTTCCATGGCTAGGGCTAATATTATTTTGCTGTTGAAGCCGGGAAAGGATCCGGTTGACCCTGGCTCCTATAGGCCTATATCGTTGCTGCAGAGCGATGTAAAAATCCTGGCAAAGGTCCTGGCGCGCAGGGTCAACGGGATAATCACGTCTATTATCCACCCAGACCAGGCTGGCTTCATGCCGCAGAAGTCCACCGCCACCAACTTGAGGCGCATGTTCTTGAACATGCAGGTGCAGGCAGACAATGGGGGCCGTAGGGCGCTCTTGTCCCTTGATGCCAACAAGGCATTTGATAGTGTCAGTTGGAGGTTCCTCTGGGCGACGTTGGCCAAGTTTGGCTTTGGGGACAAGTTTATAGAGTGGGTCAGGCTGCTGTACGCGTCCCCCCAGGCGACCATTAGGGTCGCGGGTAGGATGTCACCGGCCTTTGCTTTGGGTAGGGGGACGAGGCAGGGATGTCCCCTGTCCCCCCTGCTCTTCGCGATCGCTATAGAGCCATTGGCCGCCCTGATACGGGCTAGTGCCCGCGTCCGGGGATTCCAATATGGCACGCTGCAAGAAAAAATCATGTTGTACGCGGACGACATGCTGCTGTTCCTGGAGGACCCCACGCACTCCATCCCCGGGGCTATGTCAATAATAGAGCAATTCGGCCACTACTCGGGATTGACCATTAATTGGTCAAAATCCGCCCTGATGCTGTTGGATGAGGATGGTGGGGTTGCCCTGCCGGAATCTTGTCCCATCCCAGTTGTATCTAGCTTTAAATATTTGGGGGTACAGGTGTCACCCAGGTTGGGGGACTACTGCTCCCTTAATGTGCACCCATTGCTGTCCCGGTTTAGGGACAAAATTAATACTTGGAACACCCTAAAAATGTCACTTGCAGGTAAAGCCAATCTGATCAAAATGATTTTAATGCCACAACTACTTTACTTTCTTCATAACTCGCCTGTAGTGATACACCTGAAAATCTTCCGAATAGTGAACACTCTCTTCCGACGGTTGCTATGGCATACTAGGCCCCCTCGGATTAGACTGGAACACTTGCAGCGGGCCAAGGACAGTGGGGGGCTGGCGGTTCCCAATCCTTGGCTGTACTACATAGCGGCCCAGTTACAGCATTTGATCGGCTCTATGTCCCAGGACCCGGGGAGCTCGGCGGCACGACTGATGCTGTCGGCCACTGGCGCTGAGACTATCCCGATGGGGCTGGAGGCGCAAATGTTCCTCAAATCCAACAAGCGGACCCAGACGCTCGCACTTATCCAGAAAGTCTGGAATAAGGGCCGACAACTCCAGGGAGTGCAGGGATTCACAGAGGACAGCCCAATATGGGGCAATAGGTCTTATGTGGAGTTGGTGAAGCTGCAGCAGGGGCCCAGATGGCGTGCCCATGGTGTGGCTCTGCTGTCCCACATTTTCGTTAACGGCAGGCTTCTCACTTTCCCCGAACTGCAGGCCAGATTTGACCTCCCAGCTCATATGCATTATTACTACATGCAGCTTCAACATGCGGTTGCGGCACACGGGAATGCGGTGGAATGGGTTCAGTCGCCCGCCCCGGTGTTCCGTGTGCTGCACACTAGCACTGAAACAAAAGGATTTATCTCACAATGCTACCAGATGTTACTGGCAAGTCACCTAGAGGCATTCCCGAGCAGGGCGGAATCCATGTGGGAGAAGGACATAGGTACACTGTCAGGGGACCAATGGGAGGAGGCGTGGCGGTCAGTCACTACCTGTTCTTTAAACGTTGCGCAGAAAGTGTCACAGCTATATATATTATTGAGGGTACATTACACCCCGCTGAAATTATATAAGATGGGTAAGCTCGGGGACCCTGTGTGTGGTAGATGTCAGAGGCACAATGGAGATCTCATTCATCTCCTGTGGAGATGCCCTAAGCTTCACAGGTATTGGACTGAGGTGGTGGGTACAATAAACAGAGTGTTTCAAACTACGATCCCTTTGGACCCTAAGTGCTGCCTGCTGGGGATCTTGGAGGAAGCGATCCCTGGGGAGTTGACCAGGGTCGCGGTCTCTAGGGCCCTGTTTCAGGCTAGGAAGCTTATTTTGATGGGTTGGAAGTCAGTCTCACCGCCTACCACCACCTCTTGGGTAGCACACATGGGGAATACTCTTATAATGGAAAAGTACATGTACCAGCACAGGGGAAGCCCGAGCAGGTTTGAGAGAATTTGGTCCCAATGGCTTGATACCCCTGGCCTGAGCCCCAGGGAGCTGGTGATGTCCCGACTTTTGCAGTAAAATTGAAACCAAGCGGCCGAGGATTAATATGCTTATACATGCAAGATTGTGGTGCTGTTTTTGATGTGATCTTATATGTTGTTTTACAGTTCGCCAGCAGAGGGAAACCTTTGCTATTTTTTGTACAATGGAAACTGTTGTGATCTATCTGGTGTTCAATAAAAACCTTTTTGATTAAAAAAAAAAAAAAATAGTCCTTTACAGATATCCTTGGGGATATGGTGGATAAATATTACAGACCCATTTTAGGTAGCCCAAGATATATTTCTTAATGTCCATTATTTCCTGGCTCACCCTGTGTCCAAAGTGACCCTCCTGTCACAGGGTTAACCTGTAAGGGGCGCTGAAGGGGTTAAGTGTGACCTAATGTGTGATTCTTACTATGAGGGGGCGTGGCTTGACGTGTGACATCACTGATCGTCGTTCCCTATGACAGGGAACAGACGATCAGTGACAGTCTCACTAGGAAGCACGGGGAGAGGTTTGTTTACACTTGCCTCTCCCCGTTCTTCAGCTCTGTGACCCAATCCCGGGACACCGGCGGCGATCGGGTCCCATGGGCGCGGAGCTCAGGGCCGGGTCGCGAGCGCGTGACCCACGGATGGGCATTTTTTTTTTTTACGTGAAGCACGGCTGGGCATCTTAAAGAGGACTTGCCTGTACGTGCTTGTACCATTCTGCCGACGTATATCGGCGTGAAGCGGTCCTTTAAGTGGTTAAAAATGTTTTGCCACAAGTTAGTTTAAACAAAAATGATATGTGCAACGTGTCTGCTGCGGAGCCACTCTGTCCTGTATCTCCTTTTGGCATATGGAGTGGTACTGCGGAGTAGTACCTCTGATGGGAGCACAGAGAAGGTAGACTGGGACAGATGGGCAACAAGTCTGTTGGCTTTATTAAAAGAAGGCTCAGTGTGTAACAGTGGAGTGGACATGATTCCTGCTGTGCTGAATAGAGGGACTGCGGAGAGCAACTTATAGTCCAGGGTGCATTTGTTGCTGCAGAAGATATCCCTCAGGATATGGAAGGGCCCAGTGAGATTGAGCACATAGCAGAGGTCGTGCCCACAACCCATAAAGGAGTTATTGGTGTGGTATACCAAACTAATGTTATCCATAGAGAAGATCTGGAACAGATCATTGACACTGAGGGTGAGAGTTTTGTGGTGACTCCCGCACCTGGCTGCACTCTAGGAGAGCACCAGGTTATTGCATTGGATATCTCCAGTGGGGAGGAAGCCCCTTTAGGAAGCACCACCTCTAAGGCATCAGTAAATGAGTCTTTCCACATCACCAGGAACATAAAGGACCCCAGGAAGGTCTTAGTTGTAGAATCATGGTGCCTTTTTATGACAGATATGCTGAGAGAAATGTTTAGAATGTGGAGTATACAGCCGGTGTATATCCTGCCATCCTCTCCTGTGTTTGGGGAACTTGTACCATGGGGTATGCATAAATGGAGCTGGGTATTACAGGCTGTACTATGGCAATCTCTGCAATGTTGGAAGTAGGGCCGAAACAACGAATCGATCGACAACTCCTCGATTATGAAATTAATTGATTACTATTTTCATCGATTAATTGGGCAGTATGGGGTTAAAAAAAAAAAATAGCCCTTTATAGTACAAAGAACAAATCGCTACTGTAAATATTACTGTCCCACAGCAAAAAATGAACCCCTTACAGTAGCGATTATTTGCTCTTTTTGTACAAATTTTTGTCTTTTTAACCCCATTATGTTACTAAACATCTCAGACCTGGGTCACACTGTGTTTTTTGGTGCTTTTTGCAGAAACACACTTCAGTTCATTTACATGGTTTCTTATGGGACATGTTCACATCCGTGATTTTTTTCAGCTGCTGCGTATTTTGAAAAGGCAAAGACTTTTTTTAATGCAAAACGGTGCTATTTTGCTTTTTTGCTTCAATATACCTCAATGGAGAAGCTGCAGAAAAGCATGTAATAGTTTTTGTGGCAATTTTTGCGGCAATTTTTTTTTTTAAATCTGCCCAACAACAAATTGGCCCAAAAATAAATTTAAAAATGCAAATGGCAGCAAAATTATTATTTTTTATATAAGGTTATTAATCGATTAATTGAAACAATTGGCCAACTAATCTATTATGAAAATAATCGTTAGTTGCAGCCCTAGTTGGAAGCATTTAATCAAATTGTTGTTAATATGGAAAAGCGTCTCAGTGTGCTGGATTGCATCAATACAGTGGTGTATGAGAAGCACCCTGGAGTACTGTTGGACAGGACAGAAGTCTGGGCGGAAGTGCCAGAGGGCAAAACTACATTGATGTGGTTGGGGTCATCAACCCAAAGGTGAAATTGAATAGTGAGGATCCGGTATCGGGACAGTCGCTGGAGGGGAGCATCATGTGGCAGTTGAGTTGGTGGTTAGTGACGTTGCCATGGTAGACAACCGCTCCACTTTGTTCAATTCTCCTCCAGACACTGCCTTGCAGAACATTGGTGAAAGGAGTTCTGATAAATGTGCTGATACTTCAGACAATGAGGAAAAGTGCAACGCACTCATAAATGTTTCGGTTACCATGAGTAACAACAAAAATAATGGTAGACCTGATGGTCAAGGTGACGTGGTTGCTCTTAATCTTAAAAAATACAGGAAGATGAATAATGGTATGACAGACACCGAAGAGGGAATAGCTGCAATAGAATCGGGCCCCCTACAGGTTCAGGAGTGTAATTCTGGGAAAGATTTCCAGAGGTCCAGGAACCTCACAAGTTGCAAGAGTAAAAGGTCTGAGGACACTGGCCCAAAGCTTAAAAAAGTGTCATTAAGAGTTGAATTCCCAAATAAAAGTGCCCGCACTTATGGCTAAAAAGGTGTTTAAAAATGTGCCCACTTTAGAAGTAAAGAGAAAAAGGTTGGGAAAAAGGATCCAAGTCCTTGGTAAGTCCCTTAGTGTTAATGTGTTTGAAGGTGTGGCCCCAAGGAAAATAGACAGATGGCGCTTTTGGAAGCGCACCCGTAAAAAGTGACGGGGGTATCTTGGTAGTACCCAAGTCAGTGTAGCAGGGGGACATGGCGAATGGCACCTGATAAGACTGGGGTTAGCCCTGGTGGGTGATAGCTGGCACAGAGGCGCCAATTTGAAGAGGATTGGCTGGTGTGTTGCGTCCCCTCCGAGGTTGAAACGGGGGGGAGGATATGTGGCAGAGCGTTGCCCTGTCGGGGTCTAGAAGGAGGTTGTGACCCAGAATTCTCAACCAGACGGGTTGAGGGGCTCCAGGGAGCTTGTAACATGGAGAAGAAACTGGCTTTTCAGTTTCCTCCATTCTCGGAAAGGTCCACTTTGGGACCTGGAGCCCAGTGATTTCTGAGAGATTCGGGTGGGATGACATCCCCAGTCCTGGGTCCTGATTTTGAGAACAGCCAGCATACTGATTGGTCAGGTGTGTGCTGGGCTTTTAGTAGTAACCTGACCATAGTTCTGGGCTCCACCCCAGCGTATTGGAAGTCTGAGTACCAGGAGTCAGGATGGCTCAACGGGGAAGCCAGTGCAGCAGGAGGCTGCTAGCTATATGCACCAAGGTGGTCGGTGAAAGTCTGTACGAGACCGACAAGGGCCTGGAGTGTAAGGCCAGAGCAGCAGTGCTGCAAGTGAGAGCCAACTAGGCTGAATGTTTTTTTATTTTTATTAGATTTTATTGAAAGATGCTACATACAGAGTATAATTTCAACAGAATCAGTGTTTTTTGTACAGAAAAAAAAAGTTGTGAGGAAAATGGCAAAATACATAACCATAGCAATGTGACTTGAAACCGATCAAAAGTAGTGATCTTCAGATTAAAAATTAATTAAAAGGTGGGTAACTGGATGGATTTAAAGAGGATGGTTCCTAGAGTTACCAGGTAAATGCAAATTAATGATTTAGAAGGAGGTGTGCGGAGGGGAGAGGAAATAAAATGGGGGGGGGGAGGGGGGAGTGGATGGAATGAGCACAAAGTTCTTGCTAAAGAGGTAACGTGAGGGTAGACATTGAAGTTGTGACTGCAGTATCAAGGGTAGCGTTCTCCGTTATTTTGTTTGAAGGGAGAGAAGAGGTTGGTGGGCGAGAGATGATCTCGCACAAAGAGTTAAGTCTCGTTGGACGGTGGGTACATTAGGTTATGGGTCTTTCAGTTGGAGAGAGCAGCCTCGCTTACGGTGTGAATGTCGTTTTTGTTGATGAAAAGGAATGCTGAAACCCCTGTGAGGGAAACCCATCTTTGTTGAACTTAGTTTTAATAAAAATGGGCAAACAAAGCCCTTAAAAAGAAGAACCAGCGAGTGGCGGTGTCCTTAAAGCTATACCTTTTGATGCTAGTCCTCTACACCCTCCATACTGTACATGCTGCTGCATATGATTGGCACGGTGCGGCTGCATATGATTGGCACGGTGCGGCTGCATATGATTGGCACGGTGCGGCTGCATATGATTGGCACGGTGCGGCTGCATGTGATTGGCACAGTGCGGCTGCATATGATTGGCACAGTGGGGCTGCATATGATTGGCACAGTGAGGCTGCAATTGATGGGCACAGTGAGGCTGCAATTGATGGGTTTGTTTTCAGTATTTTTCTGTTTGCGCTTCCCAAAAAATTTTGAGCACCAGCCGACACTGCTCTGGGGACTCCAAGTACTTTAAGATGGCGTTGGCTGGCAATGGAACCCAGGTCAGCTGCTGGGAAGGCATCTATGCTCACCACTGCACCTCTAACACAAGGTAGCATGTCTTTGTAGTGTGTAAGGAAACCCACACAAGCACAGGGAGGACATGCAAACTCAATGCAGATAGTGTCCTGGTCAGGATTTGAACCAAGGACCCCAGTGCTGCAAGGCTAACCCATAAGCCTCTGTTCTGCCCATATATGGCCTCTGTTCTCTAAGGCCCACCCCCGCTGAGCAGGGTACAGCAATTATGTCCACTCAAAGAAGCGCCTCCAGAAGAAATCCAAACTTATCCTAAACTACAATATATACATATAACACTCCAAAACATACCCAAAGAACAACACACACCATCTCAACACATACAAACCTATCCTCAGCTACAATATGTAACACTCATTTAATTAAACACCCCCAAATAACAATAGAGGGGTACAGTGGTCCCCAAATTGGCAACACAATAGAGCTAAATATTCCATTCACCCTTAGGCTTCATTCACACAAGGGCATGAATCCGTACCCCATGGGAGGGCCGTGATTACCAGAACAGGGGTTCACAGGTGTTCCCAGCATCCCATGTGGGCAGTCCCATTGCGGTAAACTGGGGTGCAGCCGCTTTTCCCAATGTGACATCCACGTGGGTACCAGTGCACGGCCCTGAACGCACCCATGGTGCGTCCGAAACTGCACTCACATGGATGTCCTTTTTTGGGGTAAACGCAGCCCCCCACACAGGTTACAGACTAATACGCCCTGTGTGAGTGAGGCCTTAGATTTCTCCATGAAGGACTTCTTCACTGGCGGGAAGAGTTCTCATTTCCCCAGCAGAGAAAGCCTAAAAGAGCTGGAAAGACTCCTTCCACTTCTGAAGCCAAGAAGAGATCCTTTCTTCCTCCCAGGCTTCAACCCAGGGGCCCGGTTCAGTCACAAGCCTTGGGCCATTAAATCTTGCAAACCTGCAGATAGGTCCTCTTAAACATCCTAAAAGGGAGTTCCCCATTTTCCAAAGTTGGGGAGACGTCTGTTGGACATTGTAGTCACCTGGTCAGCAGACGTCTCAGAAGCTCGGTTAAGAGACATGGTGTCCAGGGGCTACAAGCTAGAGTCCCAATCTCTCCTCCCACCCCCGACTGAGCTTTATGCTGTCCAACTTGCCTGTGTAACTGACTGGACAACACAAATCGGGGTGGGGCAGATAGCGGGACTCTAGCTTGCAGCCCCTGATCACCAAATCTCTTACCTGAGCATCTGAGATGCTTGTAGACCAGATTTCCCCAATGGCCAACAGACATTACCCCCTCTTAGGAAAGTGGGGGTGTCCCTTCAGGATATTTAAGGAGACCTGTCTGCAGGTTTGGGGGATTAGGGGCCCAAGGCTTGTGATTGAACTGGGCCCCTGGCTTAGAGTGCCTTGAAAAAGTATTCATACCCCTTGAAATTTCCCACATTTTGTCATTTTAAATCCAAAAACGTAAATGTCTTTTATTGGGATTTTATGTGATAGACCAAGACAAAGTGGCACATAATTGTGAAGTGGAAAAAAAATGATACAAATATGTGAAGTGTGGGGGGGCATTTGTATTCAGCCCCTCTAAGGCAATACTTTTGAATAACAAGTCTTTTTTTTTTTTTTTTTGGGGATGTCTCTACCAGCTTTGCACATCTAGAGTGACATTTTTGCCCATTCTTTGCAAAATAGCTCAAGCTATGTCAGATTGGATGGAGAGTGTCTGTGAACAGTAATTTTCAAGTCTTGCTACAGATTCTCAATTGGATTTAGGTCTGGACTTTGTGCCATTCTAACACATGATGAATATGATTTGAGCTAAACCATTCCATTGTAGCTCTGGCTGTATGTTTTGTGTCGTTGTCTACTGGAAGGTGAAACTCCACCCCAGTCTCAAGTCTTTTGCAGACACTAGCAGGTTTTCTTCTAAGATTGCACTGTATTTGGCTCCATCCATCTTCCCATTAACTCTGACCAGCTTTTCTGTACCTGCTGAAGAAAAGCATCCCCACAACATGATGCTGCCACCACCATGTATCACGGTGGGGATGGTGTGTTCAGGGTGATGTGCAGCGTTCGTTTTCTGCCACACATAGCGTTTTGTTTTTAGGCCAAAAGGGTAAATTTTGGTCTCTTCTGACCAGAACACCTTCTTCCACATGTTTGCTGTGTCCCCCACATGGCTTCTCGTAACCTGCAAACGGGACTTCTTATGGCTTTCTTTCAACAATGGCTTTCTTCTTGCCATTCTTCCATTAAGGCCAGATTTGTGGAGTGCACGACTAATAGTTGTCCTGTGGACAGATTCTCCCACCTGAGCTGTGGATCTCTGCAGCTCCTCCAGAGTTACCATGGGCCTCTTGGCTACTTCTCTGATGACTGCTCTTCTTGCCCGGCCTGTCAGTTTAGGTGGACGGACATGTCTTGGTAGGTTTGCAGTTGTGCCATTCTCTTCCATTTTCGGATGAGGGATTGAACAGTGCTCCATGAGATGTTCAAAGCTTGGGATATTTTTTTTATAACCTAACCCTGCTTTAAACTTCTGCACAACGTTATCCCTGACCTGGCTGGTGTGTTCCTTGGCCTTCATTATGCTATTTGTTCGCTAAAGGTTCTCTAACAAACCTGAGGGCTTCACAGAACAGCTGTATTTATACTGAGATTAGATTATACACAGGTGGACTCTATTTACCAAGTAGGTGACTTCTGAAGGCAATTGGTTCCACTAGATTTTAGTTGGGGGTATCAGAGTAAAGGGGGCTGAATACAAATGCATGCCACACTTTTCACATATTTATTTGTAAAGAATGTTGAAAACCATTCATAATTTTCCTTCCACTTAACAATTATGTGCCACTTTGTGTTGGTCCATCACATAAAATCCCAATAAAATGCATTTATGTTTTTGGTTGTAACATAACAAAATGTGGAAAATGTAATGGGGTATGAATACTTTTTCAATGCAATGTATTAAGCTTATGATTTACCAAAACCTCCAGATCCTTCTCTACTATGGATCCCCCCACATAGCCAGAAAGGGATCACATGGCCCCTATGATGGGTTCATATTATCTTTGACCAGGACATAGCCATGCAGGGATCACATGACCCCTATGGTAGATTGATAGTGATCTCCAACCAGGACATAGCCAGGAAGGGATCACATGGCCCCTTTGGTTACAGCATTTGTTCACACCTGGCTAAATTTTTTGCGCAGTACTGTAGAGGGAGCATTGTATATACAGATATTATGAGAAGGGGGGGGGGGTGTTAACACTTACCAGGTGAGGCAGATATCTTGTGAGATTGCGTTGGCCAGGAATCGAACCTGGATCAGCTGCTTGGAAAGCAGCTATGCTTACCACTGCACCACCAACGCGAGGTAGCATGTCTTTGGAGTGTTAAAGGAAACCGGAGTACCCAGAGGAAACCCACACAAACACAGGGAGAACATGCAGACTCCATGCAGACAGTGTCCTGGTCAGGATATGAACCAAACACCCCAGTGCTGCAAGAAAGAAGTGCTAACTACTAAGCCTCTATGCTGCCTAATCTTAAAGCAAAACTTCACCTATAAAGGGAAGTTCCGCTTTTCATCCTCTTCCTCATTTGGCTTTACATTTCCTAAAGGAACTGGAGATACAGGTCCATATTGTACTGTTATAAATCTCATATTAAAACCTGTAGGGGGAGACTCTGGTTCTCATTTCATCCACCCTACCCATTGAGCCATCCACATTTCCCCTTGGGTTATGATATTCTTAAGTGACCTAGAGATTCAGATCATTTTTGTAGAGTGAACAAGAGCTACAGAGTCCTTCAGCTGTTGTAGGCCTCAGTGGTCACTTCTCCAATATTGGTGATATCCTTTGTGTGGAATGGGACAAATACATGTCCTCTGGTCTGTATAGTGCCTCTACTCTATGGATAGGCTCTGTCTTATATAAGAGGACATGAGCTAGCCATGGGTGAAACCTGAAATGTAGACAGGCAGGGACAGGAGAACTCCCTTGAATGTGGAAGCCTGGCTCTTCATAGATGGTAGAGAGTCCATTCCCAGTATGGTGGATTGGGCAACAAGGATGCCCATCATTGTCTATCTGTGGAGCTGCTACCAGCTCCACCTTCTGTGGCCAGGTCTGCTGGCCGGTCTCTGCTGTTTTTTTATGGGAGTCTGAATGGTGACCACTTGAATAGGGCACTAGCGCTACTTCTTTGACGCTCACCTAAAGGGTATTTCCACTTTTGCAGCCATATTGGGATAACACCTATATCTGTTACATGTTCTCATTCACAGAATAAAACTTAATAAAAATTGTAAAGTATGCTGCTCGCCTTTAAAGAGGGAATCTCGTGTGAAAAATGCCAAACAAAACATGGCTCTTACAAATCTGATACCAGAACCCCAGCTGAACATGCAGCCTGTCAGGCCAGGAGGGGGGGGTGAGCGTGCACCCCCTCCACTCCTGAGCCATACCAGGCCACGTGCCCTTGACATGGGGAGTGGACCTTGCAAAGGGGAACCCCCCTCCCCCTGACAAGGCACCTCTTTATGTTGAGGTCATGTGGCCTGGTATGGGTGCATGCTCACCCCCCTCCCCCCCTTTCCTGGCATGTCAGGATGTGTGTTAAGAGGGGGTCTGGATTTTGGGGGGCCATGTTTTTTGTTTTGTTTTCCATGGGGTTCCGCCATTAATTGTGATCAGCAATTTTTAAAATTTTCTTAAAGATATGCTATGTGAATGGGAACAAGTAAAAAATGTGGCTGAAAAATTGGAAATACCTTTTAGGTGATCTCAGTAGATGAAGCGTTGGTGCAGAGATCTGTCTTGGTACAGTCGTACCTGGTCCCTGGGAGGGCTTATTACCATTTCCTCAAGATGGCAGATGCCAAAAGGTCATGGATGTTTCTGAGATGGCAGATGCCAAAAGGTCATGGATGTTTCTACGAGCCGCACCGGGTCCCTGGGAGGGCTGATGGGAAGACCCTCTGTTTACTAAAGTGGCAGCTGCCACCGGTGTGGAGACCTGTGTCGGTAGAGCTGTACCTGGTTCTCGGGAGGGCTGATGGGGAGACCATCCGTTTACTGGATAGGCAGGCGCCACCAGTGTGGGGACCTGTGTTGGTTTAACCCTCTGAATGTTGATAATAAATACTTGGAGGTGTTTAAACATATGATGTTCAATGACTTAGATAAAATGAGGATAAGGAAAGTGATGGACCCACAGTACATTAAAAAGGGGATGGAATCTCTAGAAAAACGTAAAGAAATTATTATCCGTCCGGCGGATAAAGGGGGTGGATTGGTTATTCTAGATAAAGCTGTTTATACAGCAGAAATGGATCGACTATTGAGTGATCATGACACTTACCGTATTTTGAATAGGGATCCTATGCTGACATATAAGGATGAGCTTCATCTGTTAGTAGAATCAGGACAAACTATGGGTGTCCTTAATAAAAAGGAGGCCCTCTATTTAGATCCTTTGTTCTGTAGAACACCAATCATATACTGCCTTCCAAAAATCCATAAGGATAGTGCCAACCCTCCGGGGAGGCCTATCGTTAATGGCATTGACTCCATTAGCTCGAGAGTGGGGCAGTATATAGATTCATTCCTGCAACCCCTGGTGTCAGAAACTAGAGCCTACCTTAGGGACACCAAACATATTATTCAATTATTGGAGGCTGTCACATGCTCATCATCCAGTATCCTTGTCACTGCGGATGTAGGCTCACTGTACACTATAATAGGACATGAGGATGCCTTGTCTTCCGTGCAGTGGGCTTTAGCATCTTCAGATCTTCCGGCTAAACATAAGGATTTTCTTTTGACCAGTCTGGGTTTTTGTTTATCTAGAAATTATTTTTGGTACAATCGTCAGTTCTTTTTGCAGACAAGGGGGGTTGCGATGGGAGCCCGTTTTGCTCCCAGTGTGGCCAACCTTTTTATGGCCCACTGGGAGGAGGACGTGGTTTTCAAGAATCTTCCCCCCCAGTTAGTCTGTTACAAAAGGTACATAGACGATCTCATTCTAATTTGGGAGGGGGATCGTCCCAGTCTTGATTATTTTATCGGGACAATGAATGAGAATACCAAGAATATTAAATTAACCTGGAATATTAGTATGAAAAATATTGTGTTCCTAGATTTGGAAATCTGGAAGGATAGTGAGCAATTCCGCCTGTGTAATTATCTTAAGCCTACTGATCGTAATGCATACATACCACTTGATAGTTGCCACCATAAATCGTGGCTATGCAATATACCGAAAGGTCAGTTTATTAGGCTCAGGCGAAATTGCACAAGGGAGGAGGATTTTCTCACACAGGCACAGATTTTGTCGTCCAGATTCCAACAGAAAGGGTATAATAGGGACTCTTTAGATAAAGAGATAGAGAATGTACGTTCCTTGGATAGGGGACCATTGGTAGCTGATAAAGTCAGAGAAACCAATATTAGTATCTCGAATTTCAAAATGGTACTCAATTATAACGTACAATATAAGAAATTTGAAAAACTTGTTTCAAATAACTGGTCAATACTAAAGCAAGACAAGGTTTTGGGCCCGCTGTTGCCATCACGCCCAGCATTTATCTATAAGAAAGCTCCGTCTTTGCGTGATTGTCTGGCACCAGGAGTTGTTGACCCTCCAGTGCATTCTGAAAACAGACTCTTCTCCTTCCTCGCTGGTTTTTATGCTTGCGGGCGATGCACAGCCTGCAAGCATTCTAAGTGCAATATAAAAAAGAGGAAAGATTTTCTTGCCACTGCTACCAAAAAATCATATAAGATAGGTCAGTTGATTACGTGCACCACTATAGGTGTTGTTTACATGCTAGAATGTGAATGTGGTCTTCAGTATATTGGTAGAACCTCTAGACCACTTCACGTTCGTCTAGGGGAGCATGTGAACAACATTAAAAGAGGAGTTAAAACACACAATGTGTCTAGACATTTTAAATTGATGCATAATCAAAACCCTAGAGGTTTGAAATTTTGGGGCATCGAACGAGTAATCAAACACTGGAGAGGTGGTAGTTTTATACGCCAGTTAAGCCGCAGGGAATCCCAGTGGATACACGAGACACAAGTTTTAGTACCTGCTGGCTTGAATGTTGAATTTGATTTAAATTGTTTTATCTCTGATCGTTGAATTTTTAATTTTGCCATATTTTATTTTATTTTGCCTGATTTTAAAATGAATTTCTGTGGTATTTTTATTATGCTCATTTTACATATATGTATATATTTATATGTATTTTCTTAAATTATTTGTTTAGGAATTTTTCAATAGGGTCAACAGTGTATTTTAGATATGCATGACCTGTCACTGATTTCCCTGATTCCAGCTATCTTTCCCTTTTAGATTTTTTTCTTAACATATTTGGATAGTATAAATTGTATTTTCAGTGTCAGCAGGAGACGTGGGCTACGATTCACATACTGTTCATTTGTTTCTTGATTTGATAATCAATTGAGCAAAATTATATACTCCACGTAAGTGGTGCAGTAAAGTTTTTCCCTTTTAAAGGGATCTTTGCTTTTTTCTTTATTTTGGTCCTTACCGGCCTCCGTCTTATTCCCCTGCTGGCAGGGTTTCCATGACAATCGATTGTTTGTGCTGTGATTGGCCGGTTCCACGTTCCATTGATATTTATAGCGGGTGATTCACGCTGTTCCGTACCGCTGATGAAGTCCCGCCTAGTGCTAGGACGCAACGCGTACGGAATACGTGAGCAGATGTGACGTCACCCGCGCCTCTCTTCCATGCTGACACTCGCTACACCCGTTTTATTACATGCCGGCATTCCCATGCACTGGGGTTTATACAGTGCTATGTATGTAAGTGCATTTCTTTTTTAAAAATAAACACATGTTGTACCATACGGAGAGCATTAGATCTCTATATATTCTCTTGCATATTATTACACCCGGACCGGAGCTCTGATCTAGTGACCTGTGGATTTCCCCCTATCGTATTGCCTTCCTGAGTTTATCTACCTTGGAATATCTGTCCCACAAGGGAAACATGCTTGCATGACCTGACTGACTGGTTCAGGGGTCCATGCTCTGAGGTGAGCTGCTAACCTATTTCGGTGGTGGAGGAATATCACATAAGTCACCATTTGATAATCTTTAGGAGTCACTTCCTATATGGACACTGTCTTGGGCTTCTATTCTTGCTAAGAGGAATTCTATGGACACATTGTTTTTAACTATTTACTACCGTTCTCAGTATTTTTGTTTTTTATGATTTATTTTGGGTTTTATTTTATTTAATTTTTTTTTTTTTTTTTTTTGCTGCGCTGCACTGCTTTTATGCCAGTTTACTTGGGGATTTGATATTTTGACCCTCAGTGTACAGCTGCAATTCTTTTTGTGTTAATTTTATTTGCGCTGGTTGATCTGCTTTAGTACAGATCAAACATAATCACCTGCAAAAAAGTGCCTGAGATGTTGGTGGTAAACAGCCTGCTAGGCCCGGGAGGGAACCGAACCAAGTCCTCCAAAAGCTGCCTCATATCCAAGAGTTGCCAAGAGTGTAAATGTAGACTTTAAGGTTAATCAAAAATATTACATTCTAAAGGGAACGGTAGAACAAGGGGGAGGGGGAGTATGGAAGAGGGAGAGAGGGAGGAAAGGGGGTGGATGGGAGGTTGAGGGTAAGGAAGGGGTGTGGGTGTTCCCCCCCCCCCAACCCTCACCCCCCTTTTTCCTCCAACCTTCCCCCCCCCCCCTTTCCTCCCTCTCTCCCTCTTCCATACTCCCTCTTGTTCTACCTTTTCCCTTTTTAGAATGTGATATTTTTGATTAACCTTAGAGCTTAATGTCTACATTTACACTCTTGGCAACTTTTGAATATGAGGCAGATTTTGGAGGACTTGGTTCGGTTCCCCCCGGGCCTAGCAGGCTGTTTACCACCAACATCTCAGGCACTTTTTTACAGGTGATTATGTTTGGGTGATGTATTGTCGAACCTTAAAGCTTCTGCAGAAGCTGCACAAAAGCTAAATAGAGGGCTGATGGGAAGACCCTCCGATTGCTGGAGTGGCAGCTGCCACCAGTGTAGGGACCTGTGTTGGTACAGCCGTACCTGGTCCCTGGGAGGGTTCCTCAGACTTTCCACTGAGTCTTATAACACTCTGTCCCCACACACAAAACTTGAACTATGCTGAAAAGATGTGGCACTTCTGTTGGTGAAGATAGCTGGTGGTATTGCTCTCTTGAAGACAGGTGCTGATGACAATCTTTCAAGAGAGTGATGACGTAGTGGACTCTGGTGGTGATGGCTTGACTGGAAGATCTTCTCCCTCATGTTCACTAGCAAATAATCTTCTGATCCCTCCTCGTCATCTCCTAGTTTAACATTTCTTCCAACGTTTTGGCCATCTTCATTCCCAAAAAAGCTGCACCACTCCCATTTAGGTGCAATCTATCAATGCTATAAAGATGGTAACCGACTGAAAAGTCAGCCCAGTTTGGCATGAAGCCAAACCCCTCATCCCTGCGATAGTTCCTCAGCCACATGTTAAGCTCCTGCTGCCTCTCTGGTGTGGCTCGAGGTACAGGCAGTATTTCTGAAGATACTGCCTTGGAGGTCCTTTTTTTCAATATAGCCCCTAAGTCCCTGAAATAATTTTTTAGGGCGCCCCATCTTCCTCTAACTTTGTCATTAGTTCCAATATGTATCATGACAGCTGGGTTCTCCCCAGCCTCATCCAACAATTTGTCCATCTGATGTACAATGTCCCGAACACGAGCACCCGGTAAACAACATACTGTTCGGTAATGGCATTTTCTCCCATCACCTTCCAGGACGGCACACCTGAGAGATGAGGGCTCCTCCCTACCGGAAAAGCAATCAATTGACAGCTTGTTATAAGGCCCCACCCTTCCCCTTGATCCCCAGTATTGATTGTGTTTCTCCCGAACACAGCGACATGTTTGTTTTGTTTTAAGAAACCTATAGACCGGGGAGGGTCTGATGGTACCCCTGTTGAGACAGGTTTTGGGGAGGGCTGAACTAACCTGTAGGCTTCGGTCTTTCTCACAGGTCGCCCCCAAGATGGACCAGCGCTCTGGCCGCAGGGAGTGCGCGCCATTGCTGTAGTTCAAAATTACCGCTGTCAGGTCGCTCTCCTCACTTCCGGATTCTCAGGGCAGGAAGCACTGTTCTCCAAGCCTTGCTCTGAGCGGCCGCGTCACAGGAAGTGGGCGGCACCGCTGACTCAGTGCAACCAGGAAGTGATAGACGCCGGGAGACAGCGTGGAGAGCGACGCGGACACGGCGTGAAGTGGTCGGCTAAACGGTACCAGCCTCTCTAGCGGTACTCACAGCCCAGGGCCCAGCCAACCTCCTCCATGGAGCAAGAGGAAGGGAAGGCCACTGCGACTGCAGGCAGATCCAGGTCGGGGACCGGTGAATACAAGACCCCCCTTGGAAAGGGAGGAGGAAAGGGAGTGAGAGTTCCTGGCCCTTAGGGACCTGAAATCCTGGGACCAGCCAGTACAGGAACTGGACGTTACTGCTCGCTTACCCTTTCCCCTCCCCAGTACAAACCTGCAGTCCCCTAAGGAAAGACAAAGCAATGTTATGCATGTATACCTATCTCTTGTCTTTCAGAAACCCTCAGCGGAACCCAGGAGGCCTCAGTACAACTGCCTGCCGCAACAGGGTGTAGTTCCTCTAAAAGATGTGGGAACTGCGGGGATAAACTCCCTAAGTCCCACCAGAAGGTCTTTTGCTATAAATAATTTAGCAGGGAAGGAGGCTTCTGCAATGATGAAAAAGTTCCTTGCATCTATGCAGATGGAAATGCTGGCAACAGTTAAAGCCTTCCGTGAAGCCGCTGGACAGTCAGCATCCCAAGACCCTGACACAGAGGAGCTTACCCCTAGAGAAGGCAAATCTTCCCAAGAAAGCCTCTTTACAGGGGGACCCAGTGCCCACCTCCTCTAGAGCAGATAGAGGAAGCAGAGGAAGAAAGGGGGGGAAATAAAAAGCCTCGCTAGATCCGGTCACAGCTCAGAGGGGGAGTTGGATATAGAATCCTTAAGCCAGTCTAAGGAGGAGATTAGACTAAGGAGACACCTCTTTGCTGTAGAAGATCTGGATGGACTCTTACAGGCAATATATGCCACAGAGGAGATTCCAGAAACCCCTAAAGTCACCTCATCACAGGACAGGGTCTATAGGGGGCTGGGAAAATCTGAATCTAGGGTGTTCCCACTCCATCAATCCCTTAAAGACTTAGTCTTACAGGAATAGAAGGAGCTTGAAAGAAGGATTGTCAGACAAGACCTGGAAAAGGAGATTTCCCTTTGGCCAGACTGACGAAAATAAAAAAATTTAAGCTCCCCAAGTTGGATGCATCTTTGTCTCAAGTCACTAAATTGTCTGACCTCTCCTTTGAGGACGCAGGCAGTATTAAAGATCTAATGGACCACAGAGCAGAATCCCTTCTTAGGAAAGCCTGGGAGGCTAACACATCAGCCATGGGTCCAGCCTTAGCGGCAGCCTGGGTAGCCAGGAATACAGATTCCTGGGTGGAGAAGCTTACCAAGCACATGTCCCAGGGAACCGATTCAGAGGATGTTATTGATTCCCTGACAATCATAGGCAAAGCAGTTGCTTATCTCACATAAGCTGCTATTGAGTCCGCAAGAGCTTCAGCTAAAACGGCAGCTTTAATCAATTCAGCTAGGAGAGCTGTCTGGATTAAGGCTTGGGAAGGAGATATAACATCTAAGGGTAAACTATGTGGCCTTCCCTTTCAATGTTCACTTGTTTGGACAGGGCCTAGACGATGTGCTGTCAAGGTCATCCGAAAAGGGTAAAAAGTTTCCAGTAAAACCCAAAAAGTAAAAAATTTTAAAGATTTTTTCGAGGCCCCCTGGGGCAACAACAGCATAGAACCAAAAAGGAACCCAACAAATGGTGGGGTTTTGGCAGGGGAAAGCCAAAGAATAATCTTCTGTTTACCTCCCCCAAAGTTGGTACCAAAGAGTCTAAGTGACGCCAAGATCAGAGTGGGGGGTCGACTGTCCCATTTTGTTCCTCATTGGGAAAAGATTTCGGACAGCACCTACATTTGCCAGATCCTGCGAGAAGGTTATCGGTTGGAATTTCTGACAAAGCCCCCCTCTATGATCACTCTGACACATCCCCCCAGGGATGCCCTAAAGAGATCTGCCCTCCTGGAAGGTATCCAGGAATTGGTACAACAGCAGGTGGTGGTACCAGTACCAAAAGAACAACAATACCAAGGATTCTATTCCCACGTATTTGTTGTTCGCAAACCATCAGGGAAGTACCGGCTAATAGTAAACTTAAGAAACCTGAACAGGTATCTGGAATATTAAAAGTTTACTATGGACAGTATCTACCCGGTACGCAAAAACCTCATGAAAGAAGCCTTCATGACGACCTTGGACCTCAAGGATGCCTACCGGCATGTGCCAATTCACGTGGAATATCAGGCATACTTGAGGTTCGCAGTAGTAGTCAAAGGAGAGATTTTTCACTGGCGATTCAGAGCCCCCCCATTCGGGCTAACAGCCAGTCCAAGGATTTTTACAAAAATCCTAGCAGAGGTAGTAGCCTTTCTACATCTCCAGGGTATATCTCTAATACCTTGCCTGGACGATCTACTGATCTCCGGACAAACTGCCCCCCAGGTCAGGTTAGATACCAACAAAGCAATTGCAGTCCTGGAAAGCCTTGGTTGGATAATCAATACAGAAAAATCCTCCTTCGAACCAGAACAGGTCAAGACCTTTCTGGGCTACATTGTGGACACCAGGCTGCAGAAGCTCTTCTTACCAGAATACAAAGTGACAAAACTGACTTGTCAGTAGGGAATCTAATAAAGACCCCGTTGCATTCCAGAAGGGAAGTATTAAGAATCCTAGGCCTGATGTCGGCAAGTATACCAGCAATAGCCTGGGCACAACTCCACTCAAGGACGCTCCATTTCTTTTTCCTGTCCTCATGGGACAAAAAGGAGTCCTTGGATCAGGAGATACTGCTAACCCCTCAGGTCCTGTCCTCCCTGGAGTGGTGGACAATTCCCAAGAACCTGAAAGGAGGCAGGCCTTGGGCCCAGTGGAATCCGGTAAAGGTCACCACGATGCCAGTTCCTGGGGGTGGGGAGCCCACTTAGGAAAGGAAGTAGCCCAAGGGCAATGGAACAACTCGCTAAGTCGGATGTCATCCAACTACAGGGATCTCAAAGCAGTAGGGGAAGCCCTAAAAGCCTTACAGGGAAACCTCACGGGCAAGGAGGTTCAAGTAAGCTCCGACAACGCCATGGTGGTAGCCTACCTGCGTCACCAGGGAGGCACCAGGTCCAGACCCCTGTTTGAACTATCCAAAGAGTTTCTGGATTGGGCAGAGGGAAAGGTTCTCTCCATTTCTGCCATCCACATAAAGGGGATAAGCAATACTGAGGCAGACTTCCTCAGCCGTCAGGCAATAAGGCAAGGGGACTGGGAACTAAATCCCGAGGTATTTCAAAACCTGGTACAGTGCTTTGGAAATCCGGAAATAGACCTATTTGTCAACCGGCAAAACAGGAAAGTAAAGAGGGATTTCTCAATTTCCCAAGAGAAGGAATCAGAAGGCCTAGATGCACTGACTCAGACCTGGAATTACAGGCTGGCATACGCCTTCCCGCCCTTTGCCTTGATTCCACGGGTCCTTCAGAAGCTCAGCAGATCTCCAGGTCAGATCCTCCTGATAGCACCCTGGTGGCCAAGGAGAGCTTGGTTTGCAAGCCTGAGATCCATGGCAGTAGTGGAACCATTGAAGCTCCCTTACAGGACAGATCTTCTCAGACAGGGGCCAGTACTACACCCGAAGCCGGATTTTTTCCAGCTTACGGCCTGGTTAGTGAGCGCCAGATCCTGAAACATAAAGGTTGCTCAGAGAAAGTAATAAGTACCCTCCTGAGTAGAAAACTAGTGACTAAAAAGATTTACTGAAAAGTTTGGAAGACTTTCTGCTCCTGGGGTAAAGAAAGACAGATGACCTCCACTTCTGTTCCGGTTATCCTGGAGTTCCTCCAAGACGGAATAGACAAAGGCCTAACAGTCAGTACCCTTCGGGTTCAAATAGCGGCCCTTTCAGTCTATCTTGAGAAAAGACTAGCAAAAGAGGACCTCATTAAGCGTTTTCTGTTAGCAAGTGAAAGAGTTTCCCCGGTCCTTTAAAGCTAGTTTTCTACCTTGGGACTTGACTACGGTGTTAGAGGCGTTATCTAAACACCCATTTGAACCTATAGAAAAGTTTCTAACTTTAAAAATAGCTTTTTTGTTGGCTATTACTATAGCCAGGAGGGTAGGGGATTTGCAGGGACTGTCCATGAAGGAACCATTCCTACTGGTACAGCCAGACAGAGTCCCTCTCAGAGCAGATCCCTTGTATCTACCAAAAGTGGCATCCTTATTTCATAGGACGCAAGACATAATATTGCCGTCCTTTTGTGATAAACCAAAAAATGAGAGAAAATAAATTTCATTGTCTTAGGCAAGGAGATACCTTCTTACATCATCTAGAGAGAACAAAAAGTTTTAGGAGATCTAATCATCTACTCATTTTGTACACTGGACCCAGGAAGGGACTTCAGGCCTCTAAAGCCTCAGTTTCCAGATGGATCAGAGAAGCTAGCTCTAGAGCTTATGAATGTTCTGGGAAGCAAGCACCAGCTAAAGTCAAAGCTCATTCAACCAGATCACTAGCAGCTTCCTGGGCTGAAAAAGCAGGGGCCTCCTGGGAACAAATCCGCAGCGCGGCCACCTGGTCCAGTCAACATACGTTCCTGAAGCACTATCGTGTGGAAGTGTTGTCACAGCAAGACTTGGCCTTCGGCCGGAAGGTCCTACAAGCTGTGGTCCCACCCTGAAGGTAGGTCTGTGGTTACTTGATTATCCTCTCAGGTGTGCCGTCCTGGAAGGTGGTGGGAGAAAACCTATGTTAGACTTACCGGTAATGGTATTTCTATGAACCTTCCAGGACGGCAGGCCTACTTCCCGCCCTATGTGGAGGGAAAAAATAAGCTAGACGCTAGGTGGTAAGTACCTAATATGGAGCTATGTCCCTTGTGAACCAGTTCGGGATTACTTTATTGCATACTGGGGATCAAGGGGAAGGGTGGGGCCTTATAACAAGCTGTCAATTGATTGTGTTTCCTGTAGGGAAGAGTGCCGTCCTGGAAGGTTCGTAGAAATACCGTTACCGGTAAGTCTAACGTAGGTTTTTTGTGACAGATTTCCCTCTCTGTCCTAATTGAGTCCCCTACCACCAGTATCTTCCTGTTTTTTGCTGTAACTTTGCCCCCATCTTCACTGGAGGAGATGTTCCCAAGGTTCCTCTGGCGTTTTGGTGGAGTCTCCTCTTGAATGTCACATTCTGGGTGAGTCTCGGCATGAGTCGCATTCTGGTGGGTTCTCAATGTGAGCTTCACATTCTGGTCGAGCATCAACCTGAATTTCTTCCAGCTTTTTGGTCACCTTCGCTCCCAATAGAGCGACACCCTGCTCATTTAAGTGCAGCCCGTCCCTCCTATAGAGCCGGTAATTTTCCGAAAAATCAGTCCAGTTCTCCATGAACCCAAACCCCTCCTCCCTGCACCAGTTCCTCAGCCATTTGTTAAGTACCATAAGCTCCTGCTGCCTCTCTGGTGTGGCTCGAGGTACAGGCAGTATTTCTGAAAATATTGCCTTGGGGGACCTTTTCTTCAATAAAGCCCCTAAGTCCCTGAAATCATTTTGTAGGGCACTCCATCTTTCTCGAACTTTGTCATTGGTACCGATATATACCATGACAGCTGGGTCCACCTCAGCCCCATCCACAAATCTGTCCATGCAATCTACAATGTTCCGAACCCGAGCGCCCGGTAAACAACATACTGTCCGGTGATACCGGTCTTTGTGACAGATTGCCCTCTGTATCCTTCCAATTACTGAATCCCCTACCACTAGTATATGCCTATCCTTTCTTGTAACCTTGCCCCCATCTTCACTGGAAACATTCCCCTGGAATTTTGGTGGAGTATCAACGTGAATGTCGCACTCTGGTGGAGTCTGCGTGTGGAGGTCGACAGGCCTTCCGTGTGAGCCTTGTCTGCAGTAAATACTGCGTACATCTTCAAAAAAAAAAAGTAGAAGGGAGGAATTGGATTTAACACCTTCACCTACATTTCATATATTTTTCTTTGTACATCAAATTATAGCGAGAAAAGTTCAAAACGCTTGTGCCAGAGACCATGAATAAACTCGACATGACAGGGACACAAGGATGACTCTTCTCTTGTTGGCCTTCGTATAAAAATGCTGGCTGCCTGCCACTCATCCTGACCCACTGGCTGGCAATAATCGCATGAAAAATCCAACGGGCTGGTTGTACCCAGCCCGTAATCAGCATGCCCATACATGGTTAGAATCTTTGCTGGTTCCTGCTGAGCCCGCCGAGATTCAAACTGTCTATCGCAGGCTTTAGGAGCACAGACTCTTTTAATTACAGCACTTAGGTTAAAGGGATAGTGCATATTAAAATGCTCACGGATAATTAATTAGCGCTGTTTTATTCGTATTCGTTTTGTCTGTCTGTTTGGCCTTGTTTACAAGGGTGATGAGGCCCATATAGCATGAAGGGGCAGTTTTTGCAGCATCTGTAACTTCCAGGTGCTGCATGCAGACAGTCCAATGAAAATGTTTAGAACGCACAGACGCAGCCACTATTAATATGACGTGCACTGTCTGCATTCAGGGCCATTCACCCACACCCAGGGCCTCTGTTAGAAATCATGGGGCTCCGTACAGCTTACATGACTGGGCCCCCTCCACCTATAAGAGCCTGAGCCTGCCCCCCAGCTCACATTCAGCCAGCAGAGAAAAAGGAGGTGGTGTGCTCTGTGAAGAAATTAGGGTGTGACAACATTTTGCTAACAGTGTAAGGGGTTTAAAACCTGTACAGCACACAGGGATCAAATATACAACATTGTCGTGTTTAATCAGGTGGTGAGGAGGTAATATAACACCTCCTTACCATCTGTCAAATGCCCTCTGAAGAGCGACCTGAATGTGGATGTCAATCTCCAAAATCTGGATGAATTTCTCTCCAACAATCCACAATGTCCATCTATTGAAAATAAAGAAATGTCTGCTCACCACTTCCTAAGATCTCTGTGCCAAATGTATTGTTTAGTAGTACTTCCTCTCAATTCAATTTCATAATTCTGCTATGATCCTAATTCTGTATATTATTACGTCAGTTATGCCGCAAGGGTGCTATCTGAACTTTTCTCATGATCTAGTCATATACAGTATATATCTCAACTATATATACTGTATGTGCCTCTACAGATATATATCTATCTCTACATAGTCTGTAGAGGCACATACAGTATATATAGTTGAGATATATATATATATCTATATATATATCTCTATATATATATATATATATATATATATATATATATATATATATATATATATATATATATATATATATATATATATATATCTCTGATTCTAGGGCATAAAAGTTCAGATCACACCCTTGCTGCATAACTAATGTAATATACAGAATAAATACAGAATACTGGGATCATTATTATTTAGGATTATAGCCGAATGATGAAATTAGATTAAAGGGGTTGTAAAGGTTCGTTTTTTATTTTCTAAATAGGTTCCTTTAAGCTAGTGCATTGTTGCTTCACTTACCTTTTCCTTGGATTTCCCTTCTAAATGTTTTTTTTTCTTTGTCTGAATTTCTCACTTCCTGTTTCTCCTCACTAAACTTCACACCATCATCCGAGTGGTGTGGAGTCAGCCAGAACAGCTTACTGAACAGCTTACTGAGGAGGAACAGGAAGTGAGAAATTCAGACAAAGAAAACAAAGAACAAAAATATTTAGAAGGGAAATCTAAGGAAAAGGTAAGCGAACCAACAATGCACTAGCTTAAAGGAACCTATTTAGAAAATAAAAAAAGAAACCTTTACAACCCCTTTTAAGGGCCGGTTCACACCATAGAAACGCAGTCCGGATGCATTCCAGATGCTTTTATGCATGCGTGTGTTTGATGCAGTCCAGTGCATTTTTCCTTTCTTTTTTCTTAATTTTAAATAAGAACATGTGTGTTCTAGTGCGTTTTTGATGTGTTAAGGTGCGTTCCGTTGCATTTTTTATGCTTTTTACAGCGTTCCAGTGCAGGAAAAATGCAACATGTTCTACTTTTTTTTTTTTCCCCTGGAACTGCAAGCACTTGTGTGAACTATGCCATTGAAAACCATATAACCTGCTTTCTATGCATTTTTTTTTGCAGAAAAAAAAACACATTGGATGTGGTCTGAACTGGCCCTGAATTGATGTTTGGGCATTAAGGCTTAGGCTGGATTCACACCTATGTATTTTTAGTGCTTTTTGCAGGTTTGCACTACAGAACGTGTTCCATAGGAAACCATGGTAAATGGACTGTAGTGCAAATCTGCAAAAAGCACAAAAAATGCATAGGTTTTCTGCATCAAAAACGCATAGAAAGTAGGCCATTTTGCCGTGGCCGCGCTGTGACGCAGGTCTGCATTGCGGGCGGCCATTTTCTTGTGGTCCGCGCTCTTTCTCTGAGGCGCTCGGCGGCCATTTTGGAATGAGTTTTGGCCTCTAGTGCTGGATGGCTTCCTGAATGGCGCTATACACCTCAGAGTTCCTCAGACACACGCTGGGCAGCGCTGAACAGTCTCTTGGGCGGTGAGTTCCCTGGGTAACCCCCCCCCCCCCCGGTCAGTGCAGCAAGGAGGGTTGACAATTTTTGTGTCGGGTGTCTTGACGAAGTCCCTTAGGGCTGTCAGTGGGCAATATGGAGTCAGAAGCTGGCGTTTTTTCCCCAAACATTCCAGAGGCAGCAACCGGTGCTCCTGCACCTGTGGTTACCATGGACACTTTGTCGGCAGTCCTAGAGTCATTTGTTGCCAGGGTGGAAGCGACGTGCGGGCACAAAGGGGGGACTAAGCGCCCCCTCCCCACACCATCTCCTGGGGAATGTTCTGACTCAGACCTGGCTGGGGCTCAGGACCCCCATTTTGGTGTGTCAGAAGATGTGGACCAGGACCTTCCCAGTGAGGAGGACCCCTCGTCTGGGTCAGCTCAAGATAGGGCACTTGTAAGTGCGCTTATCCATGCTGTGAGGGACACTCTCAAGCTGGAAGATACAGCTGGGACTTTCACAGCAGGGTCTGTCCCTTTCGGGTCGCACAAACCGACCCGCTCTGTTAAGGTTTTTCCTTATGTTGATTTCTTTGACAAGTTCATAGATAAGGAATGGGAACGGCCGCAGAGGTCCTTTGCGGTCCCTCAGCGCATGGCGGTCCGTTATCCATTTGAGGAAAGCCTTTTGAAAAAGTGGGCTTCTCCTCCGGTTGTTCCCCCGGACTCTCGGTTAAAGTAACCACTATCCCGATAGAGGGGACCCCTGCCTTTTAAGGACCCTACTGATAGGAGGTCCGAAGCGGTGACCCGCTCCATGTTCACCATGCTGGGGTCAGCATTGCGGCCTATAATGGCTGCAACCTTGGTGTCTCAGACACTCACTGAATGGGCTAAAATATTGCACCAGACAGTGGAGGAGCATCAGCTCCCTCCTGAATGTGTGTCACTGGCCGAACAGTTGGTTCAGGGACTTGTGTACGTCTGTGATGCAACCCTGGATGCGGCCCTGTTTAATCTCCCGGGCTTCCGCAATGGTATTGCACCGCCTGATATGGCTAAAATGCTGGTCCGCTGACCAAGCTTCCAAGAAAACTCTAGCAGATTTGCCTTCTCCCTCAGTCCACTGAAGGAAAAGACCCGCGCCGTAAGCCGGGGCCGGTTTTTCCCACACAGAAGCGGTATTTTCGTCAGTCAGGACCTGCTGGCAGACCCTCCCAAGCGGAAAAAGGTACAGCTGGGGGACAGAAGCGTCCCTGGGTGCGCAAGCCCAACAAGCAAGCCTGCCTCCGCATGAAGTTTTTCCCCCACCTGACTCCTGGGTGGGGGGACGGCTTTGTGGGTTTGCAGCTCGGTGGACCTCCCTGCTCTCCGACCAGTGGGTCTGCGAGGTGGTCACTTCGGGGTACAAGATAGTGTCTTTCTTGTCCACCAAACAGATTCTTTACCTCAAATCTGCCTCTCCTTCCGGCTCGTCGGACTGCCCTGCTGGGGGTAGTGCAAGACTTGTTGAGGTGCGGGGTAATCATACCCGTACCACCGCAGGACAGATTTCAGGGTTTCTACTCAAATCGGTTTGTGGTCCCAAAGAAGGACAGAGTCCGTCCAATCTTGGACCTCAAGGCCCTCAATGCCTTTATAAAGATTCCTGGCTTCCCTGGATATCAGATATGCATACTTGCATGTCCCCATCTGTGTCGGGCATCAGAGGTTCCTGCGCTTTGCGATCGGCGAAGATCACTATCAATTCGTGGCTCTTCCCTTTGGCCTAGCGTCGGCACCAAGAGTTTTCACCCAGGTGCTCGCCCCGATTTTGGCTTTGCTGAGACAGCGCGGCACTGCTATCATGGGCTACTTGGACGATGATCTTCTGAGAGCTGCTTCAAGCTCAGAATTTGAGGACGACGTGTTTATAGCCAGTTGGAGTTTGGTTGGGTACTGAACCTCCAGAAGTTGGTGTTGGTACCGACCCGCGCCTAGAGTACCTGGGGTTGATTCTGGACTCCTCGCAAGCCAGAGTCTTTCTTCCTTTGGAAAAGTTGCAGACACTCGACTGCAGTGAAGTTGTTGACATCCCACAAATGGTCGTCTCTCTGTTTTTGCATGCGAGTCCTGGGTCTCATGGTAGCCTTTTTCAAAGCGGTGCAGTTTGCCCAATTCCACACTCGGGTCTTGCAGAAGGAGATTCTGTCCAAATGGAACAAATCTCCATTGTCTCTGGATCGTCAGATTCAGATAAGTCATCTTGTCAGGGCCTTTCTGAGTTGGTGGCTGAGATCCCCGGCTCTTCGATCCAGGAAGTCGTTCCTACCCTTTCATTGGACTGTGATCACAACAGATGCCAGCCAGACCGGTTGGGGGGGGGGGGGAGTCTGGGGGGTTTATGCGGCCCAGGGCCGCTGGACTCTGGACGAATCCCAACTGCCGATCAATGTCCTGGAACTCAAGGTGGTCAGGCTGTGCCTCTCCAAATGGTCACAGAGGCTCAGAGGGCGTCCAGTCAGACAACGCCACGGCTATGGCATACGTCAACCATCAAGGAGGAACAAGAAGCTCGGCTGCAGCGTCAGAGGTCGCTCACATCTTGCGGTGGGCGGAAAAGAGCGTGCCGGCTCTATCAGCAGTTTTCATTCCGGGTGTGTAAAACTGGCAGGCGGACTATCTGAGTCGCCAGATGCTGGACCAAGGGGAATGGTCGTTGCATCCGGAGGTCTTTCAACTCCTTTGCCGGAGATGGGGCACGCCAGACGTGGATCTCCTGGCTTCTCGACTCAATCGCAAGGTGTCGAGGTTCGCGGCCAGGTCCAGAGATCCCTGGGCAGACGCGTTGGTGGCCCCTGTGGGGTCAGTATCGTCTAATTTATGCCTTTCCCCCACTGAAGTTGCTTCCTCGTTTACTCCGCAGAGTAGAGTCCAAGGGAATTCCGGTGATTCTAATCACCCCAGATTGGCCCAGGCGTCCCTGGTACGCCGACCTTGTGCGCTTGGTGGCGGATGTACCCTGGCGACTGCCAATGCGGGAGGACCTTCTCTCGCAAGGTCCCATTCTTCATCCTGCTTTACAGTCGCTGGCTTTAGCGGCATGGCTATTGAAAGCCAGGTACTAAGGGACTGAAGCCTGTCAGATTCGGTCATTTCAATCATGTTGCAGGCATGGAAGTCTTCTTCTAGGAAGATCTACCATCACACGTGGAGAGCCTACATCTCTGTGTGAGGAGATGGAGTGGCGTCCACGGGCTTATTCGGTTTCCAGGATCCTGCTGTTTTTACAGCGTGGAGTGGATCAGAAACTTGCCTTAAGCACCATTAAGGGCCAGATTTCAGCCTAAGCTGTTTTCTTTCAGTGACCCCTCGCGGCTCATTCACTGGTGAGTACCTTTGTGCAAGGGGTCCGACATGTGGCTCCTCCGGTGCGACCACCACTACCTCCGTGGGATTTGAATCTGGTGCTCTCGGCACTTCAGAAACCTCCTTTTGAGAACATTCGGGAAATTCCTCTTGACGCTCTCTCAGAAGGTGGCCTTCCTGGTAGCCATCACATCTGTCAGGAGGGTTTCTGAATTGGCGGCCTTGTCTTGCAAGTCCCCATATTTGGTCCTCCATAAGGATAAATCGGTGCTACGCCCGCAGCCTTCCTTCCGAAGGTGGTTTTCGGCCTTTCACCTGAATGAGGACATTGTACTTCCATCCTTGTGTCCTCGGCCATCACATTCCAAGGAGGTTGCGCTGCATTCTTTAGACGTGGTTCGTGCCTTGCGGGTGTACCTGTCTGCTAGGGCTCCGTTCCGGAGGTCTGACTCACTGCGTCGGTGTCTGGTCCGCAGAAGGGCCTGGCGAGGAGCTCTGCTTGTTTGGGATGAAGTTGGTTTTTTGATTGCTGTTCCAACCCATCGTTTTTTTGACACTGCTTTGGGACGTCCCACCTGTCAAGAATTAAGGATCTGTGTCCGTCCATGGACGAAAAGAGAAAATAGGATTTACTCTTTCGTCCATGGACCGACACAGCTTCTCTATTGACAAAGTGAGTATTATCCGTTAATTAGGAGTGACTAGGCAGAAAACTTGTAAAAAGTTTTGCATCAAACTTTCTACAGTACCGCCCAAGGGGTGGACCCTCTGGGTATATCCCCTCAGTCTGCATCTCGTAGATCAGTTTTTTTCTGTCTAGCAAGGAGTAGGACATGGCTCCCTTCGGGCCCATTGGTTCCGGGGGAAAAATATTTTTTTTTTGCTACCTTTTTTTTTGCTACATTTTTTTGTTTCCTGCGATCTTCGATCAATTGCCGACTGGGTGACAGGCTGGATCCTCGATCCTTGTAGTCTCCCCAGTTTCGGCCATCGAGCGTGTGCCGACCCTAGCTACGTGCTGGGTTTTCCACGACATGCCCGTCGCTCCACGGGTGGCCGGTGAGCTTACGCTCCAAGGCTTGCATCGGACCGCTCAGCTTCGGCTGACCTTACGGCCGAGTCGCAGCAGCCTGTCCGGTGAGCGTCGCGCTCCAGGGCATACATATGATCGTCCCCTTATGTCCAATCACAGCATGCCTGGCCAACAGTCACCTTCCGCACGCGGACGCTGATCTGTTTGGAATGTCTTCCAGCATAATACATGCAGGATAGGTAAGTAAACTCCCCTGCCTCGGCTGGGTGATTTGGCTGGACATTCCTGGAGAGACCAAGTAAGTGGTTGTGGCCCCTTTCTCCCCTCTCTCCCTGCCTTTCCCTCCTCCCTGGGCTTCTAGCTAAAGGTTGCTGGGTGCTGGGGGGCACCTAAGGGGTTCCACTGGAGCGGGGCTGGCTGCAACTTTCATTTAAAAGAAATGTCATTTCTGCTTACCTGTATGTGCTTCCTCCTCCATGCTGTCGGCAGACATTTTGTGGTGGTCCATGCCGGGTTCGGCCTCCAGTGACTGCCCGGCGGCCATCTTCCTGTGGTTTCGGCGCCATTTTCTTGTAGTTCCACACCCACTGGCCTCTATCGACTGATCCGGCGGCCATGTTTGTAATGATCCACGCTGTATGTATATATTGCAGTTCGGTGGCCATCTTTTTGTGGTCTACGGCTGCTTTGGCCTCTATCTTCGGCTCGGCGGCCATTTTCTTAGAGCCCACATTATCTTCCATACAGACGTTTTGGCTGCCATTTTGCAAGAGTCTCCGGCCTCTAGGGTGCATTACACTGGCGCGAAAATTCACACAGGTTAGCTCTGATAAAAGAAGCAGACTGACACAGCAGCAGTGGAACAGCATCACAGGCGCAGCACACGGCAGCATAGCAGTACCAGTCCAGGGTGGTGAGTCCTCTGGGTGACCCAGCATCTCTGCAGCGCAGGAGGGTGGCCTATTGATATCTTGCCTGGAGCCCTGTGGGTGTCAGCGTGTGGTCAGCATGGCATCTGAGCCAGATGTCTTCTCCCCTGAAACACCAGATTTAGCAGCTGGTGCCCCTGAGGTGTCTATTGACGCTATGTCGGCAATCCTAGAGGCATTTGCTGCCAGGGTGGAAGCAGCACACGGGAATACAGGGGGTAATAAACGCCCCCGTCCCCTGCAATCTTCTGGGGATAATTCTGATGCAGGTCCAGCTACGGCTCCGGGCCCAGATTCTGACGCATCAGAGACTGCAGACCGTGACCGATCGGACAGTGAGGATGACTCCAAGTCCAGGTCAGTACGCGAGACGGCTTTGATGTCTGACCTTATTACTGCAGTACGGGATACGCTAAAGTTGGAAAATACCGCAGAAGCAGCAGAGACTCCGGTCCCCTTTGGGTTTCGTAAACCTGCCCGCACTGCTAAGGTGTTCCCTCGTGTGTGTTATTTTGATAAACTCTTATACAAGGAATGGGAGAACCCACTGAGGGTCTTTACAGCCCCAAAGAGGTTTGCGGTACGGTACCCCTTTGAGGAGAGTTTTCTGAAGAAATGGACCTCTCCCCCTATAGTGGACCCTCCGGTGTCCAGACTTAATAGAGCTACCACTATTCCAGTAGAAGGGGCTCCTGTTTTCAAGGACCCTGTGGATAAGCAGGCTGAAGCACTCGCTCGCTACCTATACTCAGTGGTAGGCTCGGCAGTACGCCCAGCATTGGCGGGGGCCCTAGTGTCTCAGACACTTACTGAATGGGCAAAATTGCTACTCCAGGGGTTAAAGGAGTTTCGTCCCCCTAGGGTGACAGGGAAAATGCCCCAGGCCGACAAGGCGCCTGCCCAAGGACAAAAACGTCCTTGGTCCCACAGACCCAACAAACCTGCGGACAAATCTGCGTCCGCATGAAGGTCCGCCCCCACCCAGCTCTCGGGTGGGGGGACGTCTTCGCAAATTTGCGACTCAGTGGACAGCTCTAGTCTCCGACAGGTGGGTTTGCGAAGTAATCTCCTCAGGCTACAAGATGGAATTTCTATCTTGTCCACCGGACAGATTCGCCACCTCCAATCTCCAGCTACTACCGACCCGTCGGGAGGCCCTGTATGGGGCGGTCCAGGGTCTATTCCAGTTCCAGAACAGGGTTTTTACTCAAATCTGTTCATTGTCCCGAAGAAGGAGGGGGTTCGTCCAATCTTGGATCTCAGAGCCTTCAATTGCTTTGTGAAGGTACAAAGATTTCGGATGGAGTCGGTTCGATCTGTAGTCACGGCTCTCCATCCGGGGGACTTTCTGGCCTCCTTGGACATCAAGGACGCATACCTGCATGTCCCCATATACTCCAGACACCAGAGGTTTCTGCGATTTTTGCTATTGGGAAGAGGCACTACCAGTTTGTGGCCCTCCCGTTTGGCCTTGCCTCAGCACCCAGGACGTTCACCAAGGTGCTCGCTCCGATTCTGGCACTTCTAAGACAGCAGGGTATCGCTATCATGGGCTACTTGGACGACCTGCTGAAGGCCCCTTTAAGCTCAGAATTAGAGGTAAGCGTGTCCATTACCTGTCAGACTCTTCGAGACTGTGGTTGGATACTAAACGCGCAAAAGTCAGTATTGGTGCCCACTCAACGCCTAGTGTACCTGGGGTTGATTCTGGATTCCTCAGAGGCAAAGGTATTCCTCCCTGTGGAGAAGTTGCAGACCCTCCGGGCTGCAGTACGGCAGCTGACTTCCAGGAATTGGTCGTCACTCCGTTTTTGCATGCGAGTGTTAGGCCTCATGGTAGCCTCCTTCGAGGCGGTCCCATATGCTCAATACCACACTGGAGTGTTACAGAAGGAAGTTCTGTCCAGATGGAACAGATGTCCATCATCTCTGGATTATCAAATCCGAGTGAGCCACCTAGTCAGGAGATCCCCGGTATGGTGGCTGACAGCACCAGCTCTAATGGCCGGGAAGTAATTTCTTCCGGTTTACTGGATAGTGATCAGAGGAAGCCCTCCTGCCGATCAATGTCCTGGAAATCTGGGCGATCAGGCTGTGCCTCTTCAAATGGTCTCAGAGGCTGCAAGGGCGTCCAGTCAGGATCCAGTCAGACAACGCCACAGCAGTGGCATATGTCAATCATCAAGGAGGAACAAGAAGCTCAGCTGCAGCATCGGAGGTCGCTCGCATCCTGAAGTGGGCAGAGAAGAGCGTACCGGCACTGTCGGCCGTGTACATTCCCGGTGTGGAAAACTGGCAGGCGGACTACCTGAGCAGCCAGATGCTGGACTAGGGAGAATGGTCCTTACACCCGGAGGTGTTGCAACTCCTCTGCCAAAGATGGGGCACACCAGACGTAGATCTTCTGGCTTTCCGACTCAATCGGAAGGTATTGAGGTTTGTGGCCCGGTCAAGAGACCCATGGGCAGACGCAACGGACGCGTTGGTGGCATCGTGGGGTCAGTATCGGCTAATCATTGCCTTCCCTCCCTTAAGGCTTCTTTTTCTTCTGCTCCGCAGAGTGGAGGCAGAGGGAATTCCAATGATCCTAATCACTCCAGATTGGCCTCAGCGTCCTTGGTACGCCGATCTAGTATGTCTGGTAGCAGACGTCCCCTGGCGCCTACCACTACGGAAGGACCTGCTATCGCAAGGTCCCATACTCCATCCTGCTTTACGGTCGCTGGCTTTAACGGCATGGCTGTTGAGAACCAGGTACTGAGAGACCGGGGCCTGTCAGATTCAGTAATCTCTACTATGAGAAGTGCTCGGAAACCGTCCTCTAGGAAGGTTTATCACTGCACTTGGAAGGCCTACATCTCCATTTGTGAGAAAATGAAATCGCATCCGTGTACTTATTTGGTTTCCAGAATCCTGCTGTTTTTACTGCATGGGGTGGACCAAAGGCTTGCCCTAAGTACGATTAAGGGACAGATATCTGCCCTGGCTGTCTTTTTTCAGCGACCCCTGGCGGCTAACTCTCTCTTGTGAGTACATTTGTGCAGGGGGTTCGACATGTGGCCCCTCCGGTCTGTCCCCTGCTACCTCCGTGGGACTTGAACCTGGTCCTCTCGGTACTTCAGAAGGCACCGTTTGAGAATATTAGAGATATTCCCCTGTTGACACTTCTTTCTCAGAAAGTGGTATTTTTGGTGGCTGTTACGTCAGTTAGACGAGTCTCTGAGCTGGCAGCCTTGTCCTGCAAGGCTCCCTATTTGATTTTCCACAAGGATAAGGTGGTGCTGCGGCCGCAGCCTTCCTTTCTTCCGAAGGTCGTTTCGGCTTTTCATCTCAACGAGGACATTGTACTTCCATCCTTGTGTCCTCATCCGTCGAATCCTAAGGAGTCGGTGTTGCATTCCTTGGACGTTGTCCGAGCTTTGAGAGTATACCTATCTGCTACTTCCCTGTTCCGGAAGTCAGACTCACTGTTTGTTTCGGTGGCTGGTCCCAAGAAGGGCGAAGCAGTCTCGTCGGCCACCATCTCTAGGTGGATCCGACAGATAGATAGTAATCCAGGCTTACGCCTTAAAGGGTCAAGCGCCCCCCTTTCCGGTCACGGCGCATTCGACCAGGGCAATAGGTGCCTCTTGGGCTTTCCGACATCAAGCGTCTGTTTCCCAATTATGTAAAGCGGCGACTTAGTCGTCCGCTCACACTTTCACAAAATTCTACAAAGTTGATGTAGGTGCATCTTCGGATGCCTCTTTCGGCCGCAAGGTTTTGCAAGCGGCTGTTTAGAGATGCAACTCCTCCGTTGGAGGAGTGCTGTTTTGTGTTTGGGGTGAAGTTTATTTTATGCTGTTACCACCCCTCGTTTTTTCTCTGACACTGCTTTGGGACGTCCCACTTTGTCAATAGAGAAGCTGTGTCGGTCCATGGACAAAAGAGTAAATAGGATTTTTTACTCACCGTAAAATCCTTTTCTCTGAGTCCATGGACCGACACAGCACCCACCCCTCCTTTTAAGTTTGTACTGCTTTTTGACGAACTGATCTGCGAGATGCAGACTGAGAGGATATACCCAGAGGGTCCGCCCCCTGGGCGGTACTGTAGAAGGTGTGATGCAACACTTTTTACACGTTTTTTGCCTAGTCACTCCTAATTAACGGATAATACCCACTTTGTCAATAGAGAAGCTGTGTCGGTCCTATTTTTTGTACTCACCGTAAAATCCTTTTCTCTGTCGTCCATGAACAGACACAGCACCCATCCCTCCTTTTTTGGTTTTACTGCTTTTTACGAACTGAGCTGCTGACTTCAGGGTTGGAGGGTTATGTCCGGAGGGACCGCCCCCTGGGTGGGGTTATTCAACTCTGTTAAAGTAACATGTATTTAAATATCTAACATGTTCTGCCTAGTCCTCTCCTATAGAACAGGAACATAACCCAACTGTCAAGAATTAAGGAGCTGTGTCCGCCCATGGACGACAGAGAAAAGGGTTTTACGGTAAGTACAAAAAATCTTATTTTTCAGGGAAAAAATACACTTGAATGCTTTTAAGTGCACACAAACACCATGTAATACCTATTTTATTTTTTTATAAAACATGAGGTTAAGATGAATAAATGTCCAAAAAGTCAAGATTTTATTTTATTTTTTTATAACTGACAAAAAAATTTGAATATGAATATGGTAATATCGCATGAGTTTTTTTTTATTTTCCCAACTGACAAAAAAATAAATCTAATTTGTAAACCTGTTAACCCTTCGCTGCCAGGGACAATTTTGACATTTCTCACACACTCGTTAAAATCATATTTTTCAGCACGAAAATGGTTTATAATACCCAAACATGATATATTTTCTGAAAGCAGCGACCCTGGAGATTTAAATGGTGGTTGTTGCCATATTTTATGTCACACGATTTTCACACAGCTGTTTATTAAATGCTAATTTTCAGGGAAAAAATGCACTTGAATGCATTTTAGTGCACACAAACACCATATAATACCTATTTTTTTTTCTTATAAAATATAAAACATGAGGTTAAGATGAGTAAATAGATACCCCAAAAAATCAAGATTTTATATTTTTTTATTTATTTTTTTCTAACTGAAATTTTTTTTTAATATGGTTGTCACATGACCACCTTTTGTCCCCCAAAAAAATAATTAAATTTGTAAACATTTTAACCCTTAGCTGCCAGGGACAATTTTAACATTTCTCATACATTTGTTAAAATGTTTTTTGACTAGAACAATGGCTTATAATTGCTAAACATGATATATTTTCTGAAAGCAGCGAACCTGGAGATTTAAATGGTGGTTGGTGCCATATTTTATGTCACACGATATTCGTGCAGCTGTTTATTAAATGCACCTTTTCAGAGAAAAATGCACTTAAATGCACTTTAGTGCACACAAACACCATTTAATCCCTTTTTTTTTATTTTTTATAAAGTATAAAAAATTTGGTTACGATGAGTAAATACCCAATAAGTCAAGATTTAATAATTGTGCACGTCTGAGAAACAATTTATTTTTATTTCATTTAAATATATTTTTTTACACTTAAATACATTTTTAGTTTTTTTTTTAAACTTGATATAACAAAAAATAAAAAAAAGTTTTGACCAGAGATGAACCTGTAATCAATAAAGTGTCTCCATAGAATTAGAATATAATCAAAAAGTTAATTTATTTCGGTAATTGCGTTCAAAAAGTGAAACTCCTATATTTTATATAGATGTGTTTACACACGGAATGATCTATATGGCTTACAGCTGGTGACGCCCCAAAATTAATTATCTCAGAAAATTATCCCCATAGACCTATGGAGGATTCTCTGTGTATGAGCTACAAGTCCCAGCATGTCCCCATAGACCTCCTATGGAGGATTCTCTATGTATGAACTAAAAGTCCCAGCATGCCAACTCTTCTCGTCTCTCCTGGTGGGGTCTCTGTATTACACACCCTGCTGACCCCAGAAACTGACTTCTGATTACTTTATATGAGAAGTAGAGGCGATAGACCAGTGTTTCATCAGAATGTGTAACGGAAATGATGTTCCGTCGCCGCCATCTTGCTACACCCCACACTCGGCCACAGTAAACATACAGTGAGATGACGGGAAGCAGACATCTTGTTACACTCAACGGAGTTATACATTTCACTGTTATTTTTAACAGTAAACACAGTTATATCGTGAAATACAGTATTTACAATTCTGTCTGACTGTTTAGAAGTTGGTTTTTGAAAGCAGCGATGTTCTGTCGGATTAGAAAACCTGTGAGGTACGGCAGGCTTGCTGCTGCTTTCAAAAATCAATATCTAAACAGTCAGAATTGTAAATACTGTATTTTACGATATAAGCTGAGTTTACTGTTAAAAATAACAGTGAAATGTATAACTCTGTTGGGTGCAACAAGATGTCCGCTTCCCACCTTCTCACTGTATGTTTACTGTGGCCGAGTGTGGGGTGTAGCAAGTTGGCGGCGATGGAACATCACTTCCGTTACACATTCTGATGGGTCGTCAATTCTAACAAAACACCGGCTATTGCCTTCAACAAAGATGGCGCCAGAAGAGCGATGACATCACTTCTTTTCTGGGAATCTAAGTCGGTGTTTTTCCAACTCAAGTCCTCAAAGCGTCCCAAGAGGTCATGTTTTCAAGCTTCCCATTTATTTTGCACAGGTGATTTGATCAGTTTCACTGCCTTATGCTGGCCATACACTACACGAAAAATCTGGCGAAAATCGGTCGTTCAGACAGTTCTTTTGTTTTTCAAACAGTTAATGGGCACAAAATCGATAATCGTTGGGACGTTTTTGAGCCGAAAAAACGAAGGATAAGTTTGGAAATTTTCTGCCGAACGATAAATCGGAAGGTTAATGTGTTTCCCGTCCGAACTTTCTGCACTAGGTATATGTAAAAAAAAAAAAAATTATCGGTCATTACATGATGGCAATATCGTTTGCGCTCACGGCCGAACGTTCGTTTTTTCGAAAGTTCGTTCGGACGATTTTTCGTAGAGTGTATGGCCAGCATTCGCAATTACCACAGCAATTTCATCTGAGGGAAATCTTGAAAACATGACCTGTTGGGGTGCCTTGAGGACTGGCGTTGAGAAACACTGCTCTAAGTTGTAAACAAGGAAGGGAGAGAAATGATGCGGGGACTGTGAGCGGACATCCAATCATGGCTCAGCAAGGAGGAGCGAACTCTTCTTCCGGGACCAGTGGGAGTGTAGTGGGCGGGGCAACGCCCCTCACAAAACTGCTGAGGAACTACGAGTCCCATCATTACCACATGTCCCATCTGGGCCCTGGAGGGGGAGTTGTCCTCGGATGTTGTGTCCTGGAGGGGAATTCTCTATTGTATGACCTGAGAGAGAGTCCTCCAATAGCATGCTACAGAATACCTCCCCCACCATCTCTGTACACAACCCCTCACCCACCTGTCTACACAACCCTACCCCCACCCCTGTACACAACCCTTCTTCCACCCATGTACACAAACCCTCCCCCCACCTCTCTACACAACTATACAACCAATCACCTATCCAAGATCTACAGGTTACTGACCCCCCGATCTATGGATTGGTGATTGTCCATCCAGTCCTGAGATTTACACAGCTCCGTCATACAGCACACAGACAGGGGGCCCCCACCTTTATAGGCTTATTCACACCGACATTCAGGAGGGGAAACCATCACCTCCTATTATAATTATTCTATATATGAGTTTTATTTTTATTATATTATGGATCTAATCACTGGATCAGCGTTTGGTTTTGTTTACACTGTTGTGTTTATAAAGTTTATTTTGGTGACCTCGATCTTCAAAAGTTTGGAAAACATCCTGAAATGTATAATGCTGATCTCTGGGGAAAATTCAAAGCTACCCTTGTCATGGGGCTCCTACAACCCCACAAGTCTCCTCCCGCCACGCAGGGCTCCAATGGTTGGTTCACCGTTACCAAAAAATTAGATGGACACGCCCTCATCTCCATCTCTCCATCTCTGCACCTCAACTGCACAGAATGAATGGAGCGGAATACCTGCACAGAGCTTCCTGTCCATTTATAAAATGAAGCATAGTAATCAGTTTACTACACTTCAGTTATGAATGATCAGAGTCAGTGATTGGCGTCATTTCAGACAAGAAGAGTTGGTAAATAACATATTTATTGGCCCCTTCACCGCTCTCCATCCTGACCCATCCCCCACAGCAGCTGGGGGGAGAGGAGAGGGGGGAACCTAGCAACACTGCAGGGGAGGGCCAGGAGACAGCATGGGGCCTGGAGAAGAGTGGGGGGACTAGAGAGGAGTGGGTTAGGGAGACCAGACGTCCCGATTTCCGGGGACAGTGCCCGTATGGAGCCCACTTTCCCCATAGACCATCTGTCCCTGGATTGGAGCGGCAGTGGGGGCACAAAAGACTTGGCATCTACCCCTTCACCTGTGCCTGTCAGTTCACTATGCAGTGGGGTGAGGTGGTGATCGGCAGCTCTGTGGTGGCTGCGGGATCTCCCTGGGGCTTGTAGTTCTCTTCCTGAGTCTATACAGTGGAGAGGGGAGGGGCCTCTGACCCGGGCATGTATCAGTTTCACTCTTCAGAATGAATCACTCTGCTTGTACACTCTTGCTGATACATGCTCCGGGTCGGAGGCCCCTCCCCTCTCCACTGTATAGACCCAGGGAGATCTCGCCACCCGTGGACACAGAAGAGCAGCCGATCGCCGCCTCCCACATGTTATCAACATTGATTGCTGAGGGACCATGGGGTGAACGTGTGGGGGGGGGGGTACAGAGATGTGTTGGGGGTGGAGTGGGTACAGAGGTGTGCTGGGGGTTGGAGGTGGAGTGGGTACAGAGGTGTGCTGGGGGTTGGAGGTTGAGTGGGTACAGAGGTGTTCTCAGGGGTTTAGAGTTGGTACAGAGGTGGGCTGGGGGTTGGAGTGGGTACAGAGGTGGGCTGGGGGTTGGAGTGGGTACAGAGGTGTGCTGGGGTTGGAGTGGGTACAGAGGTGGGCTGGGGGTTGGAGTGGGTACAGAGGTGTGCTGGGGTTGGAGTGGGTACAGAGGTGTGCTGGGGGTTGGAGTGGGTACAGAGGTGTGCTGGGGGTTGGAGTGGGTACAGAGGTGTGCTGGGGGTTGGAGTGGGTACAGAGGTGTGCTGGGGGTTGGAGTGGGTACAGAGGTGTGCTGGGGGTTGGAGTGGGTACAGAGGTGTGCTGGGGGTTGGAGTGGGTACAGAGGTGTGCTGGGGGTTGGAGTGGGTACAGAGGTGTGCTGGGGGTTGGAGTGGGTACAGAGGTGTGCTGGGGGTTGGAGTGGGTACAGAGGTGTGCTGGGGGTTGGAGTGGGTACAGAGGTGTGCTGGGGGTTGGAGTGGGTACAGAGGTGTGCTGGGGGTTGGAGTGGGTACAGAGGTGTGCTGGGGGTTGGAGTGGGTACAGAGGTGTGCTGGGGGTTGGAGTGGGTACAGAGGTGTGCTGGGGGTTGGAGTGGGTACAGAGGTGTGCTGGGGGTTGGAGTGGGTACAGAGGTGTGCTGGGGGTTGGAGTGGGTACAGAGGTGTGCTGGGGGTTGGAGTGGGTACAGAGGTGTGCTGGGGGTTGGAGTGGGTACAGAGGTGTGCTGGGGGTTGGAGTGGGTACAGAGGTGTGCTGGGGGTTGGAGTGGGTACAGAGGTGTGCTGGGGGTTGGAGTGGGTACAGAGGTGTGCTGGGGGTTGGAGTGGGTACAGAGGGTACAGACATGTGTTAGACTCTTTCACACTGGCGGACTGATCAGACATTCATTGCCCTCTATGGAGCGGTAGATGTCAGTGGACCTGTGTTCGCTGACACCCGCCACCATCCGATCCGGTCCACGAAAAACACAGATGGGAGATCCATTCCCCATGCGTCTTGCGGATCGGATTGCATGGTCCATTTCCATCCAAAAGCCCCATAGAGAGAAGTGTGCTGTCCATGTCCGCTCTACATCAGCGGACCGGACACAGACATGTCATCCGTTTGCTCAGTGGTAATCAGGAGAGAGATCCCCCACTGAGCAAACCTATTCTGCTGTGTCAACTTTAACTTGATACACTGGGTGCCTGTCATCACACAAGTCCCGCCTCCTGGTTTCCGCTTTTAGACAGCACGCTTGTCCAATGCCGGGACATGTGTGCTGTCTATCATAGGTAGGGACCCATCCAGGAGGTGAGACTTGTGTGATGGTTCGGCGAATCAAAATAAAGTTGAAAATTTTATTTCAGCGGGAGACGCCGGCCTGACACCCCCCCCCCAGTGTGTGGCACCTGGGGCGGGACCGTCCACCCTCTGCCTCAGCACCCGCCCAGGATCTGTGTGATGATCCGTACATTTTCGACAGAACACCGGCTCTTTTCTCCTCTCTGATCCCCTGCACACATGAGGCTGCCATCCTGGGCACAGCAGCAGCTTTCTTTTTTTATCTTTAGTTATGGACGAAATGTGAGAAATGTATATATCATACAATCATTCCATAAACACATACCAGGGCTCGACAAACCCCGGGCGCCAGGTCGCCATTGCGACTAGAATTAGCGACCTGGCGCCTGGGGCAGCACAGCTGGGGTATCCTGTGTCTCCGTGCCCCCCCCCCCTCCGCGCCGCGGGATCGTGTCGGGCCCCGCCGGCCGGTAATTGAGGCCGCGGCTTTGCGGCCTTCTGCAGGCCTATGCTTCCTTCTGTGATCTAGTGCCATCTTGCGGTGGCCGTTGGTATGACAGGACAAGCAGCAATGCTAATGGAGTTTCCCTGCCTGTTTTTCACTGCCATCTCCTTCCCTCTAATTATAACCCCCAAACATTATATATTTTTTTTATTCTAACACCCTAGAGAATAAAATGGCGGTTGTTGCAATACTTTCTGTCACACCGTATTTGCGCAGCGGTCTTACAAGCGCACTTTTTTGGGAAAAAATACACTTTTTTTAATAAAAAAATAAGACCACGGTGAAGTTAGCCCAATTTTTTTTTATATTGTGAAAGATAATGTTACGCTGAGTAAATTGATACCCAACATGTCACGCTTAAAAATTGCGTCCGCTCGTGGAATGGCGACTAACTTTTACCCTTTAAAATCTCCATAGGCGACGTTTAAAAAATTCTACAGGTTGCATGTTTTGAGTTACAGAGGAGGTCTAGGGCTAGAATTATTGCTCTTGATCTGCCGATCACGGCGATACTTCACATGTGTGGTTTGAACAACGCTTACGTATGCGTTCGCTTCTGCGCGCGAGCTCGGCGGGACAGGGCGCGTTCCTGGCTCCTAACTTTTTTAGCTGGCTCCCAGATTCCAAGCAAATTTGTCAAGCCCTGCCACATACACTGCATATATCATTTGAGGAAAATATGCTTATAAAAGTGTTTACAGTACCTTTTGCAAATAGAAAAAAAATAAAAATATGTCCCTGGATTTCATTTTAAATATCTGGTCACCTTATGTTAGACGTAACAAAGATATCCACGGTGTAACGATTGGGCTGTCAGAAGATCTCTGCTTATGTGGATCTTCTTTTTATTCTTGGTCACTCAGACATTACAGTCCCTAATCTGATGGCTGAACATCAACGTTACTAGAGTTAGAGAGGTGAGCTGTATAACTTCAAAAATCTTCACAAGATGGAGGCACTTGGCTTGAACTTGTCTGAGGCATTGGTACAGAATTAAATTGGCTTTTTCTTTCAAGTGGTCATCTTCTCACATTGGATACCTTGGAATCCAGGTGGTGAGCAACCCCTCCAAATTGTATTCCTTGAAATTCCTACCTCTTTCTTTTAAGAGACACCTTGGACTGGTCTAAAACATACCTTCTCGTGGACAGGCAGATGTAAATAAAATCTGCTAACTGATTGGTTATACCTGCTACAGACACTGCCCATACATGTTCCACTTATTTCAAAATGATTCAATCAATCTGGAGCAGATTTGTCTGGATCTCTAGACCAGCCAGTTGCTGGTCTGGGCTTCTGGGTGGATCCCGACCAGCAAACTTTAGCCCACTGTCGGCTGAAACAGGTCACAGGAGTGCAGAATTAAGTGCTCTCCTGTGACCTACAGGATAAATATAGCGGAAATGGCATTGGCCATGCTTCTACTTTTTAATCGGTACTAACCTTTTTATTAGGGTTGTCCCGATACCACTTTTTTAGGACCGAGTACAAGTACCGATACTTTTTTTCATGTACTCGCCGATACCGATTACCGATACTTTTTTTTTAATGTCATGTGACAGTTTTCAAACCACAATACAGACTAAGGATATCCTTACATTGGTGGTCAGTGGGAAGAATGTTCCTTTACAGATAGTGAAAACATTTCAGGTGATTCCAGGGAAGAAGGCGGACCCCCGCCCAAGGTGAGCTCACATCCTGCCCTCCTGAAGAGTTAGTTAGTTCTCTTATTCATCAGAGAAAGGCAGCCCCCCACCCCCAGCTCTCCCCTCCCCCTGGGCCAGTTTCAGTGGTTAATGTCTTATTAAAAAACTCCCTCCCCTCCAGCATCGAAAAACAAACAGGCAGGAGAGTCAGGGGGAGCACATCGAGCAAAATAGCAGGGTGACCAGCAGAAAGACAGGCAAGGCAACCATTGGATCAAAACAAGGGAGGAAGGAAAAGAAGTCTGTGTGCATGTCATGTCACCCCGCTCTCAGCCCCCTCTCATCAAAAGTATCGAGGGCTTCAGGAGCATTTGACCAGCAGAAAGACAGGCAAGGCAGGCAACCATTGGATCACAAGGGCGGAAGGAAAACAAATCTGTGTGCATGTCACAATGAAATTTTACTTACCCGCCTGAAGACACGCTCTGCTCTCCGCTCTGGTCTCCGACTTACTCTCTGCCCCCTCTCCGCTCTGGTCTCCGCCCCCCGCCTCGCTCTCCGCCCCGTCTGCGATCTGGTCTCCGCTCTGGTCTCCGCCCTTCGCCCCGCTCTCCGCCCCCTCTGCGCTCTGGTCTCCTCTCTGGTCTCCGCCCCCTGCCTCGCTCTCCGCCCCCTCTGCGCTCTGGTCTCTGCTCTGGTCTCCGCCCCCCGCCCCCTCTGCGCTCTGGTCTCTGCTCTGGTCTCCGCCCCCTGCCCCCTCTGCGCTCTGGTCTCCGCCCCGCTCTCCGCCCCCTCTTCGCCCGCTCTCATTAAAAAAGTATCGGACAAGGCATCGGGAGCATTTGGGCGAGTACAAGTACTCGCGCAAATGCTTGGTATCGGTCCCGATACCGATACTAGTATCGGTATCGGGACAACCCTACTTTTTATATAGTCGCACACTCCAAGGTAGTTTTCAAATTTCCCAGATCTCATGCCTATTGGCCATTCTTCAATGTGCGAAGAACAACTTGGAGTAAGTTTTGCTTAGTGGAGGGGGATTAGAGCACCTGCCAGTTGATACTGTCTCCATTAGGGAGATCAACCTTCCCCATTTGTCTTGTTTACCGTTCTCATCGAAAGTGAAAGAAAATTCCAGATTATGGGCTGACATTGGAGCAGTAATAGAGGGGAAGTCTTCCAATGGGGACACTAGTTCTGGTGACATCCTGGGATTTTCTCACTTTTGGAGAGATTTCCTTTCACTTCCTGTTTTGGCTATTTAACCGCATGTGAAGGGAAATCTCCAAAATGGGACATATTGCAAAAAAAAAAACTTGACTGGGTTTAGAACGCTTCCATACTCTACTTCGTTACACTTTAAAATTAAAAATCAGTACTAGTGTAGCAGAGCCTTACTCCCCCTCTCGCCTATTGTGAATGGCTTGCGTCTAGGGGTACCTGAGAGAGGAGAGTGCAGGAACACTACGCCAAGCTCTCCCCTCGTATGTGTATGAGGGTTGAGCAAAGTCATTTGAATTACCTCCGGGTCTGTTCACTGCATACGAAGCCTTAGTTGTTCCGTGGAGATATGTTTGCCAATAACATAGAGCCCCACACCAATCGAAAGTCCAACATTCCTTTATTCCTTTTCTTGCAGGGTGAACATAATAGTTGAACTTTCAGTAATGAACAAACAGGGGTGTGGATACGAGTAGGCCCAGGCACAACTGAACTCTCCTATTCCTTTGCTAGCGAATAGGCCTGGCGCACGGTCTCTGCCACCGACCGTGAATTTTGGTCGCTGCCACCGACCGGATGAACCGTTGAGGCCCCTGCCACAGGCCTAATAGCAGGCCTCTGCCACTGACCTGAGTTGAATAGCTGGACCGCTGCCACCGGTCATAGAACATGAACCACCTTCCTCTCTGAACTTGGCCCCTGTTTAGGAAGATATCCCTCCGGGCGGTCTCCAGAGGTTCACCCGGCACTGGCAATCTGCTGCACCAGGTCTTCGGATGAGTCCCTCCTCCGGTCCCTTACGCCACTGGATTCCGGTGCCCCAATAACCTGGGGCCCCCCAGGACAATCCCTCCCTCGCGGGACCCAGCGGAAGGTACTGGGCCCCAGGCCTCTGGCTGAGTACCTTACCCCAGACTGAAGGTGTCTGGGATGGAACACGAACTCCCGGTGTCCAGGCCTAGGCTGCCTGGACCCCGACCACGAACAGCAGCCCTCAGGCTGAAGGTGCCTGGGACTCGAACCTCGTGGCGAAGATCTCCGCCCCCTTTATACCCTCTCCCAGGATGCACGGCGGGTTCCCCGCCCTGCCGTACAACCGCTGCGAGAGGCCACAAAGGGTACGGCACTGCAGCGATGGTTCAACCCCGGCCCAAAGTGACAGCGCCACCTGCTGGGCCGCAGGGAGCTACACATCACTGATGTCTTCACCAGAATTTAAATGTATATACCCGCTACACTAGGTCCCACCTCTGCTTGTGTCTTAGTGTTTTAAATGCACCCAGGAGACCTTGCTTCATGTCAGCATATTACACTTCAAGTTCCATTTACTGTGTTGATTCTGAAGACAGCTGTGTGTAGACAGCCTAAAAGGGAAAAATATACTGATTCTAAAGCCGACACTGTTGAATGTATGTATTATTTGATATATATTAAATTATTTATCAGCATAGCCGTTCTTTAGCCATCATAATTCTCACTAAGCTCCTAGACTCTGCAGAGATAAAATACATTAAAGACCTACAAGCAAGATATCACGTTTGACACTGGCTCCTTATTATACATATTTTATGATCATAGCATGTAATTACTGCTATGAATTTAACTAGCAAGATTAAAGAGAACCTGTCACGAATGCTGTTTACATGAATTTAAAACTGTTCTGAAAATATATGTACATTTTAGCAGTACAAATGTTAACATGGCCCAGTTACTCACCTTCAGAGTACTCCCTTCCCGCAACTTCCTCCTTCACAGTCGCTATCTGATGGGAGATATTAGAGAATGTACAATCAGATTATTGCATGCATACCCAGTGTTGGTCTGACAAGCATTGTGTAAATAGATCCTTTGACCTTTCCTCTTCCTGTTCCAGTCTCAGGGGACTAATGCAGATATTAATACAGATTTGGGTTTGTTGGGTTGCCTATTTAAATACTGATATTGAGTACATAGCTAGATTTAAATCATTTTTTTTTTCCCCCTTGCTGAAGGTTTTCTGATTTATAGTAACATGAGGTCTCAGTAAATAGTTGACTTGCTTGTTCCTTCTTTCTTATACTGCTGTTACCAGTTATTGGTCTGAAACTGAGGAATCCCTTGAGATTTTTATTACAATGTTTTGTAAGATTTACTTGATTTGTCTTCCTTGTATCCCATGTTTAAATTGATTTAAAGTGGAGTTCCACCCAAATTTGGAACTTCCGCTTAATCCACACCTCGCTCCCTTACATGCCACATTTGGCATGTAATTTTTTTTTGGGGGGGAGTGGGGGCTTCAGTAGGAGTGGGACTTCCTGTCCCACTTCCTCCTTCCGCCCTGGGGCCACCTAGGCGACACGTCATATCGCCTTGTGGCGGCTCCTCCCTGTAGGCGATCACCTGGGACGTGACCGGTCCCAGGCGATCGCGTGTCCACTCAGAGAGCGCTGCGGCGTTGGCGCATGCGCAGTGAGTGCCCGGCCGTAAAGCCGAAAGCTGTCACGGCCAGGTGCCCACACTATGAATGGAGGCGCCGGCGGAGAAGGGGGAGGAGCGGAGCTCCGGGCAGCGTGTCGCTGGACAGTGGAACAGGTAAGTGTATGTTAAAAGCCAGCAGCTACACTTTTTGTAGCTGCTGACTTTTAATAAATATAAAAAAAGTCTGGAACTCCCCTTTATTTCTGAATTGAAATCTGGATTGTATGTTTTGTTTGCAGGTAGTTAGAATGATGCACTGCCCAAATCTTTCCAAATTGGATTAGATGCTGTTAGGAATTACCAGGCCTTTTTTACTGGCCTCTCAGATCTTTGCTGCTGTGATTGAGTTCCATGAATTGAGTGGGTATAACAGGTTCAGGTTAATTTAGAAAACTCAAATAGGCTATTTATTACAAAAATTAGGTTGTTGCTGCACACGACCGGTTTTCCCGTCGGTAAAAAAAAACCAATGGTTTTCCCGACGGAATTCCTCTCAAGCCTGCCTTGCATACCTACGGTCACACACAAGTACGGTGAACTTTTGACTGCCAAGAACGCGGTGACGTAAAAGACTACGATGAGCCGACAAAATGAAGTTCTATGCTTCCGAGCATGCGTCGAATTGTTTCCGAGCATGCGTGTTTTTTTTCATGTGCGTTTTCCCGCTAGGATTTTTTCCTGACGGGAAAAGAGATCCTGCTCTTTTTTTTTTCCGGCAGTTTTCCCGTTGGAAAAACTGCGATGGAGCATACACACGGTCAGAATTCCCAGCCAAAAGCTCTCATGGCAGTTTTTCCGACGGGAAAACCTGCCGTGTGTATGAGGCATAAGGCTAATTTAGGCTGGAAATAACATGCTGTCTTTGTTTCCGAATGCTATCCCTGTCCTGCTGACTTCAGGAAACAAAAGGCACCTTTAGGCACTTGTGTACTACGGATTAAAAAGTCATTGCCAAGTTGGTAATGAGTCTGTGTTTGACTCCATGGTTTATACACTCACTGGCCACTGTATTGGCTACACCTTGCTAGTACCGGGTTGGACCCCCTTTGGTCTTCAGAACTGCCTTAATTCTTTGTTTCTTTGTGGCATAGACGCAACATTGTGTTGTAACCATTCCAGAGATTTTGGTCCATATTGACATGTTGGCATCACACAGTTCCTGCAGATTTGTCGGCTGCACATCCATGATGCAAATCTCCCATTCCACCACTTCCCTAAGGTGCTTTATTGGATTGAGATCTGGTGACTGTGGAGTGAACTCATTGTCATGTTCAAGAAACCAGTTTGAGATTATTTTAGCCTTGTGACATGGTGCATTATCCTGCTGAAACTAGCCATCAGAAGATGGGTACACTGTAGTCCTAAAGGCATACCAATCTGCCCATTCTCCGCTAACATCAACAAGACCTTTTTGTGCACACAACTGCTGCTCACTGGATATTTTTTATTTTTCGGACCATTCTCTGTAAACCCTAGAGATGGTTGTCTGTGAAAATATCACTAGAGCAGCAGTTTCTGAAATACTCAGACCAGCCAGTCTGGCACTTACAGCCATGCCACGTTCAGCCCTGGTTCACACTGGTGCGATTTGACATGTCAAATCGCATGTCAAATCTGCGGCATTTGCCGGCAATGGCACCTTCCTAATCAGTGTGACGCAGCTTCTGCGGCACTGCACCGATTTCAAAAAGTAGTTTCTGTGCTACTTTTTGCAATTTCGGGCTTACATTGACATCTGTGCAGATATCGCAGCCGAAATCTATACTGACAAGCGGGAGTGAAATTGTGCCTAGTTCAGCTGAACTTGCACGGCTTCATTCCCACAGCCCAGTGTGAACCTGGGCTCAGTCACTTAACAACCACCTGCCGACAAATAACGTTGACAAGGTGGTTGCTTAACTCTGGGAGGACGTTATATAACGTCCTCCCGCGCGCCCCCTGGGGCGCGTACACGGGAATCTCTGTGACCGCCGGGTCCAGAGGACCCGGCGCATCACGAATCGCGGTAAATCGCCGCTGATAGCGGCCGTTTACCACGTGATAGCTCCGTCAAATGACGGAGCAATCACTTGTAAACAGACCGGTGTCATGTGATGACGCCGGTTCCTCTCTCCCCTCTCTGTACCGATCGGTACAGTGTGAGAGGAGATTGGAGGGAGCGGATCATGTCAGCTCCCTCCCCCATGTCAGATCATGTCAGCTGTGGGCTGGATCTGTGACAATTGCAGTCACAGATCCAGCAATCCATTCATCCCTGCTCAGCCATCCCTGCCAATACCCTGGAAAATACCCTGCGCAATACCCTGGCGCAATACTCTGCGCAATACCCTGGCGCAATACTCTGCAATACCCTGGCGCAATACTCTGCAATGCCCTGGCGCAATACTCTGCAATGCCCTGGCGCAATGCCCTGGCGCAATACCCTGGCGCAATGCCCTGCCATACTCCGCAATAACCACTTCCCGCCGGCCGTCATATGACGTCCTTGACTTTGTGCTGGGATATCTGAATGATGGGTGCAGCTACAGGCATCATTCAGATATTCGCTTTTTCAGCCGGCGATTCCCTACACCATAACAACAATCATAGCGGCTGTTCCGCCGCTTGATCATTCTTACGGGAGGCGAGAGGGGATGTCGTCGTCCCCCCCCCCCCCCCGCCACCCTCCGGTGCTTCTACCGACTCACCGCTATGATCAAAGCCAGGATTTTTTTTTTTTTTCAGGCTTCCCAGCCTAGAGGTGAGATGTGGGGTCTTATTGACACCCCCCCCCCCCCATATCTCACTGTAAAGAGGACCTGTCATGCCATATTCCTATTACAAGGGATGTTTACGTTCCTTGTAATAGGTATAAAAGTGATCAAAAAAAATTTTGGGGTGGAAAAACATGTCAAACTAAAATAAATAAAGTAAAATGAACAATAAAAAAATATATAATTTTTTTTAAGCGCCCCTGTCCCCGTGAGCTCGCATACAGAAGCGAACGCATACGTAAGTCCCGCCCACATATGAAAACGGTGTTCAAACCACACATGTGAGATATCGCCGCGAACGTTAGAGCGAGAGCAATAATTCTGGCCCTAGACCTCCTCTGTAACTTAAAACATGTAACCAGTAAAAATATTTAAAACGTCGCCTATGGGGATTTTTAAGTAGCGACGTTTGGCGCCATTCCACGAGCGTGTGCAATTTTGAAGGGTGACATGTTAGGTATCTATTTACTCGGCGTAACTTCATCTTTCACATTATGTAAAAACATTGGGCTAACTTTACTGTTTTTTTTTTTTTGTTTTTTTAACACAAAACATTTTTTTTTCCATAAAAAACGCGTTAAAAAAATTGCTGCGCAAATATCGTGCGAGATAAAAAGTTGCAACGACCACCATTATATTCTCTAAGGTCTTTGCTAAAAAACATATATAATGTTTTGGGGTTCTATGTAATTTTCTAGCAAACAAATGATGATTTTTACATGTAGGAGAGAAATGTCAGAATTGGCCTGGGTGCTCCAGAACGCCTGAAGGTGCTCCCTGCATGTTGGGCCTCTGTATGTGGCCACGCTGTGTAAAAGTCTCACACATGTGGTATCGCCATACTCGGGAGTAATAGCAGAATGTGTTTTGGGGTGTAATTTGTGGAATGCATATGCTGTGTGTGAGAAATAACCTGCTAATATGACAATTTTGTTAAAAAAAAAAAAAAAAAAAGATAAAAAAAAAAATCTTGATTTTGCAAAGAATTGTGGGAAAAAATGACAACTTCAAAAAAACTCACAATGCCTCTTTCTTAAATACCTTGGAATGTCTTCTTTCCAAAAAGGGGTCATTTGGGGGGTATTTGTACTTTTCTGGCATGTTAGGGTCTCAAGAATTGAGATAGGCCGTCAGTACTTCAGGTGTGATCAACTTTCAGATATTGGCACCATAGCTTGTGGACTCTATAACTTTCACAAAGACCAAATAATATGCACCAATTTGTACTTATTTTTACCAAAGATATGTAGCAGTATAAATTTTGGCCAAAATTTATGAAGAAAAAATAGTAATTTGCTAAATTTTATAACAGAAACGAAAAAAAAAATTTTTTACAGAATTTTCAGTCTGTTTTTTCTCTTATAGCGCAAAAAATAAAAAACCCAACGGTGATTAAATACCACCAAAAGAAAGCTCTATTTGTGTGGAAAAAAAGGACAAAAAAATCATATAGGTACAGTGTTGTATGACTGAGTAATTGTCATTCAAAATGTGAGAGCACCGAAAGCTGAAAATTGGTCTGGTTATTCAGGGGGTTTAAGTGCCCAGTTGTCAAGTGGTTAAATCCCCTTTTCTTTCCCATTCTGATGCTCGGTTTGAACTTCAGCACCTCGTCTCCACTATGTCTAGCTAGATGCCTAAACGCTTTGAGTTGCTGCCATGCGATTGGCTAATTAGAAATTTGTGTTGCCAAGCAATTGAACAGGTGTACCTAATAAAGTGGCCAGTGAGTGTATACGCTAACATACATATTTATAATGATGAAATAAGGAGTAACACAAATGTGTGAGGTTTTGGTGTATTCACAGCATTCATAGTGATGGCCTGGTGTGTTATGATTTTTGGCTATTAACCATCTTTCTCTGCTGATTGCACAGGAGTTAGCAACATCATAGAGCAGCCTTTCTCAGCATTTTTATCCCAGAGGAACCCTTGAAGTAGTAATTAGATCCCAGGGAATCCCTGCAAAGATTATTTCATTGGGGGTCTTTGGGAATATGTCCCTTAAAGAGGAAGTAAACCCTCTGACACTTTTCCTGAAAAAAAAAGCCCTGCAAGAAAAAAACATAATGAGCTAGTATGCTATGCATACTAGCTCATTATGTGGCACTTACCTGAAATCGAAGCCCCCGAAGTCCTCCTCGTTCCCCTCTGCCGCCATGTCCCCTCGGAGCTTCTTCCTGGTATCGCCGCTCCGGCGCTATGATTGGCCGGAGCGGCGCTGACGTCGCACGCATGCGCGCGGGGACGGCATTCGCCCACTTAGAAAACCGGCATGTCCCATTCATTATCCCTGGACGCTCAGTGCTCCTGCGCCGTTGTCTGCGGCGCGCATGCATCGGTGCAGTGTTATCTGCAAATATCTCCTTAACCGTGTAGGTTAAGGAGATATTTCATGCACCTACAGGTAAGCCTTAATCTAGTTGTCAAAGTGGGTTTACAACCACTTTAAGCCCCATACACACTATTAGATTTTCTGCAGATTTTTGCCATCAGATTTACCAAAAACATATAATATGAGGTTTCGATTTGTATGCATTCAGGCAGGCCCGTGCACTACATGGTTTTGGTAAATCTGAAGACAAAAATTTGCAGAAAAACGAATAGTGTGTATGCGGCTTTACATTGCTTTTATGGTCAGCTTGCTCTGGACCTGGAACTTTGCAGGCACTGTCAAATTGGCAGTCAATTAGCCACAGCTCAAGGAACTCTAGTTGAGAAAGGCCTTTACTACTTCAAGGCAACTTCTATCCAACTTGTGCCTCCAAGTTGGATCCTCATCTGTATTGATAGGATTTGGATCCGACATTACAGGAATATTTGTCTGTCTGTCTCTCCCTGTCTGTCTCTCCCTGTCTGTCTCTCCCTGTCTGTCTCTCCCTGTCTGTCTCTCCCTGTCTGTCTCTCCCTGTCTGTCTCTCCCTGTCTGTCTCTGTCTGTCTGTCTCTCCCTGTCTGTCTGTCTCTCCCTGTCTGTCTCTCCCTGTCTGTCTCTCCCTGTCTGTCTGTCTCTCCCTGTCTGTCTCTCCCTGTCTGTCTCTCCCTGTCTGTCTCTGTCTGTCTGTCTCTCCCTGTCTGTCTGTCTCTCCCTGTCTGTCTGTCTCTCCCTGTCTGTCTGTCTCTCCCTGTCTGTCTGTCTCTCCCTGTCTGTCTGTCTGTCTCTCCCTGTCTGTCTGTCTCTCCCTGTCTGTCTGTCTCTCCCTGTCTGTCTGTCTCTCCCTGTCTGTCTGTCTCTCCCTGTCTGTCTGTCTCTCCCTGTCTGTCTGTCTCTCCCTGTCTGTCTGTCTCTCCCTGTCTGTCTGTCTCTCCCTGTCTGTCTGTCTCTCCCTGTCTGTCTGTCTCTCCCTGTCTGTCTGTCTCTCCCTGTCTGTCTGTCTCTCCCTGTCTGTCTGTCTCTGTCTGTCTGTCTGTCTCTGTCTGTCTGTCTGTCTCTGTCTGTCTGTCTCTGTCTGTCTGTCTGTCTCTGTCTGTCTGTCTGTCTCTGTCTGTCTGTGTCTGTCTGTCTGTCTGTCTCTGTCTGTCTGTCTGTCTCTGTCTGTCTGTCTGTGTCTGTCTGTCTGTCTGTCTCTGTCTGTCTGTCTGTCTCTCCCTGTCTGTCTGTCTCTGTCTGTCTGTCTCTCCCTGTCTGTCTGTCTCTCCCTGTCTGTCTGTCTCTCCCTGTCTGTCTCTCCCTGTCTGTCTCTGTCTGTCTGTCTCTGTCTGTCTGTCTGTCTCTGTCTGTCTGTCTGTCTCTGTCTGTCTGTCTGTCTCTGTCTGTCTGTCTCTGTCTGTCTGTCTCTGTCTGTCTGTCTCTCCCTGTCTGTCTCTCCCTGTCTGTCTCTGTCTCTCCCTGTCTGTCTGTCTCTCCCTGTCTGTCTGTCTCTGTCTGTCTGTCTCTCCCTGTCTGTCTGTCTCTCCCTGTCTGTCTCTCCCTGTCTGTCTCTCCCTGTCTGTCTCTCCCTGTCTGTCTCTCCCTGTCTGTCTCTCCCTGTCTGTCTCTCCCTGTCTGTCTCTCCCTGTCTGTCTCTCCCTGTCTGTCTCTCCCTGTCTGTCTCTCCCTGTCTGTCTCTCCCTGTCTGTCTGTCTCTCCCTGTCTGTCTGTCTCTCCCTGTCTGTCTGTCTCTCCCTGTCTGTCTGTCTCTCCCTGTCTGTCTGTCTCTCCCTGTCTGTCTGTCTCTCCCTGTCTGTCTGTCTCTCCCTGTCTGTCTGTCTCTCCCTGTCTGTCTGTCTCTCCCTGTCTGTCTGTCTCTCCC